>JARHVA010000521.1:1112500-1192500 GCA_037957365.1 Torreya grandis | reverse complement strand
ATCCATGCACACCATAATGGCATGTTGTATGAAAAAATACATAACCTTATTTTCCATTCTCACCTCTACCAAAATATAAAAATATTGTTGCTTAACTCTTAGTATATGAATGAGATGGGATAAGCAATCATTGATTTATACTCACTTTATAAAATCCCTTACATAAATAAAATATTATATCTATTTTGATATAACTTGAAGTTACTACTATATATGATAGGATTAGTAGTCATATTGATTTATACTCCCTTATTTTACAAAACTCTTTTATTGAAATAAAATATTACATCTTTTTCGATGTAACTTACAACAATTATAGTTACATTGATAGGTATTCCCTACAATGGCATTGAGATGGGTGAAAAGGTGTAATGGTGTGAATGGATTGATAATTAATTAATTGAAAACTGACTTGAAAAAAATAAAAAAGTATAATTAATTAATAAATTAGAAGCCAATTTTTTTGAAAATATGAATGGACGTACCATTTTAAAAATGAAACACACACACACACACACACACACACACACACACATTCAAACAAGAAAAACATCAAAGCAAAAGTTGAACAAAGAACAACAGAGAAGAGTCAAAAAATATTTATGAGTTTTTAATTCAAATTTTTATATTTCTGATATGTATACAAGAATCATATATATTTTAATTGTTATGGCTACATAAATCTACTTATTTTGATTTTCATTGCTATAATAAAATATATAAATACAAATTAAATCTATCCTTCCCAAAATATCTATTGACAAATTCTTTTTTTTTTTGGATACATGTGTAACATTTCGATTTTTTTTTTTTTTTTTTTAAAATCACAATGATTTGTCATCATGAACATAAGAAATACCTATTTCGTCAATGCCCACAGATTTGTAAGACTATAATTTGTTTTCCTTGTATTATGTTATGACACATAAACACCAGGGTTTAAATGGTCCAGCGATCTCAATCTGCAACAATCTCCAAATTAATTAATTATAATTATAATTATGCCTACACACTTGGATATTGTGTTCCAACGACCTTCACCCTGATCAGATATGCAGCGAATAATTCTCGTGTCCTTCTTTATAGTGCATGAACTTCTCATAATATATTCTTCCTCTAGCACTGTGTTCTTAGGGCAGAAATATTATTCTTGCTTTTGTTTCATATATAACTGATATTTTATTTTCTCATATATATATATATATATATATATATATATATAATAAATTATTATTAGGAATATTACGAAGTAACTGTGATTTTATTTTCCACATTTATACATAATTATGCTTCCACAAATATTACTAAATCAAATAAATAAATTCTTACATAGGTGAATAATATCTTTTTATGTAATATAAATAATGGTACGGTAAGTAAGAATTTGTGAAGAATATTAAAAACTATAAGTTATGTTCAATTTGATGCAAATTATCTTAATTGGGGTTTTCGGATTTTCATCCGAATGTTTCACATAAATTATAAATAAAAATGGGAAGTTTCATTCACATTAATATAATTTTATGTATAATGGAAAGTTTTGTTTTTTAAAATATGAAATTTAAATGTTTAATTAATTTTATATTAGAGTTATGAGTTATATATTATTTTATAATGTGTTTTTCCACATAAATTATAATTAAAAATTGAAAGTTTCAATCACATTCATATAATTTTATGTATGATTGTTAATTTTAGTTTTATTTTTTTTAAATATGATGTTTAAATATTTAATTAATTTTATATTAGGGTTATGACTTTTATATCATTTAATGAGTTTTACATCACTTTAAGTTTAATTAGTTATTATATATTTTTTTTATATATTAATTAATATGAATGTATTATAATATCATTATAGTTATATGACTAATACAAAAAATTATTTAATAAATATATAGGAAATATAGTTCAATGAAAAATATAGTTTGAAATAAACAATAGAAAAAATAACAAGAAGAACAAAAGTGAGAATGTCAAAGAGAATACTCTTGAGAACATCAAAGACAAAAATGATAATTATTGATGACAGATGAGGATAGAGTAAATAAAAATTAATATGAAAGATAATAACACACAAAATGTAGATCGAAATTACCCATAGAAGAGCTAGAAGGACAATGAGAGAATATGCAAAATATATGATAGTGCATCATGCATAAGCTTCTCAACAAGACCAAGTTGTATTATGAAGAAGATTACAAAGATCAATGCATGAAGATAAAGTGACTGATGCAAAAAGAGAACTACTATAACAATGAAATCGAGGTAGACTACAAAGACAACATCTTGCAAATAATAATGTCGGTGTGGATGGTAAAGATGAAATTTCAATGCAGAGAGAGGCAAAACACATGATGGAATGAGAATGTATGTCAACATAATAAGAGAAAATTATATGCATTAATTTAGCCTCTTGCTCGAAGCATTGTAACTAGAGGACAAAAGAATATTTTTGTGGGATTGGATGATGAACAATTAGAAGTTGATTTTTTTATTATTGTTGATGAGAGGGTGATGTTCACCATAAATTTATGGATGGAAGTAGGGCTTTTCAATGGTGCACTTTGATATATTCAAAGCATTATATACAAACCAAGGTAAAACCCCCTGAACCACCTACATATGTTATAATTTAATTTGATAACTACATAGGGATTCCTTTTTTTTTAATGAATCTCAACCTACAACTCCTATCAGTCTAATACAAAGGGGCCATGTGAGTCAGCTACTTTTAAAATTGGTAAAGGGATTGACAATCCATAAATCACAAGGTTTAACACTTGACAAATCCATATTTGATATAGGTCTTACATAAAGATAGGGTTTGACATTTATGGTAATATTACTTGTAAAGTCATTACATGGATTAAGGATCACACCACCTTTAACATATGACAGTTTCAAGAAATTGAAGAATGGAAAAGGGGTACATAAAAGAAAAGAGGAAGATGAAAGACTTCAATTGTTAAAGTATCTCATGTACACAGATGGAATTTCTTAAACTTATTAATATTATACTACTTATATATATCATATATGTGTTTATCTTTATCTTTCATTTAAATGCCAAATGTATACAGTTTGAATTTCATAAAATTATTGTTATATTTCATATATGTCATATCAATGTTTTTTCTCTATTTCTCATGTTATCTAAATTAAAGTTATATATATATATATATATATATATATATATATTTATATATATAATGGTAATAATTTATTAAATATTATTAAATGTGTTTTTATTTTAAAAAAATAATCTTACACAATAGTGAGTGCTACTAGCATACATATCTTAGATAAATATATGTAAAATACACCGATAGATATCATTTTTGAGGTACTCACAATTCAATATGATATAGGAAACTCGAAAATGATATCTACGATGTATTTTACATAGATTTATATAAGATATGTATGCTCGTGTATGCATGTATGTATGTATGTATGTATATATATATATATATATATATATATATATATATATATATATGTATATATATATATATATATATATGTATATATATATATATATATACATATATATATATATATACATATATATATATATATACATATATATATATATATACATATATATATATATATATACATATATATATATATATGAGTTAATTTATTTTATAGGTCTACGATGTATTTTACATAGATGTATATAAGATATGTATGCTCGTGTATGCATGTATGTATGTATGTATGTATGTATGTATGTATCTATATATATATATATATATATATATATATATATATATATATATATATATATATATATATGAGATAATTTATTTTATAGGTCGCCCTCAAATTTTTTTGAATCGTGAAGCATTGTAAATTTGAAATTCCATGTCTACCTTTTTTTATTTAGCCCATTTTGTTTTATAAGGCATATTTAATTTTTTTAAATCTATCCTCTAGTGGGGGAGAATAATTAGTATTATCACATGAGTAATTTTCAATCCACTTTTTGTGATGGTATATTTCATCTCGTTTCAGTCCACTTCTTTATTTCTATATTTTATTTTATTGGGTGTTTTTAGTTTCAGTATATTGCATCATTTTATTAATTTTTATAAATCATTTTCAATCAACTTTTTTAATCAGTATATTTTATGAGTCAGTTTCAATCTAAATTTAGTGTATCGAGTACATGCTTTCTGACTAAAATTTGTTTAATTTATTTTTATTGTTATACTAATCTTGGAGAGTAAAAATCAATATATACTTCATTACTATTTTGGCATATTCCATGAATAATTTTCAATTTACATTTGGAGCATCGAGCACACGCCTTTTGGGCATGTAGAAATTTCATCAAAATAAAATAAAAGTATAAGTATTTTGTTTCCACAAAATAATCCTACCCAATAGTTATATAATATCTTTTAAGTATGGCCTAAACGCAAGATAAGTAGGGAAATTTTATCCATATTAGATATTGAGAGAGAGAGAGAGGCCTAATAACGGGTGATGATATAAATCTTAACCGACTGGATAGATTTTATTTATCACCTAACCTTCAATTAGTCATACTACTTTTGGTGATTGTATTCAAATTGATTATTCCACCTATTAGATCATTTTGCTATTTCATGTCCCACCTAAAAAATTAGGTTTGCATGAATACCCTTGTGGGTATTTAGAATTCTATTCCAGAACCACATGACAATGAGTCCTAGATTGATTGGTGGTTTGCCATAATCTCACAATGCACAACTTTTCTTCATCATTTTGGGAGAATAATGGCTTAACAACATAGATGAAGGGAAAAAACACCCCAAGGAAAACTATAGTAGGATAGAAAGAAATTGAACACTGACCTAAATAATCCTCAACTACAAGCTTCTATCACTACCACTGTGACATAATTTCATCATCTTGATCATTATAGAGGATAAGGGGTTAAGATTTAGGCTAGATTTCTCTAGATAAAAGAAGGAAATAGACACTCTAAACACTATTTTAACTATTTGAAGTTCAAACATAAAAAAGGAAAGAATTTATGCCATAATGGATGAGAATGGTGCTCTTCATATGAATCCAACTGATATTAATCTAATATTTTAGAAATTATATAAGAACCTCTTCAAAAAAAATGATATTCATTCTATATTGGAGGAAATCGTTACAGATTACATTCGTAATAGAATTGACCTAGGTTATAGTAAGTAACTAGATAGGACTGTATCCTTAGAGGAGCTAGAACATGCTCTTTTTTCAATGGTCTCTAATAAGAGTCTAGGTATTAATGGGCTTCCAGTGGAATTAAACCAAGCTATGTGACACATATGAAATATGATTTTTATCTTTTATACCTGGATGCCTTAAATAAGGGTTTGTTGGGTCCCTTTATAAATACAGGGATAATGAAACTATTACCTAAGGGGTGAAGAGAGGATACTATCTTTGGTTGGAGACAAATTACTCTTTTAAACACTTCCTATAAAATCATTACTTAAGTGTTGGCCATCCATATTAAACCCATGGTACAAATCATTGTAAGACCTGAACAAACTAATTTCCTTGGTGGTAGATATATTCTTGAAAACCTTATCTTGGCCTGGGAAACTATTGAATGGGCCCAACAAATAGGACAAATTTATCTTTTAATCAAATTATATTTTGATAAATCTTATGATAGAATTTGATGGAGTTTTATTTTTAAAATGTTACATTGGCTTGGGTTTGGGCCCAAAATTTGAGCTCATGTTTAGATGTTATTCAAGGATGTTAATGCTTAGCTAGTGATTAATAATTTGATGACTAAAGTTTCTTTGTTACATCACTCCATTATCTAGGGATGCTCATTATCACCACTCTTGTATGTTCTTACTGCTAATGCATTAAGATATCTACTTCAAAAAGACAATAAATTAAAGCTTATCTCAGGCATTTTTATTCATAAAAATGGTGTGATTATTAATTCACACTTTGCTGATGATAGGCTATTATTTTTGTATAAATTTGAAAAAGAATTAAATAATACCATGGAAATTTTGGATTTATACTATTCTATTTCAGTTTCTCAACTTGATCATAACAAAATTGAGTTCTAGATGGTTCAGTTTGGGCCCATTCCTCAATGGATCCCTAGGGAGTGGTGACATATTAAACATGGTGAGATTTCTAGGTAACTCAGAATTCCCTTTGGTATAGGGGTTTCCTTATATGATATGTGGATATGGTTCATTGATAGGCTTAAGAACAAACTCTTTAATTGGGGAAACAAGTTCTTATCATTGGCTAGTAAAATTCAAGTTTCAAACATAATTTTTATTGCCACTCATGTTTATTATTCATCTTATTGTATGCCTTTTAACAAAGGCTATGAAGATTTGAATAAAATTATTTTCCAATTTTTATGGACTTAATGGGATGGTAGTGTTGGGTATAAAGGCACCTCTTGGATACATTGTATTCAACCTAAGTGTAGAGGAGGTCTTGGTCTCATTAATCCAAAAACACAAGGCATTTACTTGTCAGTTATGTGGATTATAAGAGAAATCCAAGGAGAGGAACCCTGGAATATTTTGATCTGACATAAAATCTATTTTTATTTTCCTAAAGGTAAATGACAATATACTAATTAGCAGGATAAGATATTCCTGTCACCCTTTTTTAGATCAGAGCCTCACTTCAATTACAATCTATTTGGAAGGTATGGAAATGTGTTTGTCATCTTCTTGAGTGGAGGGAATAATATCTTCAGCATCGATTTAGCTTTGAAACTTCTACTATTTCATGGAATAAAATTATTTAATACCACATCCAACCCCTAGCTTTAAGCATTCCCAGGCATGCCTTTTTTTGTTCAAGAAAGGGATATGTTAGTTTAGTGATATTTGGGATTTCAATTAGTTAGATTGGATACCATGGTCTGATGTTAAAACTTATTTTGGTCTAACTAATAGATATAAACTCTTCATTATCTTTTTTCAATCTTTGGTTCCTATTGAACTATCTGTGAAAATTTGTACTCCTGTTGAATGTAATTTTTTTAAAGACTAGCGATGGCTATCAGCTTAGCATTTCAATAGTTTTCCCTTGAAGAAAGTTGATAGAAAACTTCTTCCTTGTCTACCCCTGAATCCTCATCTAAACCTTAAATGGAAATTTAGATTCAGTGAGAAATTTTGGTATATTTTGAGCACTCAAATCTGGAAATCTAATTTGGATGTGCCAGTTTTATCTTAGAAAATTTTGCATTATAAATTGCTTAATGATAATAAATTAAAATATTTTAGGATTCGATCAACTAAACGCTCATTTTGTCAGTCTCGATAAAGTATGAAATATATCTTTTGGGAATGTTCCTTTTCTAAGAATCAATGGAAAGCTATTTTTAATGGTTTACCTACTATTTCTAAACATCATTTGAACTGGAAAGAGGCTATGTTGGGCTTGGGTGTTCATAATTTTATTGTTAAATATATTAGATAGGTTATCCTTGTGTATATTTTGAAGGGAAAGTGTAAGGAAATTTTGTATAACTTCATATATCCTCAAGAAGGTAACAGTGTAGGGCTTTACTTTGATGTCTTTCTGAGAATTAATTACTTATTTTTGTAGTTACAGAAGGTGGTAAAAAAAGATACTTAAATAGGTAATCAACTTCATCATATAAAGATTCAAATGTCAAATTTATAAAAGGACAAGATGTAATAGATTGGTTGTGGCCATAATTGGGTTTTTTTGGATTAAAGGACTATGTTTTGCATCAGACATAGGTGTTTTGATGGGTCTGTAATAGCTTGTTGAATAGCTAGTTTAATGCTTGGTATGTTCTTTTGCCTTTCTAGTAAGGCACCAATACTTATTTAGTGGATGTTTTGTCACAACATAATGATTTTTAGCTGGGTTTATGGTAGTGGTAGTGTATCTGTTGTTTCTTTATAGCCTGTTGTGTTGTTATAATTGACGTATGTACTTTTATAGTTCTCTTTAGACTTTTTTTTTCTTTTAAATTGCATTCTTTTAATATAAATAAAAGTATAAGAATTTTTAGAAGTATACTTGGCCCATGAAACTTAGCGTATACATAAATAATTGAATTGCACCTTACAAAGTGGTCCTAGAGTATTTTTCAAAGTATCTAAACTAAAAGTATAAGTATTTTGGTAAGCTTAGTTTTTGGAATATTTAAAATATAAATGGTTGTGGCATATTTTCTCTTGGGAGATTTGTTACAATATATTTTTTTTAAAGGAGAAAATAACTTTGAAATTGTTAACTTTTTTTAAAAAGTTAAAAATAATAATTAATAGATCATTAATTGAGCCTAGATGGGTGGTGTAGTTGGTTAAGGGCTTTGGGTTCTTCCCATATAAGTCCTAAGGTTGATACTTGTGCCCCATGTTAGAAAGGTTATTCGGTATATGTGGGTCCCATTGGTAGCCCCTATAGGATTAGTCTTGCCTCCTCTTTCCCCAATGAAGGTTGCTAGGTGGAGTTAGAGTGTCTGAATTGGGATTGGGGATACCTCTATGTTAAAAGAAAAAAAAAGGTCATTAATTGGAATTTGATTTTGTGGTAAATTTTTAATTATTAGTTTTCTACTCACTTTACTTTTTATTTACAAAATATTACATACTTACATACATACATTATTATTATTTTTATTTTTTTTAAAATTAACTATTAAAATAAAAAAAAAGATTGTATAGACATTTAAAAATAATTTCTAAACATTTATTAATTGTTAAATTGAATGTTTGTAAAATATTTGTATAAATGTGAATTATTAGTTTAAATTGAATATTATTAATTAATTTATTGACTTTTGGTTGTCCTTACACCTTTTCTAAGGTCCCTCCATTTATCATTTCCCCTTCCCCAAGTTTCATCACATTCTCATCTCCTTGTTCATAGCATGGGTTAACACCCTAATTATGTGCAATTCATTCAATTATATTTGGGTTATGTCAAAAATGTTAGAGTATGACTAAATTATGGTTTTTGGGGGTTGATATACCTCTCACCCCACGTGACCCTTATTTTTATTTTTAATGTTTTAATCATTTAATGTATGTGTGCCTAGACATAATGCATTTATGTATTAATCATATACATAATGCATCAAGAGGAAGCAATTAAAAATTAGATAATTAATTTATTGTTCACATGAATGTATTAAGTGTTTTCTAACATTTAAAAAAATTAAAAATTCATTATAACATTCATTATTAAATCGTAAAAATTCATGTTACTGATATGTTAGATTAAAATAGTTTGTTTTGTTGATGAATTGTTGTGATTATTAGATTGTTGTAATTGATATTTTATAAATGTTTATGGGTTTCATGTAAATCATGCTAAGTGTAACATAAGACAAAATACATAATATTTTCCTTGTAGTTTTCAAATCTAATTTACCAATTAGATTAATAATCATAAGTTTATTTTTATAGTGATCCAAGTGAAGTCAACTAAAATAAAAATAGGTTTTTGGAGCCTAAGATTAGACTGACACATTCATCAAAAAAATATCTTTCTTAATATTCAATCAAAATGAGAAATTTATGGTTTGAAAATTTTTAGGACTATAACTTGAAGGTTTTTACATAATACTCTTGTTGTCACAATGTTATAGGTTATCTTTTTCTCATTTCTAAGCATTATTTTTTTCTATCATATTCTAGTGATTTTCACTTGATATCATGATATTTAAAATATATTTCTAAACATTTTGTGTTTCTATTTCTCTAATGGTGAAATTAATTATCTAGGTTTATGTTAATATCTGATATATTTTAAAGTCATAGTTAAATGTTTAATGTTATTTTATTTAAATTTAGTGCAAATATATTTATCCAATTTGGTGAACCCACATTGTATTACATGCAACTTTAGAGTTTCATCATTAGGTAATATGAATTCTCTTACACCCTTTCTAGATTTTTATCATGGACATTAGGGTAAATGTGAATTGATATTGATTTTTTTAGGGATTATTCCATTGTATTATGTAAAATATATTACCCCTAACTATGTTGTGTTTCATTCCAAAATCTAGGTTGATTTTTTAATAAATATTTTTAGAACCTTAATTTTATTGTATCCTATACATTTTCAGTGGTTGATCTCCTCTTATGAAAACAAAAATGATTATGTTTAAGTATCCAATCAGGAAATGAACCATGATTAATCATGAGCATATAGATTTTAGTTAAACTACTTTGCTAAATAATTATAAATTTTGTTTAAAATTTAAAATGGTATATAGAAATGTAGTTATTTATTTAACCCTAAATTAGATGTGGATTTTACTTGGGTAGACGATATTAAGAATATAAAAATGATAATACCCCAGGGTGATAATCAAATCCACATCAGACCAATTAATTGATAAACTTAGATATAACATAAGGTGAATTTATTAAACTAAGATAGGCTAAAAATAGAAAGTACAACTATGCTAGATATGAAAATGACAAAGAAACAATGTACTTAATTGGTTCTTATGATAACATAATACTATATCTAGAGCATATAAGAATCAAATTAGAAGATTATTTTGAAACATTTACAAACTTTTGGATACAATACCTCTTGAGCCTGGACACTAGCATCATCCTTGGACATTAACATCAACCTTAATGTCTTAACTAGATAGATGTGTCATGTATGGAATACATACTGGAAAATGATGTGACCATGTAGATGATTCTTATTTTGTCTTTAACATCACTTTAGTATATTTAGATCTACATCATGGACTATCACCTCTTGAAGTGAAATAAACCTAATTCTTCATCTTCATAGTGACCTTGGAACAATTGGGTTAATGAGCTCATGATGTTGAGATAACCCCAAAAAATCTTCTATAAAAATGTGTTGCCTAAATATCCACTACTCTAAAGAGGGCCTCATACTAATGTAATTCTTCATTAATGTGTTGGTTTGTGTGTGCACATGAGTGCAATATCTATAAAAAAATTACAATAGTGACAATGTTTGTAGCTTATTAAATTAGGGTCATGGTATATTCATTCATTAATTCATACATATATATGGGTAATACCTATCATTGCTATGATAATAGGAATAAATGGGGAATTTTTGCTTAATTAAATGTTATTTAGTATGAGTGCTTTGTTTAGAATGAATGAGGAGTGATTATGAATATATACCACTCTTATCATGAAATATACCACATTAAGTCACATAGGTTAACCATTAGGATATGTTAAAATTGTAAATTACATGACTTTAAAGAATTATACACCTATGCCATGGTAAAACACTAGCATCAACATAGAGCTATAGGACTGATGCTTGTGTTCTCATAGTTAGAAAATAGGTACAAGATCATAACTTGTAGGGGCATGAGATAATCATATTTTAAGCAATGTGAGAAAGATATAAATTATGGATCATCAACATAATACTATTCAAACTAAGAGATAGGCCAAGGGGCACAATATATAGGAGATGTAAGACTTCAAAATGTAGAAAAGGTCCAAAACTAAGAAGAAAAACCAAGGTTTGAGTTTTCTAAGTATATAATACTAAGGTGTTATATATTTAATCAATATTGTCTACATTTAACCCGCTTTAATATAGTAATTAAATTTTTATTTTGAAGGATAATAAATGCATACTTGGGTGTGTACAACACACCTTGCCTTTACGTGAGCCAAAATTGACTGATTTATTGATGACTAAATTGAAACCAAGATCATGATATAGTATATAATCAATGCGTATAATCTAAAATCTAAATAATTGAAAGGATTTAATTTTAAATGGAAAGATTGAGTACACATGTGTATCGATGCAACTATCTTACCTATTAGAAACTTTATTTTAAAGATGTATCATTATAAATCAATAAAACTAATATCATGATAAATATATAAATCTAAAAAATATAAATATGAAGTTCATGGAGATAGATATAAAGATACATACCCCTAATTTTGGAAAAAAAGTGAGTTTCCACCCAATAGATTATATTATCTCAATCATGCAACCCAATCATAATTATAATCTAGTGAGAATGAGTGAACAAATTTAATTTATACCATATATTTATTGAGTATAGATGATGTAATCAAGTCTAACCTATAAACCTGGCAAGATGAAGTGATTTAATCACCTTAACCATACCAAAAGTAAACCAACTACTGCAATAAATTGGATAAATATACAATCCATAATAGTGTAACCTTGTGGGTGATGACTATACATATAAGAGTTTTGAAATATAAAATTTATTTGGATTTTACAATATTAGGTACACATTAAATACAATATGCACCTTATATATGTCTCATGATGAAAATGTATATAACAATGGTATCAATGTATGAAATATTTTCACAAATATATAGATGAATCACATAAATGTGTGCTTTGGCCAATTTGAAAATTTACAAGAGTGTGGGAAGCATGTTACCATTACATGACCTAATTGTATATGGATAAATATGCAAACTAAAATAATTTTCATTATGGAGGACATGTTTCAAAAATATTCCTCTACTTAATCTAGGTGTGTTAAATATTAAATAAGTGTGGAGAACATGTTTCCAAAGCATGACCCCACCAAATCTAAAAACTATTGAAAAAGTGGAGAAAATGCCTATTTGACATGCCCCCACTGATATGTCCCCCTTTGAGGTGAGGGAAGAATAAAAACTGGTAGTTACCTCATCTCAAAAGGAGAACATAACTGAATGATCTATGAATGGAACCATGTAGTATATAGAAGAATATGTCTATGTAAATGTAGCATTGAAGCACATAGAACAATGTGATCACATGAAGTCCTAAGATGCATCATAAATATCATGGTAACATCTAGATATTAATATGACAAGCTCAATAAGAAAACAAGGTCATACATAAGAGCACTTAAAATTAAGTCAACATACAATGATCCTAGTAGACCGCAAATAAGGGGCTTGTTCAAATGTCACACAATCAAAGGGACATGACTTAGTCAAATATCCATGAATTAAGAATGACATAATCAAATGTCCATGCAACAAGTAATCACATATTAAAGTGTCAAATAAATCAAGGAAAAGCACAAAGGTCACAAATAAAGGAGCATACAAATGCTTGAACTGAGTAAAATAATAGCAAGACAAGACACTCAAGGAATTATATAAAGGAAATCATAATAAAGTAGCATAAACATATCACAGTAGCCTATGGATCCAATGTGTTAGTAAAAAAACAATTATATCCCCTATAGAAGTTATAAGCATGGATAAAGGCTTTTTCAAGTACATATATGAGATCAAACATGATAATGTAAAGTGATCATAGAATGATATAACTTGGATGTATCATGATCAAATAGGGTGGATACCCCCAACTTCCTTGTGATGTTAGTAGAGGGAAATCCCAACATCCAAAAGTGAAAATATCATATATCTTTGTGTGCCTATATCATAATCAAAATATGCATGAAACACTTATATATATAAATAAATAATATGTTATCCATAAACATGGAACTAACACATAGATGCCTAGGAGCCAAAAGAATATGTAGGTGCCAAAAATATTTTTGAATTTTTCTTTTTTTTTGGTATTTTTAGAATATGCAAGACCTTGAAACATTAAATTGCATCCTTTTGATTTATTTAGTGATAAATGAGTAAATCACCATACACATTAGACTCTAACTAGGAATAAAGATTCTCAACTATAATGATCACAAGGTAACTAGATTTTTACTTTTGGTTCTAACACTATAACTAATGTATATATGGGAGTATCAATTGTATCATATTCATATGTTATGCAGTCAATGTCATTAGGATTATAACAATAATCTATGTTAGTAGTATGATAAGAATTTGACATCTTAGGTTGTGTTTGAACAAGTGATATACCATTTGGAGCATTTGTATATGAATAAGGAACTGTGTTATATTTAAGTTGTGAATAAGATAAATTTTAAGAATACTTATCTTAAATCCACTTGGATTTCATTAGCGAATCTATATATAACTATTTTGAAGGCAAGGAATTTTTTTTTGATGTGTTAGTGAATACATTAGGAATAAAGGTAAAATGGATAGGGTAAACATGTTTTTTTGTTTTTCCCATACAACCATTCCATTGCATAGTGCAATCAAATGTCAACTATCATTGATCGATTAATTTATGAAACCAATCGATAAAGGATACCAGATGGATGTAGAATGTAATCGATAGGCAAAGGCAACCATCCAAATACATTATGAAATCAACAAATAAAGGTTACCATTTGGTTTCAGTATACAACTAACTAATAAATGTTTCTATTCAGTTGCATAATGTAACTGACCAATAATAATTATCATTCAGTTTCATAATGTAATCAAATAGAAACCTTAATTAGTTGGCTAGATAATGAAACCAAATTATAAATATTATCAGTTAACTAGACGGTGTAATAGTTAGTTTATAATCTATTTGATTGCATATGAAATTGGATGCCTTGGTTTCTAGATGGGGGCTTTACTATTGCTTATAACTATCCCATTTGCCCTCATTTTAAAACTCTTTCATAGTCATTTTATTGTTGTTATCTCTCATGTTTTCCAAAATAATTCCATTTAACATTGATAGGTTAAAAAATGAGTGAGAGGAGGAGGCCAATCATTCTTTAATACTTTAAACAATCTTATTTAAATAATCATAGATTTTTTATACAATCATGTTCATCTTATAAGGTATAATCATCAATACACAACAACATGAAATAGATGAACATAATATGTATGTTATAAATCCTTAAGAGGAATAAAACCCACTAAAACATATCTTGAATAAATTTTCCTATAAGACCATGAATCTAATTTAGTTTAGAACCAACCCAAAAAGGTAACACCAACCCCTAAATTTGTTAAGCACCAACTTGATTTTAGCAAGAACCAACCTGTTAGGAGGCTACAACCCCCTTGCTAATTAATCACCCGCTCAGTAAAAAATATAAAAATATCCACATTTTTCTTGTTTTCCTCTCACAATTTATGATGGTCTTATTTTGCTCTATCACACTCAGATTTTCCTTTCACACAAACTAAAATTGTCCTTTACCTTATTCTCTCAATTAGCCCTTTTATAGATTGAAACTATCATGAAAGAACTAATAAAACCCTATATATGTTTATTATATATTCATATAATTTATTTTATATGTTTCACCACCTATGTAATCTCACACAATCCTCTTCTTCTTTTTTTCACCTCTACACACAACTCTCTTCTTTAGGCCTAAAAATACCTAGTATATATACATGACTTTATTGTTCATTACCTTGTTAGTCATCCAAGCACTCTTATGCTCTTATGTAAGCCTTGAAATAGATCTTAAAATATTTCACAGGAATAGATAAAAAAATAAATTGAGTCATTTTACATCTAACCTTTATCAAATACATTTTATCTCTCTTTTAGGTCTCGTAAAGGCCTAATCCTATTAGGCCCAATTAAAACTCATTACGCTTTGATATTTTGGAAAATATTAAAACACATTAAATGGAATAAAAAATCATGTCATCCCAATATACCTATACTAATATCATCTACATTTTGTAACACTTTTTAACTCAAATTACTACTTGGAGCACACCATTAGAATAGTTCATATTAGCCCTATGTATAGCCAGAAAGTCTGTCTAATAAAATTAAAGAATAAACACAAATTTTCCTAAAAAACATGGAGAAAAACATATAAATAGAAGTATCATGACTTTAGTTTCATCAAAATTTGAATTATATCTCATAACTCAAGGCAAAAGTTCTCAAATCCTTCTTTGCAAGTAGCTTAATTAAAACTATCAATTTGTCTTAAAACATAGTCATGGAACCTTGAATTTTAGACACCTGTAAGAATAATATTAAGGTTTTAAAATGCATGATTATTATGTTACATAATACTAAAATAAAATTCCATTAAAAATATCATTATAATAAATGAAAACTATTGGTCTTACAAACCAATCTGTTGACCTCCTCTCTCATAGACCTTACTCAGCTAGACAAGCCATTTTGGCTTCTATGTTCTAATCCTCTTATACTAAACTCAAATATTTTAAAAGCCATGGATAGTAAAAAAATGTCTTAAACAATAAAAATATATGCATTTTTGTGCTTTATCTAAGGTTAGAGAGCCTATAACTCATCACTCCCACTTTCTTACTCAGACTTATTAGTACACCTTCAAACATAGTCATGGTGATAATGACTTTCAAATATTTTCTAGACAATTTTAGAGACACCATATGTATGTGGATTATTATATTATATAATTAGGTAACTCTCATATATAAATATACCATATCTAAGTGACAATATTTTTCTTATAGACTAATCTCACACCCTTACACCTTCACTATCTTATATGTACTAAATACGTCAACTTATAACATTATTAACATATTCACTAACCTAAAAATAAAATAATCAAAATTAATGTGTACTAAATATATTTAAAAATAAACACATGCATCTGAATCCATCCCTAATCTATGACAACACATCCCTAATCTCATTCCCACTTCTACCTAATTTTTCTCACGGTTAGAATCACTAGGCCTTTTAGTCATATGTCAACTTCCATAACAAATTCACCATATTTTAGGTATATAAAATGCTCAAAAACTTCTATGGGCATAATATATATGTCTCAATATTTAAATTCCATCTACTTAATAACTTTGAGTTGGTCAACTCTACCTACTACAACAAATTTTTGAGAAAATGGCTTTTCTCATAGGGCCCACTCATGTACTTCACAAACCAATGACACCTATAGGTACCTGGGAGAGTCTTATACATGATATAATCATCATAATATGTAATCCATCCATCTTTAGTTATTTCTATCAATTTTTCCATATCGAGTCAAGGTTAGGGTTTTAGAGAGGTTTAAACCACCTTACAATATTAGAGATCATTCATAAAGATTAAGCCCTTAATCTAGAAACCAATGTTTGGTAATTTGTTATAGAGACCTTCCCATTATACCATTAATGGATTAGGTTCTTATGCAAAGGTTTCATATTCCAGTTAGTATAATAAAGTTCTTTTTGGGTTGAGAATTCTTTATTCTGAGCACACATGAAACCTCAAAACCATATTCCATGACATTTTTTGCAAGCTTTAACCTCAAACTTGGTTAAAATACCTAAAATAATATGAAATAACTTTTTAAGTATTTAATTTTCCATGCTTACCTTAGAAACTGATCCTAATACCCCATTAGGCCACCATGTGTCTCTTTGCTCTTTAGGCTTTTGACCTGTAAGTCTTATTAAGCCTTAAAATGGACCTTCTATCCACTGTCCATGTACTCTCCACCTCAATCACATTATCAATAAACTTATCACATGATATATCACTAATTTTCATCCTTAATAGGTCTTGACAACATCTCATGATCCCTTATTAGATCATTCAGAGTCTAGGAATAGTTTAGTTGCATGATTGATCTATAGGTCTTACCCTTATGGGATTAATAGAAGACACTTATGAGTGATATAATTCATCATATACATTCATAAGTACTTTATACATACTCTTATGCTTATGTGCATACATATCACTAATTCACCATGCTCCTTTGCATACAATACTAGGCATCTTATGCATAAGCCTTGTCAAGCCTACTACTAGGTTCAAATACTTGATAACTTGGCAAATGATCTTGAAACATTCATTTTTATACACCTTTCTCACATGGCTTTCATTATCCTTAGATAGTAACATACATCTATACACACTTTTTCATGTTCATCATTGATTCAAAACTCAAAAGCATTGGTTGAAATATAATTCAAGAAACAAGAACAATATAATTTAGATAATGATATCTCTGAGAAGAGATATTTTATTGATCAAATTTTTAGACCCAAACATATGCTTATCTCTGAGAAGAGATGTCTGATTTCCATTTTGGGTTACATATTCATTTATACATGTCTTGAAGGTTTGAGGAGGATGTGGAAGGTCACCAATCTTGAGGGAGATCAAGTGGTTCAACTTCCATGATTTAAAACAATACAAAATTTGAGGAATTACTATTTGTAGAAACTTACTAATTTTAGATTGCACTACTAAAATTGAAATTTGGGGAACTTCCATTAGGTTTTCAAAGGTAAAACTTCATCAAGTGAAGCTCAATGCCATCTCACAATGTTCTCCTCATTATTATCTTTTCAACAATTCAAATGGTGAGTCAATTGGAGCTACGGTGCAAAAGTTATGGCTCCCAGAAGTTTCATCATCAATTAGGGTGGACCCGTCACCCGAATTGTCACCTAAATTATTGCCTAGATCAATCATTCACATGTTCATGTTATGAATAGTATTCTCAAGAACTTCATACTCAAATACTAGTACATAAACATGACTAACTTGTACTAAAACTTGATATCAACTTTATAAAAATCATTAGGTTTCATTCAAATTATCTCTCTATAGAGATACAATAGGTTACCTTCAAATTCTCTCTTGTCACATACCACCTCACCATGCCTCTTTACGAAATGCATCTTGACATCAATGTTATCCATCTTGACCTTAACATTAATGACATCCATATTGATCTTGACATCAATGACAACACTTATCAACACCACTTATAAATATCCCCTCTACCATAATTCTTAAACTCTTTCATGGTCGTTTATTGTTGTTCTCTCTGAAGTTTTCCATAATAGTTCACCTATGACATTGATAGGCTACAAAATTAACATTAATTACACAAGGAAATACATCTTAAGAAATTTATTATGCCCTGATATTTTGAAACTATTGTAGTACCCAAACACATACAATGACTTGATTCCCAAGTGTGATTTTGAGGGCCTCATTTACATGTCATACTATGAAATCAACACAAGCTTGATGAAATATATAATGTCTTGATATGTTAATAACTAGACAAAGTTCAATGTAATCATCAACTCCAAATTAATATCCTTTAGTACCTCACCTTTAGATATCCATAGTTTGATAGGGCTTCCACACCACATTACTAACTATCAGAGTTGACAAAAATCTTAGCCAAGATCTCTCCAAGAGTTCATTACCACAACCATGATCATTAACACATTGCTCACAAAGAACTATTTATTACTTAATTAATAAATTATAATACACAATTCTTATAACTCCATCTTCCTCTTTCTCACTATGCGACACATTACCCATGTATTTATAATTGTTTGGGGGTAGGTGAGAGGAACACATTTAGAAATTTGAAATAGGTTTAGTTTCCAAATGAATAGTCAGGCCACTAATGTCAACATTATAACAACCATGTTGACTTCCTATTTTGACATGTGGGTGTGCAACATTTAAGCCCACATAGTTTATTCTAACTATGGTGAATCTTTCCTTGGGTTAAAACCCAAGTTAAGATTACCAATACGAGTATTAATCTAACATATCCCCTTAAGATTAACTTGGGGAGAAGATAAAACTCATAAAATGGGTCTCGATAATAAAGGCATGATCAAGTACCCATGCAAAAATATACAGTGAAGTACTAAGTGTCCTTATGGTATCCAATACATCTTATCAAAATACATGGATTTTAAGTCATTATAACCACAAAGTCAAATAGAAATTGGTACTCTGTACAAGGCTCACTTAGAGAAAACGTTAATCACATAACTAAAAAATGAGAAATAAAACTATGGTCTCTCAAAAAAAAACCATTGTACTGGATGGGATGAAAGCCATCACTGAAGTAGGTGCAATGGATGATCAAAACCCAAATATGCTATCAACTATTTGTAGGAGGTGAAAGGGACACTCAACACCTAAATAAGTAGTCTAAAGTACAAAATAGTACTACCTAGAGCAAGGGAAACTCAACACCCCAAGAAGCATTATGTATACACCCCCCCCCCCATAATGTATAATGGGTAGAGTGAATGAAAAAATTTGTATGAGTGGGTTGATTTGACTACTCAAACACATATCAATGAAAATAGATTAAAATGATAGATAAGGCTCACAAAACAAGACACGTTAACTTCCAAGTTGTCAAATAATACAAAAATGGTCTCTTAAAAAAATGATGGCCCTAGTGGTGATGGGAGAGATAAGCAATATAAAGTGTAAAGGGTGCACATGCATGAAGGTAGACTAGGGTGTAAAAGGCAAACCCCACATGGCACTTTATAAGTCAATGTGAGTATAATATATCCCAAAAAAATCACTAAAAATTAAATAGATACAAAAAATACCATAAATAAATCATCACAAGGAGTAATCAATCTATCGAAGAAGCCATCATAAGACCTAAAATGTGCTTAAAAATGGATCACTACTATGCGTTATGAATGATATGTGGAATATGCATCTAAATAATGGAATAACCATGTCAGTAGAGTCTATGCAAAGAATGTCAATGATGCTACCATAACCAATCATCAAGCCATCCTAAATAACAATGGATGATGGAAGAAGATGCTTGTAAGTGATCTGACACCATGTGCACAAATGATGAATTTAAGGAAACATTTATATCAGATGTAATTTCAAGCCTAAGGGAATCTGATAAGGTGTTAGGACTCACATTCCTAATAAAATAACACTTAGATTTTGTAGGTCTGAGTAATGGTCAAGATGACTCTAGACTCTCAATCCTAAATTTAGTATTTGATGAATATCTATATATAGGATTACCATGTCGCTCAATATCCTCTAGAAGTGTGGAGTGAATAAAAAATGGTGTAGAGCTGCTACATAATGGTCCCAAATAAAAAGTGGAAGTGTTTGCTTGATACCTAGTTCCATGATGAGCATTCCAAAAAATAGGTTGTATGGGGGAAACAATGCCTTGTACATGCTTTCAAAGACCTCTACTAGAATAACCCATGGTACATAGTTTACGAGAACCAAATTTAGTTATGTTCTTCTCAAATGAAGGAAGAACATCACTAGTGTGATCAACAATATTTTGAGTTGTAACAAAGGTAACTACTATTGTAGTATGATCATAAAATGACTTAGTGGATGATAGATCAAATTTTGTTGAGCATCCAAGGGATGCATGCTATAGTTGAAAGGAAGAACTAAGCATGGAAAAATTATAGTGGTTATGTGTTCCATAAGATCATCCTGGGATTGCAAAAAAAATGCAATATTAACTTGAAAATAATGGAGAAGGGAGTCAAGTGCAATAAGTTTTGTAAGGAGGAGTGCATTCTATGTTATGGGAGCCCTATTTTCCTCTATAAATCTAACAATGTCACTCTCATATTTCAATTTATTATTCACTTGCTTGAGTGAGATTAAAATAAGGTAGGAAGCTAATGCAAGTAAAAAGAAAGACAAGGCACTTATAAAGGGGCCTTGGTGGTGTCTCCAAAAAAGAATGGAAGGTGCTAAGAAAGGGGCCTTAAAGGAGATAACACAAATTAGAATGTGATGTGATAAGAAAGGGGCATTATAAGAGACATAAATAATAATGCAAGGAGCCTAGAAATAGGCCTTGAGGGTGTCTCCAAAAATGAATTCAAGGCTCTAAGAAAGAGGCCTTAAAGGAGACAGGGCACACAAGAAAATGTGTCAAAGTATGATTGTCCAAGTGCAAGGATGCTCAACAAACAAATGCAAGGAATAATGTATAAGATTTCCTTAATCAAGTGTGTATCCCTTAGAAAATAATTTGTGTAAATTTATAAAGGAGTGCAATGACCAATACAATCCCCAAACTACTTATAATTTTACAATTTTACAAAAAAAATTACTGGAGTATAATTTGAGTTAAAATAAGAAAATGTAAAAATATCCATTTTTTTACAATAGACTCAAATTTAATAAAAAATATGTATTTCTAGTGAAAAATATGCACTTTAAAAAAAATGGCACCTCAAAAGGTGCCCAGTGCAGATAAAAGTGCCCAGAAAGTCTAACAATGTTTACACTCCAAGAAGACCTCTTAAAATTGAAACACAATCATGTTTTATGATGTATCAAAAAAATAAAATACACTTAATGGAATATCTTAGATATATCTTCAAAACACAATAAAATCACCACAAAATTCCAAACAATGCTTAGGATATGAGTAAAAACATGCAAGTATGTCTGTAGAAACTCATAATAGAAGTGGATCTAGTAAAAAATGATGAATAGGAAAGAACAAAAACATAACACACTAATGGTAAGTTCAAACCTTTTAGGAAGCACTAATTAGAAAAAATAAGTGTTTTCATGGGGGTTCTAACCACCTATCACACTAGGCCGCACCTACCACTCTTTGATAATGATTCAAAATGGGAAAAATCCAGTCTCTGGTCATGCCAATATGGTCACAAAACTAGACCAATCCACATACCCACCCAAAAAAGTGACGATCCAAACCCCACTTAACTAGTGAAAACATGAAAATGTTACATTTGATAAATAAGGCTAAATTTTTTAAAAATGTCTATTAGGGTGGCTTGGTAGGTGGAAAAACTCCACACATGTTGTTGGTTTGGTGTTGAATGTAGGAAATTTCCATGTTTCAAAAAAATCAAGCCACAATTCAAATGCCAATTCAAATCAAAATTCCAACATGTCAATTAGAATCATACAATGGAAATGCTAATGTTTGAAGTCAAAAATAAAAATCATGTTTTATTTTATTGTTTTTTGTGTTGGTTGGTTGGGCGAGTAGAAGGGTAAGGCCAAGACTACTATGTAAGGGGTCATAGGTCACAGAGGCAGAGGCATTTAATAGCTAGGGTGTCTTATGGAAAGACCATGTTGTTTACATGGAGGCTAAGCAGAGTTAGTTGGGCAATGTGGAGGTGTTAGAAGGCTATGTATAGTTGGGTAATAGATGCAATAACATATGGTGAGAGTATATGCATGGTGTTTCTAGTTACAGATGGGGTTGGTATATGAACTACATATGGGAGGATAGGTAGTAAGAATTGTTAGTAGCACTGGGGTGTGTAGGGGTGAGGACACAGCAGTGGTTGTAGGGAGTGATGGTCACCAAGCCCTGTTCAGCCACTAATATATATATATATATATATATATATATATATATATAGGCTTGAAAAAAGGTCCCCCCTCCCTTTTTTTAAATTTTTAAATATTAAAATTAAAAAACAAAACAAACATATTCTTTTTGTAAATATATCAAAAACTCCCCCACCCCAAATATAAAAACATATGATTTTTTTTTAAATGGGTGAAAAACAATAAATCACCCAAAAAATTAAAAAAATCAAACCCCTTTAGCTAGGAAATGGTTAGAATTGATTAGGAGATTCCACCATATCAAGAGCACCATGGGTTTATTTTCTACCAAATGAAATCCTACCCCCAGTAAATCAACCAGTCCAAATGCATCCATATGGTTAGATCTGCATGAAAACATGCAAATTTCCCATAAACTATTTAGCAACTAGCAAACTTCCTAAACATACCTGGAGTGTTAGGTGACCAATTTGAGCAAATTGAAAGGCTAAACCATCTTTTATTTCTGAAAAAACATGATAGAAAACATTTATTAGCTCCTAAAGACAAAACATCATCCAAATTGTAAAATCAACTCCAATACATTCATTGTTCTCCTTTAGACATTTTTTCTCTAATTGAGTATCATGATTAGATATAAGGCTTAGTGAAAAAGAGGTGTATGGCCCAAACAAATGTTAAACAAGACACGTTGAGTAATGGCTTCAAGATGTTGATCTGATACCATGTTAGAGTTAACAAAATTCTCCCCTAAGATCTCTCCAAGATTTCATTACCATAACCATGATCATTGACAAATTACTCACATAGAAATATTTATTACTGAATGAATAAATTAAAATACACAGTCCTTAAAACTCCATCTTCCTCTCTCTCTCTCATTATGAGACACCTTACCCATGTATTTATAATATTTTGGGGATAGGTGATAGGAACACATTTGGCAATGTGAAAGAGGTTTAGTTACCAAATGAATAGTTAGGCCACTAATGTCAACCTTACAACAACTATGTTGACTTCCTATTTTAACATGTAGGTGTGCAACACTAAACCCCAAATAGTTTATTATAACTATGGTTAAGATTCCCTTGGTTAATACCTAAGTTAAGCTTACCACTAAGAGTATTAATCTAACACCAACCCTATCACCATAAAATTGATGTTGATTGATGATGATACAAAAATCTAGAGTCTATATACAACTTGCAGATTAGTCCAACATGTATTTATATCATTATTTTTCAAATTTAAAATTTAGTGTTTTGTAATTTATCAATTATTTTCACTAATTTCATATTTTTCACTTTCATTACAGATAGTTAGATTAAAAGGGGGATCTAATTTGATAAAATATCAGACCCATTTCTAAAATCCATTATGTAATTTTTCCTTACAACAATAGTCTTACAGGGAAGACCAAGAGACAATCTTTTTTGGCTTGTTGTTTACATTCTCCATACTCTTTTAGGTTTAAAATATGACTAGTGTAAATTTATTTCCACTAGGATTAGATTATAATTGAATTATTCTTTTTGAAATAAGAGTTCTAAAATTTTCTAATCTAGTTTTATTCTGGTCTTGTATTATGAGGCCTTTTATGACCTTCATAAAACATCAATTCCAACTTTGCTTCATCCAAAAATGAGCACAAATTATTTCTCTACTTATGAGTAGGAGGTTAATTTAGAATTCAAATGAATCACCTTAATGGTTTACTTTATAAGTCATTAATTTAAAGTGTAATATTTCTTTACTTACTACATCTAAGACTTCATGAATTTATCACACAAAGACAAGTTACTTCAAAAGGACATTGTGCCCCTGAAGGTTTTAGATATTATGAGTCTACAAAATCATAATTTCATTCATTTCAAATTTCAAAATGTTTAAGTCCTTATGAATTGTCTCTGCATGTAGGTTTTTATACTTTCAAATTTCAATGAAAATGATGCATCATGATATTTTTTATTATTTTTTTAACTTCTTTGATTTTTACAGTTGACTCTGAATCCATTTACCTTTAACTTCAAATAACTCAATAAACCCAAAATTTTGAAGTGACACACTCTTATCTACCACTTATTCAAGGTTTTTTACATTACAACTTTTGGTTTTTGAATTGTTGTTTCTTAAATTAGATATTTTATTGACTGAAAGATTACCTCTTCAAATTGAAACCACCATTATGATTTTGAATCTAACATATAGATTAGAGGACATACTCTCTCCAACTAAATGTACTAAATGTTAAATTTCAAATTAGCATTAAGTTTTGTATTTTAATTTACCCTTTTTAAATATAATTTATTCTTTTAAGTCACCCTCAATCTATGATGAAAAGTATACCAATGCCACTAACATCAAACCAATTTCAAATAAGGGGAAAAATATTTCATTTCTAGCACAAATTAGAGAAGCCATATAATTATTGGGTTATGACGTCCATAATTTTTCTCTTAGAGGTGTGTCTAGTGCACATGGTTTAACATTTTTACAACATATTGATATTGACGAGGAATATCTAGGGATTTAAAGTGGAGACCTTTTTGATAGTGTTTTTAATACCCTTTATTTTATTCAGGTTCTAGTGTTACCTTCTCAAGATGCACCTTGTACCTCTTCACCCCTAACTCACCAACTATAGACCATACATATTTGTTAGAATATGACATTACTATTTTTCCATTGAATAGTTTCTTATCAAAAAGTATATTTTAAATACTAAGGAGGGTGTTCTAGATGAAATAAATGTTGTAAAAGTAAAAGACTTAAGGGTAAAATCACTTATCAAGTAAATAAATACCTATTATCACAACTAATCCAAGAGAATCAATTTTATTTCATTAGTTCAATATGAACCCAAAAAAATTGACACTTTATTTAATCAAGTTGAACTAGGTCAATTTTAGTTTCTAATGATTGCAATGACAAGATTTTTAGTATTATGTTACATAGGTTGGATATTTTAAATGTGGCATCCCAAACATACTTTAATAAATGTGCAAGATACATAAACCTTGTCATGATTGCAGATATGGAGAAGGATAAAGTTTTCGTAAGTTATTATCATTTTTAACAAATATATTATAGTTATTTTAATTTTTATATTATTGTATTTTAGTTTTTAATTATAGGTAAACTATGAAAAACTGAAAAATGAATCCCAGGTCCTTAATGTGCATTTTCAAAATGAATGAAAATTTTTAAATGCTACCATTACATTCAAAGAAAAGCTTGTTTTATTAAATAAATTGAACACACTCACAAAAATAATTGAGCACAAAATGGATCCTGATACTTTATTGAAGTAGACAAAAATGTATATCCAAGTTTTCTTTCAGTAGGAGATGTAGCGAATGAGGAAATAGAATATACTGATAATATTAATTTGGTTCAAAATATCTTCTAATCATATGCATATTAAATTATGGCACAAAGGAAGGGGCAGTAGGCATTTGAAAGGATGGTAGTGAGCGAGTGAATGATGGGTGTTTTTTAAAAAGGGATATTTTATGACATTTAAAGTGTTTATTATGTTTCATATTACAATGTTATGTTATATACAATAATTTCAAACAACAATGTTAACTTTTAATGATCAAACAACAGTTTATTGTGTTTCAAATACTCTTCTTTTATTTAGTTATGGTTCATTTTAAATCTTACATGCATTGAATTCATTATACTATTGTTGTATATTCTAAGTTGATGTAGTTCTTTAACAACATGGTGAGGTGGACTACAATTATTTTTGCTATGGATTTAGATTGAGAATCAATTCAAATGTGATGTGATTTTAATTTCTTCAATTATGATCATGCAAAATTTTGTGTTATTTTTAGTCTTATCTATGTTTCTTCCTTGTTGATAGCATCATATTTGGAGCTAATCATGGTTGTAGATAATGGAAAACACTTTTTTATGAATTTTATCATTTTATTTAGTTGAGCCCATTTTTTTGGGAAGTGAACATGTTGTCCTTGTATTGAGATATCATGGATGTGGAGTCCAGTCAATAATTATGGTTTGATTCTTTGGTCAATGAAAATTTTATTGATCTCTTTGACATCAACTAAGTAAAACATTATATTTTGAGTTGAATTCAGTTTTGATTAATTTTTTTACATGATGTTTTAATCTAGTTCAATGATGAAAGTATTTCTTGTGTTGTTATTCTATACTTGAATTTTAATTAATTCAAAATTATTGTTATGCAAATATAATGATGCACGGGTTTAATAAGGTATTTTTTCATCTCAATTAGGTATTCTTATTCAATACGATTATAGAATTTTTTGTCTTGGTATTTAACTTTAATATTCATAATTTTAATATATAATTTTAAGTATAAATTATTAATATTGTGTTAAACTATGAATTTATTTTTTCAAAAGCAATAATAATATATAATTAAAAACCATATTAAAAAATACAATGAAATTTTTACCCATATGAAGAACTAATTACATAAAATGGAAAGTTGAATGGATAATGGATTAAGGTCTAGAAAACATCTATTTAGCAAATCACAATGCTATCAACAATTTTTATGAATTAAATATTTCAAATGCTTTAAAATAGAAAAAAGGATATGAAATTGGATTTCATAAAATGATAATTTCAATAAAACTAAAATTAAAACTCCAGTAGTTGAAAAAATCATTGACAAAGTTTCCCATCATAAGTGACATTTGTATCTATAATGTCAATGACATATTTAGTGTTAATATTTACATCCTCTCTATTGTTCATTTTTTTAATGAAAATTATATAAGTAAGATAAATATATGTTGCCAAAGCTATTTCATAAGGAAACATTTTGACAACATAACATGAAACATACAATCTAAAACATCTCTCCATTATTTTATCCAATCTATTTCAAAGTTTTGACTTAATAAAAGATAATGTGGTAAATACTCTTTCTTCTTCCACTAAGCCCAAAATCAATGTTTGAAAACTTTCATATAATAAAAAATATTCACTAATATTTTCATTTATGAAACTACTAGGATAAACGAAAGTTGAATTTCATCATCATTGTCATTAAAAGCCATAGGAACATCTTAAAGTGATGGCATGTCATCATCAATAAAATCTTTAGAGCATGAGATGTTATTTTGATTAATTATTTCTTGTGAAATATACTTGTTATCAATGGAGACTTATTCATGTAAAATAGTTTCTATATTATTCATGATAGTTCAATTCAAATTTACTAAGAATTCAAAAAAATAATAATAATTACCTATATTTTGAGTACATGGAGCTTGTGTGGGATTTTTTATTGGGTCTCTAAAACAAGATGATATGCTTGATTTTCTTGATAATTAACCTATTTTTTTAGGATTACCACCAGATTTTATGATGAGTAATGTAAATAGCTTATTTCATCATTATACAAACTAATGGTTTCTAGAGGGATACCACTAATCAAACATAGCTATAATGCAACCATACGGTTGCATCATGGTTGTAATTATTGGGTTGTAATATACATGAAACCTTTTGGTTGTAGTAAAGATGTAACTAGATAGTTACATAAAAATGTTCTCATTCAATTGTAGTTGATTAGTAATGGTGTGATTATAATTGATCATTACGGGAATGGTATACCCATTAGATTTCATGGTATTTTATATTATATTGGACAATTACTAATATGGTGAAACCTTTGGAAAAAAATTATTTGTTTGATATCATCGGGTAGTTTCCTTTACTAAAATTAGAATTTGATGGTTACCTATGGAATCATATTTACTATATATATAAGGTAAGTTGGATGGTTAACCATAAAATTATTTTAAACATTTGGAGAGCTCACCTAGAAAAATAAAATACATTCCAAATTTTTAGGCAACCCAAATGTATGGAGTGTACCTTCAAAATTATGAAACCATATTTTAAAATATGGAATATCCATGAATTAAAAAATATTCACCACTAAAATTTACCTTTTTTGTGACATTTTTTGTATATGTGTGCATATCATATGTTAATACATTATGAACATCCTATGCTATAGGTTTTTCCTTGTATATGTATTTGGTTTTTTATTAGGAATAATATCATCACTAGTATAATCATTTGGAATTGTGTCCTATTTATATTTGATATTAACCAACAAAGGTAGATCATATGGTTTATTTTTTGGTGGTTTTAAAATTATTGGCTCCTTTGGTAATTATATATCATTTGGATTTTTTTCAAACTTTGGTGATTGTATTTTCACTATTTATTTATTGTTTTACCTTTCCCTTGCTTTGAGTTATCTTTGGTACCCATATTTGTTTTTTTGGTACTTGTTATTTAGGAGAAGTACTCATAATGTGAGTGGTTTTATTAATTGATGTATCAATGATAGGATCACCACTATGTTTGAGACTTTGTATTTAGTTATTTAAAGCTAAACAAAAATATGTATGATACCCACGCATTATATGATATGCAAAACAATATTTATATCTCCTTATGAGATGTATAGGTGGTATTTTTATCACTTTGTTTCAAATAATGTCTCTTATGATATGACTTCATATCTTATTATTCTTTTGGTAACTTTTGGAATCACCTTTTTTGGATGTATCCCATTTTAGCTTTTCATTTTGACATGAAACCTTGTTTGGACTGACATTCATATATGAGGATTCAAACATATGATTAGCATTACCATGCCTTGGATTATGTAAGTACACAATCTAATTTTTTAGATCTTTTATTAACTTTTTCATACTAGTGATTTTATATTATAGGGATTCACAAACACATACCCTAGGTGCTTTTGATTGATTACTTTCTTTTAAAGATATAGATTGGGCCACCTTCCACTTTAGATAAGTGATAGTTTGGACCTAGTTAGATGGATGAGAGATAAAAAACTTCTTAGTGTTAAGAGGAACAATATGATACTTTGTATCTATTATAAATTTTCTAAAAATTAATATTAGAACATGATAAGAAAGATGTGAAAATTTTAAGGATGGATCAATAATGATACAATAAATATGTATAAATTTCAAATTATTCACTGAGTTTTATAAAAATATGAGATAGGTTTTTTCAAGAAAATGAGGAAATGAAATAAACCCAAAACAATAGGGAAACCAAATTATAGTGTATGACTTGTAGGCCTAAATTTATTAACAATAGTAAAATCCTAAATTGAAAACATCCATACAATATTATAAAAAAAAGTATAAGGTTTTCATTTATATCAAAATAAATATGAAAAATATCTTATAAATTTGTAATCTGATCTATTATGGATCAAAAATAGACCAAATAATGTATAATGCTTGACAATTAAAACCTTGGAATATTCCCAAAAATTTAACAATTTTAATAAAATAGGAATTTATTTAAGAGATGAGAGAGGTTTTTGAATCAAATATTATTTTTGATGAATCCCATAAATAATTGAAAAATAAGTACACCATTCACCTAATAATAGGTTGTATAATTGGTTTGTATAAACTTAATAAAACAATGTTTATTGATTGGTTGTGATAATATACAAACCTCTACATTCACTATAATATAAAAACATTTACATTGCTTGGAAAAAGTTGGGTTAGGCATACCTGTAGGTGGATAAAATACCACCTATAGGCTTGCATGAAATTTCTAATAGATTGGCAAGGAGTGGTGGTATTTTAAGCTTGGTTTATTGGTTTTTAAGACCACAAATTGAAGTGGTATTTAAACCCTACATGTTTAATTTGAAGAATGTTATATTATCTATATTTATGCCAAGTGTTTTTAAAATGATATTTTTAGGTGGATAAATGACCTTTTACAACCCTGAATATAGTCTTAAAATCCTCTTGTTGCATAATAGATTGGTAGTTTATTGCATGATAATATTTACTAAAACTAGTAAATTATAATAATGGAAAATTCTATACCAAGTTTAGGCAAAAAAATGAGGGTTTTTAGTATACTAACCTCAGTAGAATCTAATTTTGAGAAATTGTGAAATGGAAATTCTTGGAGGTCAAAATGTACCAATACATGAAGAATCAACTTGAAAATGTTCAAATATGAATCTTGGAAACTAGAGGAGGGTAAAACTCTAGGGTAAAGTTTTAAATGTGAAAATCCATCACAACAAGTTGAAACACTATGAGGCTTGAAATCCCTATATTAGGAAAAAATGTATTCACATGAACTAGGTTCACTAAAGGTTTTACCCTAAATTTGATGTGGATCTTACTTAAGTAGATAGGGTAATAGTGAAATGACAACACATACTATAGATAATCAAATCTATAGTAGTTTAATTAATTTTTAAACTTAGATATAAGATATGTTGAATTTATTAAACTATGATAGATATGGAAATGATAAAAAAAACAATGTACTTAGTTGGTTATGATGCTAAAATAATTTTGGATCTAGAATAGGTAGGTAGTAGACTATAAGAGGATTTTATAATAGTTACAAAATTATAGATTGAGTGCCTTTGAATCCATAGATAAAATTTATAGCCTAGGACATTAGTGTTGACATTATTTTATAAACCAGACATAGGTGTATTTTATGGAATACCTTCTAGAAAAGGATGTGACCACCCAGATGCTTCTAGTTTTGTCTTTTCCTTTGCTCTAGTGAATTCAGATCTAGGTTTTGGACTATCACTCTTCATGAAATGGAAAAATATTAGTTATTTATATTTATAGTGACCTTAGAAAAAATGGGTTAGTGGGCTCATGGTGTCGAGATAACCCCAAATTCCCATCTATTAATGGTTGTTACCTCAATAGCCACTAATCTTAAGATGACTTAGACTAATGTAGTTCTCCTCTAAAGTGTTGGTTTATGTGTGTACAAGGGTGAAATATGTGGAAAGATAATAGTGACCTATATTATAATTTGTAAAATTAGTATCTTGGGTTGTTCCTTCAGTATTTCATACCTATAAATGTGTAGTCATTATGACTAATATTGAAAAATGAATAAATAGGAAAGCTTTGTTCAATTGAATGCTCTTTTGAATGAATGTTAGACTTAGAATGAGGCGTGATTGTCAATATATATCACTCCTACCATGAAATATATCCCATTAAATCACTTAGGCTAACCATTAAGATATGTTTCATTTGAAAATTTGATGACTTTATAACACTAGATGCTTATGTCAGGGAAGGACATTAGCATTGATGTAGGGGTCTAGGATTGATGCTTGTGTATTGGTAGTTAGAAAACATGTACAAGCTCAAAACTTATAGGGGATAAAGATAAACATGTTTTAAACATTATAAATAAGATATAAGGTCTAAATAATCAACATAAGATTGACTATACCAATAAATAGGTAAAGGGGCACATGATATAGTAGATGCAAGATATTTAAAAGAGTGAATTGTCCATAATTGAGAAGAACAATCAAGGTCTAAGTTTACAAAGTGTACAAGAATGAGGTGTTATATAATTCTTAAATATCATCTACACTATTATTTCTCCCAAAATTATGTCTTTTGGTATAAATTATAATGATGGTTGTTTTGATGAAAATGTTACGAATGTTTCTCAAGTTGATGATTCATGTGAATAATATAATAATAACAAATATTAATTACATGACCAATATATGGCTAATAATATTGTAGACAATATGAAACACATAGTGGAATATCTAATGAGATATTTGGACTATTGATCAAACTTATTTATATTCTCTTTAGATGATGTATGACTTAGGAAGTTATCCTTCATTTTTTTGTGATAGGTCTACACTAGGCAGAAGAGCCCACCAATATGGATCTATTTACCTAGAATGGCTATGTTCCATGCAAAATAATTGATATATTCCAAATTTTAAAATATCATTTTAGGTTTTATAACAAATTTATTATTTTCAAATAAAATAAATTTTCATAATTTTTCCTACATATTCACATGAAAGGTCATTCATTATCCCCCATGTCATTACTAGGTTAGCACTATTTATTGAGCACCTTCACAATATATCACATTGAAATAATTTTCCCTATTCCAATCAATTTAAAGAACAATTTCAAGGAGAATAAATAGTCTAAGTGTAAATAATCTTGAATAAAGATAATATCTATCATTGTCAAGTATGAAATCCATATGTATAGCTACATAGATATAGTCAAGGATAATATTATTACACAATAACTCTAGGTGGGATAACTATGTGTGGATTGATTTCCCACTTTAGAGTATCATGATACATAGGTAGTGTTTAATCTTCAATGTGGTGACTAGGATCATCTCAGCCCATTACACTGCACTTTATTTTGTTTAGTTTTCTAGTGCTCCATGAAACCTGTGGGGTTTTAAAGAGAAGAAGAAGAAAACAAAAACATCCACTGACATAGTCTAAATCGTAATATCTTAGCATACTTGGTAGACACAAGTACATAAGGTGGATCTTGGTTTTGTCTAGGATTTTTTAAATTGTTTTAATCTTATACTATGATAATTATGGTTTATTTGATTTTCACTATCAAACATCAATCAAAGTTGATAGATGAGACCAACTTGTGTTTTTATTTAGGGACTATGGACTTGTCCTTAAATAGTTTCCTATAATATTACTAATTTTTTGAATGCATAAGTATCCTATTTATTTATAATTTAAGATATCCAAAATAGTTAATAGAAAGTCATATTTAAGCTAAGTGTATTCCTTCTTAGTATTTTTAAAAATAATAGTTTTCCATATTTTAAAATTTTCAAAATCATAATTGTTAATTATAGTTCTCTCTCATGTTGTTTATAAACTTTGTTTTGATACTCTTAAAAATAAAATTAGTTATCATTCTAGGCAAAGTGGTATAATTTTTACTTGAGCCTTAGTGTGAGGAGTACTTCCTCAATAATAAATCCATTAGACAACACTATATATGGATTTAAGTTTCCAAAAGCCTCACATGATATTGGATATGTCTAAATATATTATTTTTATCCATATTAATACTTCTACCATTTTCTATTTTAGTGTATTGGTAAATAATTATCCCAAATAAGTTGTTCTCAATGTTCCCTAGAGATTTAATAATGTGACTATAGAGTAGTGGAAATATCTGTAGTTAGTGCCCTTTAGGGAGTGTTCACTATTTAACAATTAAGATCAGTATATTTGAGATCCTAAATAGAAAACACACCTTAACTAGTTACATCCCCAATCCCATTTGTAGATTGAAGGTTTCATACTAAAAATATTGTAATAATGAATGAATTGGTCTTATGTTTTTTAAGTTCATTGTCACACTCTATGTTACTTTTTGAATTGTTATTTGGATTCATTATATATTGAAATTTATCAAATTATAATACATCAAGGAATCTAAAATTAATTGTGTACAATCTCAAGTATTCCTCAATTCACATTTTTTCTATATTTGTAATACACCTTAGTATTAGGTGTTAAAGGGTGTGTTTAACTCAAGTTTTTCCTCTTGACCCTAGACCTTAGGGTTATCTTAGTCAATTATATGATGCCATTATTTTCACATGAATTATATTACATTATAATACTCATGTTGTTAACACTATATGAGGATGGATATTGTATCTACTATGACAAAATGAAGGTGGTCAACATGTTATTCCTCAATCCCCTACACCTCCCATAAATAAATAAATTATATTAAAGGATTATGATATAATTGATAAAATATGAAATGCCATAACTAACATTTATATTTTGGTGATATAAATATGCTCAACAATCTAAAAAGATATCTTATATGATGTGTTTCATGATACAACTCTACCTAGTGATATACAACTGAAATAATTTGATACCTTGATGAATAAAATTTAATAATGTCATGAGGTGATGAACTTTGATAAATAAAACTCAGCTTTTATGTGTATCATAAAGAAATATGTTCCTCTACTCAATCAAACTTAGGCACATGGAAAGAAAATCAAGCATGTATTGGTCAACAATGTCTTAAGGATAAATATTTATAGTTCTCATTTCTTTAAAAAAATGGGTATCGATATGAAAATAAATAAATAAAAGTATCGATGAATTTGATAATAATTCTCAAAAAACACTTGGAACTATCACATTGAATTTACAATTAGGTCTCAATATAATTCCTACTTTGTTTCAAGTAATTCTCAACCAATTACACCAAAAATTAATTTTGAGGAAACCTTGGATTCATTACATGGAGTTTGTACCATATACATTGTATAGATGTGTAAAATGTATAAACAAAAAATATGATTATATTATTTCAACAGACAATAACCCTTTCACATATTGAAAAAATACTCAATCATAATATTAGGATCATTTTATTATTCCAATTATACAACCCATCACACTTGATCTAATGTAATATATGAGGTAAACTAGTAAAGTATATAATTTGACAAATCACCAATCATGAGAATCTAAGAAGATATACACATATCATGATTAGTTACTATACAAACAAAACATAAAATACTAGAAATCCCACTTTTAGCCAATTATAAAAATCCTAATTACATATTTACATATTGGAATGATAATAATGATGATAATATTCAATATATAGTAGGTGAAAATTTTCATATGATAATTTTCAATACCATCATTCTAGAATAATACTTATCTGGTACTTTATTCACACTGGTGGGAGTTAGAAAATATTAAGATGATTCATAAATAGTAAAAAGGGATAAATCATAAACTTATATAGAGACATAATGTCCAGAGGACAAATGAAAGGCTAAAATTCTAGATAATGAGCATAATCAAAGCATAACCTCTTATTACAATATTAACTCAAAACAATGTCAATAAAATATAAAAGATTTATGTTTAAGGATTACATCACTTAAATCTCAAGTTACACGTACTTATAATTATCACCATGTTATAGTCAATGTTATATATTTTAGGTAAATTGTGCAAACATAACAATATGACAATTGGAAATGGATAAGTTATCAAAAGAAAAAATAAAAAAGGAAAAAATAAAAAACATAAAAATTATAACATGATAAGTTACAAAATGCATGTGATGGATGATAAATGGTACATGAAGAGGAAATAATAAATTTATGAATTGAAAAATAGAGGTTACTACATGAGAAACCACAAAAATATAAGTTGGAAAAACAAACTCAATCTAAGCAAGATAACATCCTCAATAAAATGTTTATTATAATGAAAATTAAAAAGTAAAACATACAAAATAAGGCTTATATGGTTCTAAAAGATGAAACTAAAAATAAATTGTCATATCTATAACCTTTGATTATTTATCCTTACATTTATGGAAATAAATGTACCAAGGTCAAGAATACCTATTTTTATGAATACAATATATGTAGCATTACACTTATGCAATATCTAGGATATGAAGAATAACATTTGGGTAATATTACTTTGCTTCAATGTTACATTGGATCAATTGAGATTCCAGTAACACTCAAATTAAAAACTTGTGCCATTATATTTAAGATTAACCCTATCTCAAATAAATGCAAAGCAAAATTAGGAAAATAATAGATGAAATTAATTGGGCAACATCGGGTAAAGATAATGACTATGTCACATTCAAGTAAGAAGCTTTAAAGGTTAAAATATAAAGAGAAGATAAATCCACCAAGTAAAAGTATAAAAAAAATGTTATTTGTTTATATATCATTCCAACAAAGAATGTTAATATAATCACAGTCAAAGCACATGATACAACACATTTGGAAAATATAAAGATGTTGTAAAATTCAAAAACCCATTATGGTGAAGCTGAATTTATATATAAATAAACAATGATCAAAGCATCATATCTACATATAAATACTATTAAAATGATAATCTCCATGATATTTATAACATTGGTAGAACAATCCCAATGATAAAAGACCTAAAAAACAACACCCCATTTAATTTGTGGCTTAACATGTAATTTAGATAGTGATTACATATGTTATGCAAGAAATCTATGTGAATGTCTTGTGGACCAAGTCATTGTTGAATCTATAATACTTTCCACCATACACAAATCTCTCATATTTACCCATCATCTTTATTCTTATGTTCTTATATCCCTTATCTTTATTTCATTTTGCCACTAAATTTTAATTTTATATATCCTAAGCTTAACATCTATGAAACTCATCCCATAATGCCTATAGTGTATATATTTTAAATCATGCTACTTGATATTTATTTCATTTTTATTGTCTACACATATTTTAATATTCATTTTAGATGACATACTCTTAATTCTACATACTACATGAGTAATCATTTATTCTTTTCAATTGGGGGCATGCATATTATTAATTCCACATAGAATATTGAGTTGCATTATTGTGATACACATATACACTAGGGGAATATTGATCAACTTCACTTTATCCACATTACCACACTATAACCTCTACTTCACATTATGCCTTGACACATATTAAAGATTGTTTGGATCCCTCCATTCTATTTTCAAATCCTTGCAATTTGCGTTTTCTTTTATCTCGAAAATTTAAATATTCAAATATGTAAAAAGTTATATATATATATATATATATATATATATATATATATATATATATATATATATATATATATATATATATATATATATGTATGTATGTATATATATATATGTATGTATGTATATATATATATATATGTATGTATGTATATATATATATATATGTATATATATATATATATATATATATATATATGTATATATATATATATATATATATATGTATATATATATATATATATATATATATATATATATATATATATATATATATATATATATATATATTCAAAAAATTAAAAATGTGAGTTGAGTATGACATGAGTTACTAGTTTACTTATTTACACATGTTATTTATCATATGTTGTGCTAAATATCATATTATTTTTCAAAAACACATGCATTTCATAAGGTATATGAGTGTGATGTAAGAAATAAATATCATACATGGAATCTTAGTTGTTAGATTCCATTTTACCAATTGGATACTCTAATGTTAAAGGCATATAAATATACATGTTGCATTCAAATAGGTTATATACATCTATGAATTAAATTTCCATATTAAGATACATATATTATAAGTGTTTTTATAATCACACATATTATATATTTTGATACATGAAAAGGCTACTTTGTTATGATATGATATTGGCTCATATGGATAGTGTAAACTAGTTTTCACTTATTCCAAGCTCCTTTAATGATATTTATGTTACCAGATGATAGGCTAGACATTGTTTGATTATTATATGTGGTTTGTGTGACATTTTATCACATCTATTTATTGATACCCTTATCCTTACATGTGTGATATTATGTTATGAAACATTTGAATATGTACATTATTTATGGCCCTTGGCCTTATGAGTGTAATTTTTTTCTGTGACATTTGAACATGTCCATTACTTATGGCCCTTATCCCTATGTGTGAAATGTTTGTTTGTATGCATGTAATTTGAATATGTCCCTTGTATGCATCCCTTTGCCTTATATGCGAGATTGTGTTTTGTGATTTTTGAACTTGATTGATTGTGCCATGATCTATTTCATGAACTTGTACTTTTTAGTCTACTTTAGAGATGATGATTTTACTCCATATCACATTGATATATATCTAGACATGATAGTTATATGCCTCACATTCAATATGTTATGTATATGATTAAAATTAAATTATATTAAATTGATATGATAACATAGTATTCAACTGATGACATGAGTATACATGCTACAATTAACTCTTATGTTGAGATGGACTACTTGGAAGATACATCCCTAATATTAAAAGGGTGGAATCATAAGGCTTATATTATATATCCAAGCCTCCATGAGTAGACAAGAATTAAATTTCGGATAGAGTATAGGTTTTAAACATACAAAGTACATTGCTCAAAGATTCAAAGTAATTCAAAGATAAACTTATATAATAGATTACACATTCCAAACATTTAAAGTACATGGATCAAAGATTCAAACTAATTCAAATATCAAATTATATAATAGAGTATAGGTTTTCAAATAATCAAAGTGATTCAAAAATAAAATGTAATAATAGATAATGGCACATTGATATATGTTATGGGGGAAAATGACATCAATATACAGTCATTTATAAAAAAAACCTCAAATATGTACATATTAATACACATTTAAATGCATATGTAAAATAGTTATAAGATCAAAGTTACAAGTTTCAAATATAGTGATAATTGAGAATGTAGGTGCATGACATTCTATATGATTGGCATAGATTTATGGGGAATTATACTTGTTAATTCACATTCTTGAAAGTTTAAAAGGCTTGATTCTTTTTCATGCACATTTTTTAATGTTCAAAATAAATGATTTTGTTAATGGACATTTTCAAAATAAAAATTAAAGTTTCAAAGGCTTCAAAGTTACATTTTTTAAGGCATGATGTCTTTGTGCACATTTTAAAAATTCAAAAGTACAGTTTTAAAGGTAAATGATTGTTATTGCATTTGAAATCTATTAGAAATAAGGTTATGATGGGAGTGTGAATATTATTTATTCTATTTTAATCATGCAAGTAGAATCTATGTCCATTTTATATGGTGTGATTTATTATGTTATAGGTATTATATGTTTAGGTATAGTGGCATTCAATATTATTGGCATTAATTCTAGTAAGTTACCATTGTGTAGTTCTATATTGTATTATGATCTACATAGATGCCTTTTCCCCATTGTTCCATGCTGATTCGAAGGTGATAGTGTCGAGGTCAAAGAACAACATTCTAATGGCCAGAATGAGGAGGATAGAGTCCCTGGTAGATACTATGGTGGGTGGAGGAGTTGTCAAAGTCTCCAACCACAAGATAAGGATGATGGATTAAAAGGGAGGTGCCAACAGGGGTCATCATGTTGGAAATCAAACTGGAGAGTGTGAGGTAACCTTTGAAGAGGTTATATAAGGAGACATTTCTAGAGTGAGAGTCCCCAATATTCTTATATATCTAGACCTTATCACAAACGAAAGGAAACCTCCTAAGATATGTTGTATATATATATATATTTTATCTCATTATATATGTTGATTCTATTTTTTAGATAACATGAGGTACATTGACCCTCCCTAGAGGACATTGTAATAGATATCATTTTTGTATATATGATTTCTCTTACCTCTCAATGAATTTTCATTCGTGTGATGTGACTTTAATTTTCATACTTTATTGTTGATATGCTACTATGGGAAATGATTGTGTATATTTAGGAAGAGAATGTATGAAAATGATGTAATGTAATGAATAAATATATGTAATTGTCACTATGCTAAAATTTGTTTTGTAAGTGACTACCTAGTTATTTTTTATACACAAAATAGGACTTTCAATTTTTAGTAAAGAATGAAAGGGGAAATAGGTCAAATATGAGGAAATAAAGAATGAAAACCATAAATCAATATTTTGAAAGAAAAAAGAAAAAGACCTAATCCTTACAAACAAAGGGAAAAATAAACTTCTTTCTAGACTTATAAAACACAAACTTTATTTGATTCATATAGAGGTAACTAGCCATGATAGAATTGATAAATGAGAAAAGTTTACCCTATTTAAACATAGTGATGTAATAAATATTTTTAAATAACCTTCTCTTTGGACACTCTTTGATTTGATATTGCTTATACACTTGACTTCTATTTCTTGTTATGACTCTATATACCTAGATTCATGTGATAGGAAGGCATATGGGATCATCACCAAAGGCTAGATGTAGGTGAGTAAGGGGGTATCTCTCTCTAATGCTAATATCACACAACAAGTAAGATGTGAGGGATCACCACAGATTATGATTTTAATATTCTTGTTGAGGATGGGGATATTTTTGGACATAGATTTGGAATAATCTAATGGATTAATGATTTGGAATTTTAAAATCTTGATGAATTCCTATTTTACCATCAATGTGACCTTATACTTAGTGGACCTAAGATTTTGATTGATAGGTTTTATGTTAGGTATTATAACTAGTTTGTGGATTACTACATCAGGGCAGATACCTACCATGTTGGTGTAGGATAAATCAAAATATTTTGATATTTTTATTAGAAGTTGCTTATGGCCCTCCACCTCCTACTAAGAGAGTGAAGATCGAGATTCTCTTATATCATGATGTTAATGTCAATTATTTATTCAATGAGAGAGGTGTTTACATCTTCAAACACATCAAGGGTTAGGAGAATATTGGGATCTTCACTTTCCATATTAAATACATAATTTTCATCATCAAATGAAATGTAATCCTCAACATAGTAGTAAGAATCATAATATTTATTAACAAGGGTCAAGGTGGGATAGTCGGTAAGTGAGAAGCTCATCTTATGGTGAAATTATAGGAGATCATCATCAGCTCATAAGAACTCAAAAATGGCCTCATCATTCTTGGCTATATATAATACCAATGGGTCATCATCCATTTTAATGTGGATGATAGTTTGTTTATTATGAGTTTTACGCATAAGTGGCTCCATCCTGACTGGGAATAAAAAATTAGGTTATAGTATTATCAGAAGGGGAATACCACATGAGAATGAGGCAATAATGGAGTAAGTAAGCTATTTGATTTCTCTAAGGACTACCTATGTATAAAATAAGTTAAATTACTTGGTGATCTTGTGTACAATAGTCATATACAACTAAGGGTGTTTGGCCTTGGCCTTAGTTTGATAGACTTCAAAAAATTGGTTCACAACTAAATATAAGTCACCCTAGATCATTAAGTTTTGAGTTCCTATGCATTTTAAAATGAGCATGCCAAATAATAAGACCTCATATGAAGCCTAATTATTTATACACTCAAAGTATAACTTGAATCTAAATAGCATAACTCACCCTTTAGGATAGATGAGAATGACTCCTACCCAAACACCTAAACAATAATTGGTTCCATTGTAGTAAAGGACCCACTAATCATGTTTAGGATGGGAATAGTCATCAGGTGAATTTTCTTGTTCTTCCAATACCTCAACCATATGGATATAAAAAATATTGAGTAATCCCTCTTGGGGTCCTTGGTCTTGAGATATGGAAAGACAATGAGCCCATACCTTTTATGTGGAAAAAAAAAAGAGATTAGAAAGGTGCAGATGGTTTAGCCTTGTGTTATGGATGAAGGGAGTGAAGAACTTATATAAACTCAAAATGTTGTTTTCTAAGTTCTGGATCAAGATAGGTAAGTACCTTCATACATTCAAAAGTTATTAAATTAACCTTTTCTTTGATATGGGATGTATGCCAACATAGTTACTATATTATTTTGGTTCAGGGAGTATGCTAACATAATTAGTATCTTAATTTGGTGCAAGAGGTGCACAAACATAGTTATGAATCTTGTAGTACTATGGATAGGAAACAGGTAGCGCTATTTATCTTATTGTTATATGTGGGAAGGTCTACAAGAATATAGTGATGACTTTTTAGGGCATTCTTCATTCATGAGGGAAAAAAGAAGCCATTATATAGGAATCCATGGGAAATCATGGTATCTAATTTTAATCTCTAGCGTACCTATTTTCACAGCATATTTTTTCCTTTTGAGTATTGATATGGCCCTATGGGAACGAATGGGTTGTTTTAATATTAGAAAATTTGGAGTGTGATGAGAAACACACCCAAGTGCAAGCCAAAATAGAATGATTGACATTTATATAAGGGTTAGACATAATGGATTAGGGACTCTATAAAAATGGTATGATCCTATCATATCATGCTCTTTGAGCATAATCTAAAGTAGTTTACAACTGACCAAGGTTAAGTGAGAAACACAACTTGAATATATATGGTTGGACATCTAGTGGTAGCACTAATAATTTCTAAGATGGTTGTTTTATAGGGGGATTTATTTGTTCCTAAACACTTCTATCATGTAAAGGTCTATTAGGATAGGTAATCCCTCTTAGGGATATTGGCCATAAGATCTAGATAAATTATAGGTCTGCATTCCTCATGGGTAGAATATGAGGATGAGGAGAGTTTCCATCTCTAAGAGGTTGATAATAGCAATTGTAGACATGATGGAGATTATTGAACTAGTGATTAGCTCTAGGACAAAAGTCTTTTCATCTGATATTATGGTTTTTTATCTGATTCATCCTTAACATGGCTTGGGGTATTTTTTCACCATTCTTTAGGATGACCACATTGGACTTTATGGATCTAGTAATATCAACCAATTATGGGGGGATTCATGACACCATAGGTAGGTAGAGGTAATTAATGTGTAACTCGAGTTGCTAATCCATGATTTCTTATAACATGTCTAAGGTTTTAGAACCTCCCATGGATACGTTGACCTTTCCTAGGTGTATGAATTATACTTTATAGAATACGATAGAAGGGATAGCCTTCATCATGTTGTAACTGGTGTCTTTAGATTGACATACAACTGAGTTAGCATAGTCTTGGGGTCCAAAGTCACTGGGAGCATAATGATCCCTATAGAAGTATATTTGAGGCTATTATAGCCTCGTAGGATGTTACATGTTTTATCTATTTGTTTCCCTATAACCAAGTTTTTGTAGTTCAAGGAAAAAATGATGATGTTAATTGCTACTCTATTATACCATAACTCTCTTCACATTATTTTTATAAATACATACCTATAGAAATAAATTTTCATCTCCCATCCTTACCATATCAGAGTCAGGAAGAAGGATTCATAAATAGAAAAAATAACCAATGTCCTATAATTCCTAACCAAGAAAAAATGTGTCTAGATCAATGTAGTTGATCTAAGATGGTGGAAGAGGATAACATTGGATAAATTTCATATTCATAAGGATTTTACCAAGGCCAAATAATGATTGATGGAGTTTTTGAATAAGTCTAAGAACAAAATGTGATATTTTTTTGGTTAAATGAGAGATTAAATCATAGTTCCCCCATTGGTTTAGGATAAAACTCTATTTTTAGTATGTTTGAGGGATGGAGGGAGATAAGATGATAATGTCTAGTGTGAGTGATGGTTTTTTTTCCTCCTCTTTGACTTCTATTTATATTAATCCTATCATTCTAGTTTTAACCTTGCACTCCCAACCAAGGAGCGACATTAGTGTTTGTAGTCCTAGAGGTGGAGGATTTGGTATCATGATTAAACATCATTATGGGTTGAATATGTTGAATAAGGTGGGTTATATGGGCCACCCTATGGTTTTTTGATAAATTTTGGTGGTTGGGGAAGGAGAGAGTACTCATATATTTGGATATTTTAATTTTTTAGGGGCAACCAAACTATTTAAAAAGACATTAAAGATTGTGTTAGCATTCCATATAAACACATTTAAAGATTTTTTCCTTTGAAATTATGGGAGTATTTATATAAATTTGCTATATTCTCTATAGCTATGAGTGTCAATGACCAATAAATCAATGGAAGACATAATAAACATTGGGATTTTAGTATCTAAGTCTCATATTCTACCCATGTTTTCTTGAGCCTTTGTTGATTATTTTATTGGTTATATGTTTATTTCTAATACTGGGGGTATTGTTTAGCTAGTTGGTAATGATTTTGATTATGGTTCTAGTGTTGCATTTTATGTGGTGGTAGTTAATTAAATTTGAACATATGGATAGAAAGAGGGGGATTTTGGTTTCTATCCCCCACATTGTTGGAGACATTTATGTTGTTTACAAGTTGATATTGGTTATTATTCATAGAGTTTGGCTTCTTATTATGATCAATGACATCATTAGTGATGGCATTCCTATTTAAATTTAGGATATTGGGACCTATATTATTGGTGTTGTCTAGACTTGTACACTAAAATTCCCCATTGTTTTTACTTGGGGTGATGATACGCTCATTCATCCCATAAGTCTACCAACTAGTTGCAATAGCCACCTAGTCAATTCATAAGGAACTCTCAAGGTCTTCTTCATAGGATCAATATAGTAATTTATATAAATCTTCCCTCATCCCCTTGTTAAGGGAATGAAGGAATATATCAAAAAAATCCCAATGATCCATATAGTGTACATTGACAAAGGAATATAAGACCTACCATCATCTTATGATGAAATGGGCTGTAGACTTTTTGTCTTCTTACTTAATGTGCAATAATTCATGTATGCTAGTATTCATGGGTTTTTTCATATCAAAATAGTTGACAAAGGCCATGAGTTGGTGGAAAAAAAGTATAGACCCATTGAGGAGAGGGTAATAGTAAATGGGTGTTATCCTTTCTAGGTTTTGAGAAAGATTTTTCTAACAACCCCATCCCAAGACAGGAGTTACTTAATGGTCATAGTGTAAGATTTGATGTCTGCATTCACCTTATTTTGTTCCATTATATTCTCTCATGCTCCTCCTAAGAATTTATAAATAAATGGATGTTGTCTAAGGAAAAAGTGATGGACTTAATTAATATAAAACTATGTTAATCAGATATTTTTTGAATGTTATTGGCACATTTTTCAATACAAAATGCATAAGCAACCATTTATTTAATATTTCATTTGTCTTGAATGTTTTCTTTAAAATTTATTCAGGATGGATTTCTACTTGATGATAACCTGAATTTAGGTCCATTTTCATCTTATATATTTTCAAAGAAGTCATTAATATGTAATAGTGGATACTAATTCTTTATAGTTATCTTGTTGAGCACATCATATTCAATGCAAATGTGTCATGTGTTATATTTAATTATCTCAAGGACTATTAAGTTTCCATAGGGATAAGAGCTTTACCTTATCCTACATTGATTAAGGAAATATTGGATTTGGTGTTGATTTTTTTTATCTAAATAAAATAAAATGTATAATATACTAATCTAAAGATGGGATCTAATGACTAAAGAAATTTGATGTTTTACCATAATGTGTGTTGGAAGTTATATTTATATCTTTAAATACATCTCCATATATTTGTATTGAAAAAATTAGTTGTATTTGTGATGATGTTTACACAGAGTAGCATGTTGCCAACACTTTGTCATTACTCGGTTTTGCAAGTTATTTAAGACAATCCATGAGTAACAAAAACTTATAGATGTGTGAACTTATCTTAAAACATTATTTACTAGATACTAAATTAAGATTGATATTTCGAGGTGAATTCAAAATGTTGAATATGTATTCTTTTACATAGATGGTATAATTTTATGGCTTCATATGATATGTATCATCTCAGTAAAACATGAATGGTCAAGTAGAATTTCATCGATATATAATGACACAAAATCAAAAATGATCATACCCACAATAGTATTTTTTCATACTTAAAACTTCATTGTCATTGTACTTTAATATATTTTCATAAATATAGTCATCTTAGATAATATGGTTGAGGATGTGCTCAAGTAATAAGACCTAGGCATTGGACTAAATATTGTGTAATAATGCTTACTTATATACTTCCAGAAATGATGAAATGAATGGGGTTAATATTTACCCACCAATAGGTATGGAACTAGAATTCTCTTTCATACCTAGTTTTTTAAATATAAGTATTGACACTCAAACAATTAGCATTTAGATCAATGTCTTTATCTTACATGGGACATTATGTAAATTATAAAATAAATTATTATTAAATGCAAATGTTGGAATATTTGTTTGATATTATGAAATATTAATGTCAACACTTATTACCTTCCTTATTATTTCTTTTGTATGATGTGAAAGGTTTTGGAACATTTTGTTGTTTCACAATCTACTTCTTATCTCTCTATTCAAATGTGTAGGGAGTTTTAATGATACATCAGGCATGAGGTGAATAGTATGTATGTCCTTAGATAAAGATAAAACCTTCAACTTGATCTCATCCTTGGCTTTGATTTTTGAATTATTATGGCATTATTTCCCTAATGTTTCATATTTTGAGACATCCATCTTGAAAAAAAATAAGGTGAGAATCTAATGATGTATGCATTCACCTTATGTTTCTCAATTTTTTTCTCTCATATATGTTTAGTTTATTATTGTATATCATTAGTTTAGTCTAAAAATGAATGCTACTTATGTTAGTGAAATTGATGGAACTTCATGTACTCATCCTCATAGTATTTGAGATATTAATTATGAATAGCATTAAAAAAAGAACTTAAAGTATTGATGGGATCGAAGTATTTATCACAATGTGTGATAAAGGTTTGCTACTAGTGGACCACTACAATGGATATATTCAACACTTCAAAGGTGATATTATTACAGTCAATGAAGAGACTCATAGATAATTAGGCATAATTTTTTTTAATCCAATATTATAATGATGTCATGTCTATTTTAATTTCAAAGACTAGAATTTCAAGTTTATCTTGAAATTTAAATGGTATTTAATGATGAACTATTTGATACCTATGGTGCACATAAGGACGGGTTACTTGTGGACAAATATGCATCATGAATTCATAGAGTTGGCCAAATAGTTTGGTGTGTTACTCCTTGAGGGGATCCCAAATGAGTTTATATATGTTTTTGGATGCCTAAGATAGTTTTTTCTTGTTGACAACTATTTTAATCTTGTTATGATGTTCTTATAAATAATTTGGATCTTACCTAAATGTATGTCTTTCTTTATGTTATTATGCTAGTTTATTTACAAGAATATGAAATATATGGTTCTCATACTAATCATCCAAACTACAAGGTATATGATTGTGTATTGTAGGACAACCTTATAAATTAGATACAAAAATACATGTTATATAACATGGAATAAATTTTTTTTATTCCAATAAACTAAAATAAATTTGAGTGCTAAATATTTACATAATAATACAATTTCTATTGAATGATAAAGAATAGGGTATCTTGAATAGGCCTATAATGTTCAACAAGGATAATAATGGAGATTTTAAATATTATATAGGTAAAATCACATCGTAAATTATTTTTAAAGACTTCCATGAAAATACAAATGATCATTTGATTTTGGATATGTAGGATGCTAACATTCTCCTTATGATCTCTAATGATGGTCCCCTAGGTTGAATGGATAAAAATATAAGCATCATTATAATAAGGTGGTTAAAAAATGATTCACCTTTACCCACATGAAAATTCACATTATTGAAGGTGTGATGGTTAATCACCCAAGAAATGCAAAGTTAAATACCTAAAAGTAGAGGAAAATTTACACATGGTTGTTGAGTTTGGATGGCCACACATGGCATTGGGATTTTTCACAATAATTTTTAATGTGTGTTTTGATTATGTAAGGGTAATGTGAGATTATAAGTGTCACTAGGTGTCACAACCCTAGGGAGCACAAGGTCCTTGAAAATTAATTTTGTATACTAGTATGGATATGTGAAAGTCAATCATGATCTACTTTACATGAAGTATCAATTTGAGAACCATTCATAAAATTTTCATTAAAAACTCCATCATTGGTATTTCAACCTAAAAGCATAATTTTTTTAGCAACACTAGGCATATTTATATACTCTATTTTATTTTTGAATTAATGTATATAATCAAGTAAAACAATTTCAATAAAATAAATGGGTTAATGACTAATCCTTTAAGTATTCCTTGTTCGATCTTTAGATATAATTTATTTTAGTCACATAAGAAGAGATAAAATATTGAATACACACCATGTAATCATTCTAGTGTTTCAAAATATTCATGAAATATAAACCTGGGGTTTGGAATGAAACACAAAGGATTTAGGGATAGTATATGTGAAATGATATAGTAGAAAATCCCTAAGAAAATAATATAAATTTACTTTAACAAGCACTTGATGTAACCATAGAGGGATGTAAGAGAGCATGGGTTCCCTAGAATATGAAACCTAAGGTCATGTATGTATGGTAACGTAGTTTCACAAAAATTTAGTGTGGATGAATTTATTTAAATTAACTTACAATGCAAATAACCATAAGTGTTTAACTAGGCCTAAAAAAATGAAATATTGAATCAAACCTAATTAATTAATTCCACTCCTAGAGATATAAATAAGCATGCAATGTTTATAGATGTATCATGAACATCATGATATTGATTGACTATAATTAGAATTTGATAATGGAAAAAATACTCAATATTGATCAAGAGATGTCCCAAAAAACCTATGTGATGATTAGAGAGCGATATTGAACTGTTAAGTTCAAATCTTGAAAATATCAAGATAATATAGTTTTGTTCCTTAAAAATTTAGAGTAGGTGAAATATGATTTGAAAAATGCATTTGTCTAATCCACGGATCCAAAAATATTGATCATATTTATATGCCTTCTCTCATTTAGTTGGGAAAATAGACTTCTTATTCATTCCATAATTGGGTAGTTAGATTTGAAACTCTATAGAAGATAATATGCATCTTGGGGATTATGTTACACTTAGATTATTATTAGGACCTTGTGTACCCATGACTAACATATGCTAAATTATGCAATCGACTCTGCAAGGTCAGGCTGAGGTAGTTGATATAATAGATGGGATATGGATTGGGTTTTGTTTTTAAGTGGGATGGGATTCATAATGGGTGATGGAAATGGATTATTGTGATGGAATTAAAAGACCTCAGTAAAGTCATGGTTCTCATTTATATCATAAAGGTACACTGAAATAGAGCTCCAAGGTCCTTTAGTTTCTTATATTACAAGAAGACAAAGTTTTTGGTCAATGTTAGGACTAGAGAAATGGGGGGAGATCATCTTGAATGACTTATGAGAAAATATCTAATTTGTAAATTTAGTTATACCTAAATAATGCCATCCAACAAATGTGAATGATATATAATGAGGCTAGACCTAGGGATAAAAATGACGTATGAATGGAAAACTAGTCCTCAATAACATTATAGTGATGTCCTCTCTCTAGGTAAGGAAAATAATGGGTAGATTAGTGTAATGTCCCTTTCCCTTAATGAGATATTTTCAAAACACCAGTAGTCTATTTAATTCCCATAGGATAAGTTGGGTGTTGAAAGAGATTATGTGTGTCAAAACACTATTCAAAAGTTACTATTCATATGTACTATTCATAAGTACTATTCATTGGCACTATTCATGTATCCATATTCTTGGTGAAGTGGTAAATGATGTAATGGAGGAGGTTACTTTTAGATGATGTGACATGGCCCACTAAGCATCTCCATGGGGTATAGCTGATTTGAACGAGGTGGGGCATGACATCCCACTAGAGAACATATCATCTTATCCTTAATGATTCACATCAAATGGGAAATATGTGGAATGCATTTTTAGGGTATCCCATGATTCTCAATAGTCCAAATATGATTGTAATTTATCTAGGAATATTGTGTGCACATGGAGGAAGGGACAAGAATTACTATTCATGATTTTTGATCACATGTCTAAAGGTGGGGCACCATTTCTAAGTCACATGAAGTTGTTTGATCTTGACTCCCTTAATGGTCTTCCTTTTGAATCATTTCTAAACATGAAGACAAAGACCACAATGATGAATCACATGCATGAAAGAGGGTGGCACATTTCTTTGCTTGTTCTTGATGTTTCCTCTCTCTCTCTCTCTCTCTCTCTCTCTCTCTCTCTCTCTCTCTCTCTCTCTCTCTCTCTCTCTCTCTCTCTCTCTCTCTCTCTCTCTCTCATGCATTTTTCACATATGGAGAGTTCTATCACTTTGTAATGAATTCTTGGATTATATTTTAAGACCCCCTTTATAAGGTTTTAACTGATGTTCATGCTTTTCCCCCCTTATTTGGACAAAAAACCCAATGAAGACTAAGATCAATAGATGAAAACCCATTGCTTTCTTAAACGAAGGATGAAATACCTTTGATTTAGTAGGATAATCTAACTTAGATATTTTGATTATGATTTAGATTTAAGATCACACTATGATTAATTTTATGTAAGTGTGATAATGTTATTCAAAATTTTATTATAATCTATATTTTTCAATTGTGTTTCATTTTGGTTTTTATTTTTAATGTGAAATTTTGAAATATCCCATTTATGGATATTATAGTGTAATGTCCCCTTTCCTAAATGTGACATTTGTATAAGGCCACTAACCTATTTAATTCCCATAGGCTAAATTGGGTATTTTAAGGGATTAATTGTGTGTCATAACACTATTCACAAGTTACTATTCACTAACACTATTCATGTGTCACTATGCATGGTGAGGTGGCAAGTAATGTAGGTGAATGTAGTAGAGGAGGTGAATTGTGGACAAAGTGCCATGGCCCATAGATCATATTCATGGGGTATAAATGATTTAACATAGGTTGGGCACATCATTTCATATGGAGGACATATCCTCCTAACCTTAATGACTCACATGTGATGTGAGTCACATGTGTGAGATATGGGATGAATTTTTGGGTGGTTTCATGATTTTATTATTTTCCATTTGGTCAAAAGCTAATTGTAATCTATCTAGGAATCTTGCATGCACATGAATTAAGAGACAAGAGATTACTATTAATGATTTATGCTCACAAGTGTGAAGGTGGGATGTCATTTTTGTTGTCACATGGAAGTGGGAGATAAAAACAAAGAAATTAGAGGAAGAATGATCTCTCTTTTTGACTCTTACATATGGAAACAAGATTTTCACTATAGATCAATAGTGATCCCAATTGAAGGGGGTACATTTCCTTACTTTCCCATGAAGTTTCCTCTCTCTCATTCTTTCTCATGTATTTTATATATAATGAGAGATCTATCCCATTTTAAATCATTATTAGATTATATGTTGAAACCCCCCTTGGTAAGGTTTGAACTGATGTTCATTCTTTCTTCCCCTTATTTGGATGAGAAATCAATGAAGATTGAGATCAATGCAAGAAAACCCATTTCTTTATTAGAACAAATGATGAAACCCCTTCGGTTTAGTAGGACAATCTCACTTAGAGATTATTATTGTGCCTTAGAGTTGTGATCACATTATTATCAGTGTTAGGTAAGTGTGATATTGTAATTCAACATTTTATTATAATCTATATTCTATAGTTGTGTTGTGTTTAATTGTGCATTTTATGTGAAATTCTAAAATATCCCATTTGGGGATATTACAATGGTATCGGAGCCATGTATCCTACCAACATATTGGGAAGAAAATTAATTTTTATGTAGGAAGATGAAGACATTTAAAAAATATATGCTAGAGTTTATGCAATAATTTCAAAAATATCATAAGATTAAACTAGCATGGATGGGGGATCTAAGAACAAAGAGAATGCTTTTGAATAAAGAGGTTAAATAAGATCTAGTTTCATAACTGATTAGTGATCATCCCATGAAGGAACTCCACTTGCAAGATTTAGGAAAAATAGATCCTAAATTTGATGAAGATAATAGAGAAGTGGATGTTGGAGAGTTAAAAATGTTGGAGGAGTTATTTAGTCCATCTGAAGAATAGCATGAGAGTTCTCATTATTTTCCAATAAATGAGAAAATTAGGGAAATAGATTTTATAGCATTAGACATGAAAGTTGTACATGCAAGATGATGTTAGAGGTTCATCCATATAAATAGGCTAAAATACAATACATGGTGGATTAGTCACCTTTTGAGGTTACTTATTCATTTTAATATGAATTGGTTGACAATGTTGTGAAAAAATGTGAGCATAAATTGATGCATTACTTAGCATCATGAGTTTTAGCCATAAGAGAGGAGTGCTTGAGTATTCATGATAGTACTAAGATTGAAGGGCATATTGATTTTGAGTTTGCAAAATCAGTAATTATTGATAAGTCTTATGGGCTTAGTCATATTAGATTGGTACAACAGATTCATGTTGAAGAGTTTTTGATATTTTTTTTGGGATCCTAGTGTTTAGATTCCTAAAGTGAACTAGATTGATGAGGATAATCAATATTTTGGAAGGGAGGATGTAATACCCCCTTTCCATAAATGTGACATTTGTAGAAGACCACTAGCCTATTTAATTCCCATTGGGTAAATTGGGTATTTTAAGGGATTAATTATGTTTTAGAACACTATTCAAAAGTTACTATTCATGTATATTATTCTTAGGTATTATTCTCTATCACTACTAACATGTCACTATTCATTGTCTAGTTTTAAGTGATGCAGGTGATGATGAAATAAAGGAGGTGACTTGTAGATGATATGGCATGTCCCACATAACATCTTTGTGGGGTATAGCTGATTTGAAGGAGGTAGCACATGGATTTTCACATGGAAGAGATATCCTCTTATCCTTAATGATTCACATGTGATGTGAGTCACATGTGTGAGATATGGGATGAATTTATGGGTGGCTCAATGGTTTTTTTGTCTACTAATTAGTCAAGATCTAATTATAATTTGTCTAAGAATATTGTGTGTACATGGAAGAGGAGACAAGATTTTATTATTCATGATTTGTGCTCACATGTGTGAAGGTGGGATGCCATTTTGGGTGTCACATGGAAGTGGGATACAAAGATAAATAAATTAGAGGAAGCATGATCTCTCCCTTTTACTCATGCACATGGTGACAAGCTTATCACTATAGATAAATAGTGATCTCACCTAAATGAGGTGAATTTCCTTTCTTTCGCATGAAGTTTCCTCTCTCATTATTTCTCATGCATTTTATATATAATGAGAGCTCTCTCCCATTGTAAATCATTTTTTATTATATTTTAAAACCTCCCTTTGTAAGGTTTGAAATGATGGTCATTCTTTCTTCCCCTTATTTGTATGAAAACCCAATAAAGATTGAGATCAATGGACAAAAACCCATTATTTTCTTAGATCAAAGGATGAAACCCCTTTGAATTAGTAGGACAATATCACTCAGAGTTTGTGATTATTATTCATATTTGTGATCACATTTTTATCAAAAATATGTAAGTATGATATTGTAATTCAAAATTTTATTATAATCTATAACTTTTAGTTGCATTGTGTTTAATTATACATTTTAATGTCAAATTAAAAAATATCCCATTTGGGGATATTACAATAAATAACTCATTCTTGTTCATCCAAAGTAGTCACAGAGTCAACAATAAGATGATGATTCTTAGTGGAATGAAAAACCTCACATCTTAGCTCGGTATTAATATAAGATTATATGCCAAATGTAGGACTAGGTGATATAACCTTAGGGAATAAACCATGATGTACAAGCCATGGTTTCTTGAGAAAGTTAATCAAAATAAGGTTAGATAAAATCCAAGTTTTAAGTGTATGATCTTTTTTAGAGAATGGTTTGTTATGTATGCTTGTTGTGATGTTGAAGAAAGGTTTTGTTTAGGGTGCTCGCATGAATAGGAAAGGATTGGATGGAGTGTGGATGATTTCACATGTTTTAAAGTCTTCTAATGAAATTTAGATGATTTTGTGTTTTAACAAGACTTATTAATAGTTTTTTTTTTTTTGAGTTTTTTTATTTTTGGCTTATTTTTGGCATTTCATAAGTTTATGAAAGTAAATTTATGCTTTCTTAAATTAAATTTATGAAATAAAAATAATGAAAAAATTGAAATTAAATGAAAAAATAAAGTTAATTTTATCAATTTATAATAATTTATAATGCATGCAAATGAGAGGAAGAAACCCATACTATTATGCCAGGCACTGATTTTTCCTAACCTTGTCTAGTCACAATCTATGTGGTGATGTTTCTTGAGTTTATATTTTGTTTACGTGAGATGGATTAATTATGTGAATTACATATTATAAATATGTAAATAATTTTTTTTTTTAAAAATAGTCTTAAATAACAATAACAAAACACTTTTTATTACTTTCATTTTTCTACAAACAAGCTAAACTAGCCTTTTAACTTTCCTAGTTTGTGGAAAATAATCTTTTCAAAATATTTATTAAAAGAAGAAAATAAATACAAATTATGATTTTATGTTTTTAATAGGTAACAACATCACTTTTAATTCACCAAAATAAATGAAATTAGAAGTATGCTATCTCTATTTGTGTGCCTAAGATTGTCTAAATTCTTGTGGTTGTCTTGTTGATTGTTATGAATGCAAGATAACTTATTTTGAATTTGAAAATTAAATACTATGTTGTCTAAAAATGTTTTTAAAGTTCAATAAGATCTTCATATGGATTATTTATGGAATGTTTTTCTAATGGATATAAAATAAATATATTCAAATGCAAGCACAATCAAACTAACTACTTTTTTAGTTTTTGAACAAACACAATCAAAAGAAATAATTTTATCTCCCTGTCAAATTTGCTCTTTTATGAAAAATGAAAAAAATCTAATTGTTTTAACATTTTAGGGTTTAGATATGTAAATATTATGTTCTATTAAAGGGTTGAGTAGTCTAAATTAATGAAATAATATGCAATAAATAACCACTAATTTATTACAAATATTGACTAGTTTTAAATTTCTAAAAATAGTAATAAATATGTAAAAATAAAGATTTGTATATAAAACCCCTAATGTGGAAGCTTAAAGTGATGAAAAATACTATACAAATAGGTTTGATTATCATTAATAGGATCCCTATGTTATGTTCTCTCTTAGATAGTAGTGCCACACTTGGACAATAGTGTCATATGGCTCTAGTGTCCTAAAAATGGAGTTAGTATTATTTGTATAAGATTTTTCTTAAATTTTGGGCGAACTTGTTCCTTTGTTTCTAGGTTATATTCCTTAATTCATGAAGTCCAGACCATTGTATTATGCTTGTGATACTTAATTTATGATGCAAACCCTTTTCCTCTTTATAAGTAAGGCATGCACTAAAAATGTGTTTTCATTAGTAGGATAGGCTAGACATCCTCAACACCCCACTATGAAGAGAGTTACCTACATACCAATACATCAAGGAGGGATCAATCCTGAAGTAGTTTTACCCACCTTAGTGATGGTGTAAGTACAAGTTATACTAGAATGATAGTGGTCTTGATTGCCTTGAGTATGTTTTAGATTGGAAATCTAGAAAATATGGGCTTAGGGCATTTATAGCTAGTAGTATGAAGAATTAGGGGAAAATATGGATTAATAACTTTGATTTTTCTAAAATTATTTCATGTTTGAATTTGTATTTTACATATATTTTCCATGTAGTGGATAGATGTCTAAAAATCGTGTGTTTATAGTGTTTTATATCTTGTGTGGATAATAAAATGTGTTTAGGCTGACCATAGGAGGGTTTAATTTTTTAAAATATATCCATTTGAGAGAGTTAAAAAAAGGGATAATAGAACCATGTTGGGGACACTAACACCACATTGATTTAGTGTTCTTAATGTGGTGTTGATGTCTAGCTGGTAGGTTGCTAGGCTTGAAGGGATAGGATCTGGGAATGAATGTTTGAGACTATGCTTTAATTGACTAGGGATGTTTGGTTTGCACAAGGTTGGAAAAGTGTAATAAAAGGCTCTAGGATAGGTCTACGGCTTAGGTAGGAATAAGTTTTCTCAAGTAGCACTCTTAGCACTCAAATACCACTTTTAGGTGATTACACTAATGCAAAAAATATTATATTAATCTAATCTAATAAATGAAGAAAATATTGGAAATAAAAGGGAAAATCCAACCTGGCCAAGGCAAATGCCAACTAGAAATCATGTAGTATATTGATAAAAGATTCCTCAATATGTTATCTCTATTTATCTTTGTGTGAATAATAATAAATTTTTAACTAGAGGATGACCAACCTTTAAAAGAAATAGGGAAGGAGAGGAGACACAACCACAAATGGATAGCAACTGAACTAAGGCTGACCAATGCTTTGGTTTATAAAGACTGAGTTATTGGACCAATAACACTTATTCATTGGTGTCAATGTAGTTGACAATAAAAATGCATAGGCTTGATATTGAATCAATTATATTAGTATTATGGCTTTAAAATATTTTAAATAATTTCTAATGTTAAATTTTAGATCTAAAATTAGGCCATAAATGACCTTTTTGTAGAAAGAGTTGGGAGCTTGCATGACGGAGTTTAAATATGTTAAACTAGTAGTTGAACTTGAGAGGAACTCAAAAATATTGAGAATAGAAGAGGGAGTGATTTAAGCTTTATTGGAGTCAAAATAAGGATGGAATGAATAAGAAACATGATAAAAATCATGTAAATTACAACAAAAAATGATTATTGGGAGATAATTTTGAAAGATAATTACAAGGGTAAAGAACCATCACTTTATGCAGTGGAAATCTTGAAAATTACGGTTTTAGTGATATAACTACCACCTATATTTTCATAAATAACTCTCTTTAAACACAAAACTACCTATTGAAGATAGAACTTCCACCTATATTAAAAAACCATTGTGGTGATTATGTAATTGGAGGTATGTTTCTATAATGGAGGGAAAAATTTTATCTCCTAGAGTGGTAGTTTCATCCTGCATAGTAAGTTTTTAAAATAAGATGGCATAATATACATGATTCAAATAAAGGTGACAAAAAGTGGTTAATGGGAAGATAAGGAAATAAAAGAGGGAAAGGAGTTAGAGATTTCCGTATGGAGGACAAAATAAGAGATCATTACATCATCATCAGATTTGTATTAGGAGTGTTACACCATATAAAATTTGGGTGCATACAAAGTTTTAATTTTAGACAATGCCTTTGATTATCTGAAAAGGTGTAGTCCTAAGTAATGGCATGTGGAAAGGAAACAAGAGGTGAAGAATACTTACCTTATTTAATTAAGTGGTGGAACAAATCTAGTTGGGACTTCATGCAACCTGTAAGAAGAGAATGATAATAAAGTGTAATTTAATGAGAAATCATAAAGTAAACAATGTAGCTAAGCTATGGATAAGATTATGTTTCGCACATGCAAGGAAAATAATACTACCTAAATAGCCTAGTCAAGAAATCGAATCCAATGCCATGTCATTGTTTACCTATAAAATCACAAGGCATGCTACAAGAAAACTAGAAGACTTGTTAATTTGTTAGTTTTTAAATAAAAATCTCAAGAATATAGTATGTAACATGAATAATGAAAGTTAAATAGAGTAACATGCCTAATTTGGAAAGTTTTAAAGTTAAAATGACTAGTTTGGAGGTTAATATAGTTGAAAACTTGCCAAAAACTAACTCATTTGTACATTTAGTGATTTATGATTTTAGAGCTCTGGAGTGCCTATGAATGTCTTGAGAAAGGAAGTGGTCAATGGGAAGAGGAGTGTGAGTGGATGTAAAATATACTAGTTGGAGGATTGGTTGGGAAAGACCAGGTAGGTTTCTCTTTGTTTTTTAATTTTGTCCCAAATTTGAAAATTTGCTTAAAACATTGTTAAAATCCAATGAAATCTAAAAAAAATAGTTTTGAAATGATCATTAGGGGATAGACTAACTACATGTAGATTTTTTGTTAATGAGGGTGAGTTTTGTGGTTTTTTGAAGGGGTTTATGAGGGCATGCAAATGATGAATAACACTACCACTCAAGGATGATACTACTATTATTTATAGATGAGCAATTATGCCACTATTATGGAAGTTATGTAATATGTATGATTTATAGAATAGGTGATTATATAACCAACACTTAAAGGTGCTTAGTCAAATTCCTATGGTATTTAAATAAAGTTTTCCTATATAAGAGGTAATTTTATCCTCTTTGTACTTGTAAAAAATAGGGGAAATGCAAGATTTTGAAGGGCATGGTTAATGCTTAAGTTGACTTGAGGTTTTTTTTCTATTGCATGAGGAGTATACACATTGGATTATATTATGGTAATAGGAGTGGATCCCCTTGGTCTTAGGCCCTTGGACCTCTTGGAAGTATAATACATTGCCATCTTAACCACAATGAGATCATATGGATGACACATGAAAGGATCAACCTATCATCTATTAGACTATCATGCAATATTCTGACCTATTTGGGCATTGATCAAAACTCATTCTTATTCCCCTAGGCCCCTAAAGATTGGATGATCAATCTCATTGACATCTACCAGATTATAATCCTTACCAAGATAGTTGAGTTAGTTTCTATCTAAGATGTCAATGATGATTGTGATGCCTAGATTTGGGATGAACACTTTGGAGATGTTGATGCACCTGATGTGGGTGCAAAGTGTGGTGTGAGGCTTTCCAAGATGGGAGGATCAATGATCCCCAACCTATAAAAATTTATTATTGGTATCTTTGCCTTTAGACTAGTGAAAGACAAGGGTATTAATAGATTTTTATTCAATTGGTTATCCATTGTTTAATGTATTGAGGAGAGAGTGACCCATTACTCTTAGATCTAGGAGCTACTAGTTCAGACCTAAATAGATAATTACCACATGGCTTATTTAGGGTCCCACTTGATCAACCACTCGATAATTATTATGGGTTAGATCTATGAGTGTATCATCCTTTACCAAAGGGGAGTATCAATTAGAGTACCCAAGGATACTATGGATACTAGATGGATATGTGCATAACATTTTCATGCTTTGACCCAAACTATGGGTACATTTAAAATGGTTGTCCTATTTTCCATTCAATAATAGGACATAGTTAGGAAATGGGCCAATTAAGGGGCATACCTTATAGAATCCATTAGGAATGCTCATGTTTTGGATTATATTTTATAGGTTGAGGTATGTCATATGGATAGGGTGCCCTGATTGTTTGGCATGCCTTATGCAATAAATATTACCATTCTTAGGATTTTTTATAGGGAATACATGAGTTGAGAGTGGAAAAAATAGGATGGTTAGTATGTAATACACTCATGAAAGTAGTGTCAATTACCTAATGAGATCAACTAAGAGTATCATAGGGACCTCCCTTGTAGCCACCTATGGGAGAAGAATGTTAGGTAGTAGCAGGATAAAAATAGATGGGCCAAACACCACCTCCCCCATAGAAGTATGACCCTACACAATAGTATCACCTAGGGGATGGAGATGGTGAAGATTTAGTGCATGTTGAGCTTGAGGAATATATGGAAATAAGTGAGGAGGAGGCTATGGGGGATTATTATGATCCTATGATGTGAAGGAGACTTAGCTAAAATGTTGATTTACATATTTATAATTACATCTTGTACTTTGATTCTTCTAGTTTCGTAGTTAATTTTATGTATATTAGATTTTTATATTGGCTAGATTTAACACTAAATTTTGTACTTTATGATCATAGATACTATGGGTGGTTATAGCTAGATGATAAAGGACACCCTTAATCAATATTTTTGACTAGTCTAACTTGATACCAATTTTTGGTTGATCTTGGACTTCCCATAGGGGTTGATCATCACATAGAAGTCTTTGTTCCAATGTACCATGTTTATGAAATGGTGACAACACTGAGGATGAATCATGAAAATCTAATGTCCAAAGTGAGAGGGTAGAGGCCCTGGTATATACTATGGTGGGTGGAGGAGGTGGTAGATCCTCCATCAACAAGACAAGGAGGTTGTATTCAGAGAGAGGCACTAGTAGGGGTTATCATGTTGACATTTAGATTGGAAAGGGTAACTTAACTTTTCAAGGAGGTTGTAGTAGGAGAGATTGAAAGAGTGAGATTCCTTGACATTGGTATACATCAGGACATTTTTCTAGGAGGAGAATAGGATCCTAACATATGTTATAAATGTTTTATTTTATTTTATTGTACATGTTGATTATTTCTTTGAGATGACATGAGGTATATCAACACTCCATGGATGATCTTTTATTAAGAATCCTTTTTTTTTAAACTCTATAGTTATTAAGATGTGTGTGTGTGTGTGTGTTTGTGTGTGTGTGTGTGTGTGTGTGTGTGTGTGTGTGTGTTTGTGTGTGTGTGTGTGTGTGTGTGTGTGTGTGTGTGTGTGTGTGTGTGTGTGTGTGTGTGTGTGTGTGTGTGTGTGGGTGTCTCTGTGTGTGTGTGTTTGTGTTTGTGTTTGTGTGTGTGCATGTGTGCGTGCGTGCATGTGTGTGTGTGTGTGTTTGTGTGTGTGTGTGTGTGTGTGTGTGTGTGTGTGTGTGTGTGTGTGTGTGTGTGTGTGTGTGTGTGTGTGTGTGTGTGTGTGTGTGCATGTGTGTGTGTGTGTGTGTGTGTGTGTGTGTGTGTGTGTGTGTGTGTGTGTGTGTGTGTGTGTGTGTGTGTGTGTGTGTGTGTGTGTGTGTGTGTGTGTGTGTGTGTGTTTATATGGCTATGCATGTGATGATGTATATGTATATGTATCTATTTTTTTTAATATGATGCTATGGGAAATGTTTGTGTATATATGGAAATATAATGTATGAAAATGATTTAATGTGAAAATATATGTAATTATAATTATTTTAAAATTTATTTTGCAGGTAGCAACCTAGTTTTTTTTATACACAACATATAACTTTTAATTTCAGCAAAGAATTAAAGGGGAAATAGGATAAATGCAAGGTGATAAAAATATGAAAACCATAAATAAATATCTCATAGGAAAAAGGAAGGTGACCTAATACTTATGATTAAATTTAAAAATATACTTCTTGATAGACTTATAAAACAATAAATTTATTAGCTTCATCTAGAGATAACTAGCCCTGATAGAACTAGTATATGGGAAAATGGTTACTCTCTTTAAACATAGGCATGTAAGGAAGATTTTTGAAGAACCTTCTCTTTAGACACTCTTTTATTTTATATTTATTCACACATGACTTCTATTTATTTTTATGACCCCCTACACCTAGCCTCATGTTACTAGGAAAACATAACCAAAGGCTATATGTAGGAGAGTAAGGGAGCATCTCTCGCCAATGTTAATCTCACACAACTAATAAGATGTGAGGGATCACCACCGAAAGTTAGAAAATGTTGAGATATGTGAAATTTTAATTTTGTATTTGTGTAAGCATTTTAATTTTCATACGAGTGTCTACTTGTTAATCTTCAAGGCCTTTCATCCCACATATTGGCCCCATGCAACTAGTAAGATAGAAGGTCTCATCATCGCGGACCAAGATAGGATAGTAAATTTGCGTATTTTTAATCATACTAATTTTATGTTTTTATAAGGAAGTGTAAGGGAATACTATATCATGGATAAACCTCTAAATTAAATTATTGGATAACATTTTTCTAAGTTGTGCAATAAGATGTAGTAAAAACTGGTGTACTCTTATCATAAGAATTAAGGCAAAGACCAACGTAAAATATTGTTTTTGAGAATAATTTATGGGGAGTGATATGGTAATGTGATAGTGGGATAATTTGCTATGTCACATTTTGAATGTTTCTACATTGTGCTAACTAACAACCAAATAATAATTGAATAACACATTTAATATACAGGTGAACATGCAACCTATGAAAATGTAATGTAAATGAAAAAAATGTGATATGAAAAAAATATATACAGAAACATTTTAGGTGTGAAGAGTTCATGTAATTGATAAAATCCTTACCTTATAATGTGCTTAATCTATAGGATCCATTTTTAAGTCTTATACCATGAGGTAGGGGGCCAACCAATTAAGTCTAAAAATTCAACCTTCTCCTTTCTTCTTGTCAATTCAATTATTGATCCTAAGGACAACGTATCCTAAATGAATTTTGAGTGTATGGATGTTTTTATTATATTATTTACACATAAAAATAGCATAATCAATGTGATTACTTGTAGTGATAATTTTATGTTCATCTAAGATTTATAACTCGACCATTTGTGCCTCCCTATACTCTTCTTATTCAAGAAGGACTTGGAAGGAAACATTGATGTTTGTTATTTCTAATTTTTAAGGTATAATGGGTAAAGATATAAACATGAGTGTATATGGAGTTACTTTGGTAGGTGTCTTAATATATTTCTATAAGCCCATAATACTAGATAGAGCTGTAGATGCCAATCTCATTTAGAATCTCTAACAGTTCTGACCAAAATTAACATTAGGATCTTGTTAGTATCTTCATCTTGACTATTGGCTTGTGGATAGTATAGGGAGCCTGAATGCTGAGATATAGATAATTTATTACATAGATCAAAAATTTACATATTTTTGAAAGGGATCCATTGTTTGTAATGATGCCTTGTGGGACCCTAAATTAGTTGATGCTTTGATTTAGGATAAACTTATGATGGTTGATCTAGTGACAGATGTTAATGAAATTGATTCTTCCCACTTGGTAAAATATTAATTTTCCATGCTAATGAAGAAATGAACATCCAAATAAGTAGGGAAGATATTACCTACTAATTCCAAGCCCTAATTAGAATAGGGACATGGAGTGATGATGGGTTGTAATTCCCTAGTGATAATATGTATCGCATGTGAGAAAATTGATATTTCTCACATATATGTATGTATTTGACAACATCATGGTATAGCTTGGACCAAAATCATCCCATCCTATGTATTTTAAAATTAGTCACATGGCCACCAAAGTTTCCCCCACAAATGCCATCATGAAAATGAAAGTGGAATCTTTATGACTCATCCTTGCCAACACATTAGAGAAACATGTTGTCAAAGGCCTCGTGATAAAGGACCATATCTAAAATAACATAATTGGATGTGATTATAAAAAGACATATTTTATGTTGTGAGTTAGAACCTTCAAGATAAGTGTGGTCAATTAGGTAATTTATGATATATACATACTAAGGATAGGAGTTAATAGCAGACTTTTATACATAGCATATCATCTCATTAGGGAAATTATTATCGATGAAGTCATTAAATTATAAGAGTGAATAAGTTAAAAAATTATCTATGATCTATCCCTTAACAAATTTTTTGTTGATACATGTTAAATCAAACTTAGAAGTGTAATAAATTGCCCAACCTTCCTAGAGATAGTTGCCTCGGTTAGGAAAGTTCATAGGGATTGAGATCTCATAATAACTCTTGTCTCTTGATTAAGCATATAGTGCCACAATAATTTCATTGAAAACACTATTTATAAGTATTCTTTTTATTATTGAGTCTATTGTGTCTCTTAATCAATTAGGGTTTAGATAATGAAATAAACATCACATTCCTTACTAGTGTCATATTCCTGAGAAGTCATGCAGATAAAGGATACCTTAATTATTGTATTATAAATATTAGGGGTTTATCTAGTTTAGGTGATATGAGCATAGGTGAGACATAAATAAGTGCTTTACTACCTTTAATGCCTCCTAAAAATCATTTTTCCAAGTTTTTCCAGTTTTATTTTTGAGTAAGTTATTGATGGGGTGAAAGATGTAGGTGAGATTACGAATGAATTAGTGAATGGATCCTAAGTTACCTAAGAAGTTTATGATGCCTAATTAATTTATGGGAGGGAGAATTTGTAAAATCACTTATATTTTACAAGATCAATATGGATCCTACACTTGGAAATGATTTACCTTAGGATTTTTATGTTGGTGAATCCAAACACACATTTTTTTGGGCTGAGAGTGACATCAGATTTGATTAAGTATATATCAATATGATGTTTAACACTTATAAATGGTCAACAAATTATATTTATATTACTAATAGATCATCTACATATACCTTTACTATATTTTGAATGAGATTGTTGAATATGTAGGTCATGGCCCTTTTATATGTTGTCCCCACATTTTTGAGATCGAAGGGAATCACAACATAAAAAAGGGTCCCCTAAAGCATAGTAAATGAGGTCTTCCTTTGGTCCTCATTAGAGATGTGAATTTGGTTATACCATGATAAAACATCCATGAGTGATATCAATTCATACCCTACAATAACATCGATAATGATGTCAATGGATGGGAGAGGGAAGTTATCCTTTGGACATGATTTATTAATGTCCTAAAAATCTACATAGATTTTGATTTTACTTCTCTGATTGAGGATTGGGATAATGTTGGACATCCACTTCAAGTAATCTACTGGATTAATTAATTTGACTTTTAAAATCATGATGAATTCCTCTTTTACCATCAATGTGACCTTAGGCTTGATGGGCCTAAGCTTTTATTTGATAGAGTTTATGTCATGTGTTGTAACTAGGTTGTGGATGACTACATTGGGGTTAATACCTACCATGTTGGTATAGTATAAATTGAAATATTTTGAGATTTCTATCAGGAGTTGCTTATGGTCCTGCACCTCCTACTCAAAGAGTGAAGATCCAAGCTTGAGAATTTTGGGATTCTCTTATATCATGATGTTAATGTTAATTATTTCTTAAATGAGGGAGGCATATCCCTCTTCAAACACATCGAAGGATTGGAGAATATTGGGATGTTTACCATCTATATTTAATCCATCATGTTCATCATCGGAGGATAGGTAATCCTCAATGTAATAGTAAGAATCATAATATTTATTTCCAAGGGTCTATGTGGGATAGTGGGTAAGTGAGAATCCCCTCTTATGGTGAAACAACATGAGATCATCATAGGCTCATAAGAACTCGAAAATGGCCTCATCATTATTGTCTATATTTAAAAGCAATGGGTCATCATTCCTTCTAATGTGGGTGGTGGTTTTTTTATTATGAGACTTAAGCACAAAGGCTCCAACTTGATTGAGACTGGAAAATCATAGTATAGTATTGTTGGATTGGGGATAAAGCATGAAGATGAGGCAGTCATGGATTCAATAATCTATTTTATTTCCCTAAGGATTACTTATATATAAATTAAGTTAAAGTACTTGGTGATCTCGTGTACAATAGGCTTGTAAAACTAAAGGTTTTTGGCCTTGGATTTGGTTCGATAGACTTTAAAAACTTGGTTCACAACTAAATATGAGTCACCCTAGATCCTTAATTTTTGAATGCCTATGAATTTTTAAATAAGCATGACAAGTAATAAGGCCTTTTACAAAGCCAAATTATTTTTACACTAAAGGCATGACTCACCCTTCAAAAGAGATGAGAATGACTCCTACCCAAATACCAAGACAAAACTTGGTTCCATTATCGTAAATGAACCACTAATCATGCATAGGAGGGGGATAGCCTTCTAGTGAAATTTCTTATCCTTAGAATATCTTGACAATATGGATATCAAAAAAATATATTAATTCCTCTTTGGGTACTTGGTCTTGATGTTTAGAAAGACAATGAGTCCATACCCTTTGCATGGAAAATGAAAAGGATTATGAAGGTGTAGATGGTTCGATCTTGTGTTATGGATAAAGGGAGTGAATAAATTAGAGAAACTCAAAATTTTATTTCCTAATTTTTATTTTGAGGTAGGTAAGTACTTACCTTGAGACATTCAAAAGTTTGTTTACTTGACCTTTTCTTTGGGATGGGAAGTATGCCAACATAGTTAGGGTTTTGTTTTGGTGTGGGGAGTATGAAAACATAATTAGGATATCTCTTTGGTGTAATAAGTGAATGGACATAGTTATTAATATTGTATTAATGTGGGTAGGAAATATGTAGTATTATTTATCTTGTTGTTATATGAGGGAAGACCTATAGGAATATAGTGAGTGACTTTATAGGGTGTTCTTCATTTGTGAGGGAAAAAAGAATCCCGTCTTTAGGAATCCATGGGTATTCATGGGCTTTGATGTTAATCTATATCCTACCTATTATAAATGTAAGTATTTTCCTTCTAGGTATTGATATGTCCCTAGGGGAAAGAATGGTCTATTTTACTTTGACAAACTAGGAGTGTGATGAGAAACACACCCAAAATCAACTAAAGTAGAACGATTGACATCTCTAGAGGGATCGGACCTAATGGATTAGGGGCTATATGAAATTAGTATGATCCTATCATATTGTGATCTATGAGAATACTTTTAAGTAGTTCATAAATGACCAAGGTGGAGTACAAAGCAAAAATTGACTCTGTATGGTTGGAAATTTAGTGGTAGGAATGATAATTTATATAATGGTTGTTTAGATGGGGGTTTATTTTTTCCTAGACACTTCTATGATGTAAAGGTCTATTAGGTCAGATAACTCCTCTTAGTAATATTATTCCTAAGATGTAAATAAATCCTAGGTCCCCACCCCTTGTGGGTAGAATGTGAGAATGAGGTGAGTGTTTTTCTCCAAGAGGTTGATAATCTTGGTTGTAGACATGGTGGACATTGTTGAAATGGTGATTGGTTCTAGGTCATAATTTTGTTCATCTACTATTATATTTTGTTTCCTTAAAAGCATCTTTTAACATGGCTTGGGATATTTCTTCACCTTTATTTAGGATGACCACATTGGACTTTATGGATCTAGTAACATAGACAAATTATGGGGGTTTCATGACCCCATAGGTAGGTAGATGGAAATTAATGTATAATTATAATTGTTTATGCATGGTTTCTTATAACATGTCGAAGGGTTTAGGACTCCCCATGGATATGAAGATCTTTCCTAGGTGTAAGAATTGTATTTACTAGAATAATATTGAATGGATAACCTTCATCATGTGTATCCAAGGCCTTCCTAATATCATGTTATATGGCCTCTTTATTTATGACATAAAACCTAGTTAGCATAGTCTTGGGGCCCAATGTAACTGGGAGCATAATGATCCCTATGGAAGTAGACTTGACTATATCATAACCTCATAGGGTGTTACATGTTGTATAATAATTTGTTTCCCCATAACTAAATTTATGTATTCCAAGGAAAAAGGGATGATGTTTACTACCACTCCATCATTAACCATAACTCTCTTCACATTATTGTTATAAATCCATACCTATATATATAAGGCTAGATCTCCCATCCTTGTCATCTCAAAGTTAGGAGGAATGCTTAATAAATATAAGAAATAACAAGTGTCTTATATTTCTTAACTAGGCAAAAACATGTCTAGATCAATGTGGTTGATCTAAGCTTGTAGAGGAAGATAACATTAGCTAAATTCTATTCTTAGGGATTTGAGCAAGGTCAATCGATTACTGGTGGAGTTTTTGAGAAAGTAAAGGAACAAAATGTGAGAGTGTTTTAATTACATCAAAGACTAAATTATATTTCTCCATGGGTTTAGGATAAAACTCTATTTTTAGGATGTTTGAGGGATATAATCCATAGGATGTGTTAGCAACCCAATTTACACCCTACTAAAGTAGATTACTCAGATCTCCTTCAAACCTAGACTAACATTGAGATAGTCTAAATTTGTGTGACACCTGTACTTAGACCAAACCTCTAGATTTATGAGGCTAAATCCTTTGATGTATCAATTTTTTATATGTTACTAAAACCTACTTGATTTTTGGGATGAAAAGATTTATAAAGAACTAAAAGGTAAATACTATTCTACTAATGGGCATACACCTATATTGTTGGTTCATCAACTTAATTTAAAATCATACAACACTAATGCACCAGGAATGGAATTAAAGACTATCTTTAAGGATTGTTTTTCAAAAAAAATTCACATGGAGTTATTGATGTATGACTATATCTTGGAGGTAAAGGAGAGAGATCTATTTTGAGACACTATTCAACCTTGTTACACTAAAAAATTGATCATCAACCTTGGATATTTCATATAACCTACAAAAGAGAATTCATTAATAGGTAGTTATTGCAAGGACATGATAAGGGAAGATTTATCCAATTTTACACATATAACAATCATATACACATTGTATTCCAATCATAAATATGATACAATGGTCCATTTTATTAATTCAAAAGGTTTACAAAGCTCAATGTTGGTAGAGTTTCATCATGCCCAAGAGAGGGAGCCTATAAATAGGCCTAAAATCTTGAATATATAGAATCTGAGAAGATATCAAGCCAATATAATGACATAGAGGAGAGGATAATAATATATCTAATCATTAACTCAAGTACAACTGAGCTCCAACTAATTACAAATAGTCCTCTATAAGATCTTTCCATGTTGATGATGTTACATGATCTTTGCATGAGTTCCTCGACAATAAAAACAAGGTGGTAGGACTTCCTTGACTTGTTTAAGATCATTATATATCATGATAGACCATTATTTGGCTATATAACTTATCTTAACATGATATTAATTAAATTAACTAACCCTTGTTGCATGAAGACCATGGAACATGCATTCATTTCTAGTTTAGATTAGTTAACTCATGATAAGGACCTTTTTAACAAGGAAATGTAATGTAAATGTAACTTAACTACCAATTATATCATGTAAATTACATTTAAATATCATTAATGAAGTGTGTAAACTCCTCATTAACTTTTATCAGCATCCTTTTATCCCATATTCACTTCTCTCAGTTGATCAAATAGGTTTACTAGGCCAATTAGGCCTATTAGCCTAACTAATTGTACTTTATGGCCATGGAAAACTACATGAAATAATTGAAACTTAAATACATTATGATATGTATTAATGTAATAACCCTCCATATCATGAAATGAGTCCACTTTTGAATAAGCAACACCTTGTAAATTGGTCAAAGTAGTTGACTAGGTCAAATTATCTTGACTTTCTATAGGTTGGTTATTTTGAAGGGAAAAATAGGGGAATTTACAATCATTTATTTTATAATTTTAATTCTTTATTAGGAATAAAAATTTACAAACTTTATTCTCCAAGGATTGGAATTCATTAAACTGCCTTGTACCTCTATTTTCTACAATTTTTCTTCAAAAAGACCTATTTTTTGCCCTCTTCATACACTTACGTACATCATGGTAGAATTTATAGAACCTCATATTAATTTAATTCATGTTTAAATATATTTTACTATTATTCATGGGGTTTTGATGGTAATAAATTTGACTTTTCTCAAAACTAGTCTGTATGAGGGTTTTAGAGGGTTTTGGAGGTAAACCTTTTTAACGATGGTTCATAAAATACATACCAAATACATCAAAAAAAAATTATATCCATTAATATTTATTTCATATACTAGTTAAACGTTCTTGAGAATATTGGGCTCTCCTGCAAAGGGTGTGCAAAGATACTACATAAAGACGTTTTCTTGTAGGGTTCTGCTTATATTTTGGACATGCTTATACTCCTAGCAATGGTTCATAACCTCAAACCATAAACTAACATAAATAATTAATGTATTATAATTTAATATCAGTACTATAATAATTATAATACATTTGGACAATCTCCCCTTGTGGTAAAATATATGAGCACTTCATTAGGTAGTTTGAATGGGTGTCTTGACTATAGTAATTCAAATTACTCACTGAGACCAAAAATGGTTGTTATATTATATTAAATTTATTTTAAATCATACTATATTAAATTTAAAATATCATTACACCTTTTCAATGTGTCATATTTCATTTTAGTGTTTGAAAGTGTCTTTTAGTGTTATAGGCCTTTTAGGCCTAAAACTGGTTTCTAGGTCTAATTGGCCAAATCTAAGTTTTGTTGGTTTTAGGAACCTATAAGAGGTATAAGGTTTTAAAAAAAAAAAAATCTCATTAATATCCATCCTATTTGACTTCCTTTTTCTACCTAAGATTTACCTAGTCTCCATGGTCTCTTAAGACTATCTTAGGGTTTATTGGTAATTAAGCTTGTGTAACTCTTATAACTGGGTTTAATGCTATTTATTGTATCACCTAGGTTTACGTCTTATAAAAATATTATTTTATATATTTATAATTATCCTTCTATCTCTATTATGACTTTAAATACTCTTTTTCTCATGTGGATGACACCATGAGCATACATGCATGTCTTAGCTTTCTCATCTTCTACTTGCCCTCAAGAGAATCTAACTTGAAACCCTAAATAAGATCAAATCCACATATAATATTAAGTTATTAACATTAACATATCATGTCTATTAAACTCTTAATGAATATTGAAAACTCCTCTCAAAAGTGGATTTAGTCTCTTCTTTGACTACTAGTAGACATGTGGGTGACTGTACTAAAAAAAGTGAACACTTACAACAACCATTTGAACTTTAAAATAGAATTATAATATTTATAGAGTCATAATTATTATTTTTTAAAAAATTTAGGTCATAATTCAACTTGTATATTCTTAAAAATCTCAAAATCTATCAAAACTAGTTGCTAGGTGTTGATTGTGTATTGTAAACATGATTGTGTTTTCATGTTTTATATTGTATTTGGGTCTAATAAAATTGAATAGAATTTTATGAAAATATAAAATAATTATTTAAAATTCTCTTACCCTTCACTATTCACTTCTTAGTCTTATATGTTTCATTAAAACATCATTTTCTTTCATATGGTTACCCATGTCAATAGTGTTGTAAGTATTCATTGGAAGAAAATGAAGTGCATGAGATTTATTTGATCATAAATTTGCAATTTAATACATCAAAATTGGTTTTAAACCTTCCAATGAACTTTAAACCTTATTATCACCTCCTTCTTTTGTGTATTTGCCCCTCAAACATTGCTCTTAGGCTCTTACATAGTCTAAATCCATACACAAACCTGTGTACTTACTTTGATGAGTTGGTAGTAGTTTTCATGGTATTGACAAGGGTTATAAGATTTAAAATTTTCATTTTAAATATATATTATTTGAAAATTTTATCCTCTTGAGTGTATGTATCTTGAGATTACACATTTAGGGCATATGAGTATGTCAAACTTTTGACCACCTAGTATGGTTGTAAGTGGCCATTTTATAAATGATCTTGACTATAGACTTTCTTGTAAATATTATTCATGATATATTAATCCATTTCATACATTAATTTCCATATTAAACTTCCATGTGACATATAATTCCTCTAGTAGACCACCTTACTTGAATACTCTTTTATCTCGGAAGTATACATGTGTTCTCATGATTATAGATAATTGTCTATGAGGTCTATGACTATGTTATCTTTGTGATTTTAACCTTATGTTTTAATATAAATATTTATTCCATGTTATTATATAAACATATAAAAAAACCTTATTGATATTCAAGCCACAACAAGACCCTTCTCATAGTTTAAACCCTGGTGAAGTATTTACATGATTCAAAATGACTTTTGTCCCTACTATAGGTGGATATTTTCATCAAAAACATGTCTTAATATAAATTTAAGTATAATTAATGGTTTTAATTTAATATATATATATTATGATAACTCTTTACTATGCTATCACCTTCATAGTCATTACTCTAACCCTTGAAGATAGACCTTTTCCATCTTAGCTTGATTGTGTGTGGGATATTTGTAGACTATAGCAAGGTTTTAGGTATTGAAAAACACCACATAACTCTTTTAATCTTAATCCAATTATATTACATTAATTTAATCTTTTAAATAATTTCAACTCTACCTTGAAAAGATGTAAACTTCTCTCTTTGTCTGAATCTTCAACCTCACCTCTTGCTAGCATGGTTATAATTGATTGTTGTATGGACTGTGTAAAAGTTTGGACCTTGAGTAAAATAATGTTTATGAATTTTTCCCTTCACTCTAAAAAAATTTATAATATGGGTTCAACCTTATTCATGCATAACCATGCCTTCTAGTCGTTCAAAACATCATTTCCATGAAGCACATCTTTGGTTGTACTTATTATTGGCTATAGGTGGATGCTTTCTCTCTCATTGGTAGGGTTTCAATGTCTTATAAAAGATTTGTAAGACTATTATGCTCCAAAAAATCTTGAATCTTCCTTTATATTGTTTCCCTGGGATGGAAATGAATGGAAAGGTGATGAGATATGAGTGGAATGTTGGAAAGAGAATAGAGATGGAGATGAAGATTACAATAGTGATGAAAGATAGTGACATGACTCTAAGATGGGATGACATGATAGAGGTGAAAAAAGGGCATGAAAAGCATATATCAAGATAATTTTTAAGGTTCTTAAACATGCATATGCATCTCCTCTACAATATATATCAATTTTAAGTCTCTTAAAGGAGGTATTCTTAGTGAAAAAGAAACATAGGACTCTGCTAAAACCTTAACATATGCTAATGTACCTTAATATATGCTAAATTGGGAATGTGAAGGTGTTTGAGGATGATATATGATATTATAATATATGAGTATTCATGAAATTTTGATAAAAATAAGGATATGACATACGAACAAGAATGAAACCCTTACAAATAATAATCCAATAATTATTAAAATTCTCTCTCTCATAGACCATACAAACTCTCTTCCTATGCTTGTAAACTATAAATTTGCGCTATTATTCCTTATTTATATATATATGACATATAAAAATGTTGAAAATAACTAAAAATTCCATGGAAAGGTGAATCATGTTCTTGAGAAGCTCCACAATCTTGAAATTTTCTGCCATGATGCTCTGATGAAGAGAAAATTCAAAAAACTGATTGTGTGCTTGGATGAAGGAGAGATAGTGAGTGCCTTGAATTAAAAGGGATGGTTCATGAAGGAGAGAGGAAAATTTTGATAAAAAATTTACATATATGGAATCCATATGAGACTAATTTCTATGGATAAATTTTTAGACCTTGATTTTCTCTCTCATTGTCATACCTCCTACAAATCTAAAGGGATCTCATTATGAGCAAATAAGCTAGTTGATTGGAGGGCACCAATTTTGGGCCTTTATTGAATCCTTTTGCATTAAAATTCTTATGAAACACATAAAATATCTTCATATTCATGCTTCAATCCTTTTTTTTATGGAATGGTCTATACAATTCCATACTTTCACATAAAAACACATGAAAAAACTCATTTTTTTCCTTCTCTTCAAACTTAAGCCTTGAACCACCAATTTTAAGGCATGAAGAGGATGACGATGATTCATTATCATGTTATAACAATAAATAAACATTTTTACATCTTCATGTGGCCAAATTTAGCATGTGTGAGCTCATTAGAGGCCTTTTCTACACTTTAGTTTACAAGAATAGTTATTTTCAAAGCAAGAACACTTGAATTAAGGCAATTTCATGAATATGAAGATATTTTAAAAGTATTATGAATAATGTTATGGAATTTTGACATAATATTTCACATTTAAAAACTAAAACTTGTATTTTTAGGTAATATACACATGGTTTCACAAGGAGATTTATCACTGAAGAGGCTTATAATAGTACTGCGAAATTTTTTGAGTTATATGGGGTGGAATTTGGCCTTCATAGGCCAAATTTCCAACATCCTTGGTTAATAACAAGGGTTTACCGGCTTGATGTTCAAGATAACTTATTTAATTTCACATGATAATGATAAATTTGAAACACTACAACATGACTTGATGACTTTCTTGACTTCCATATAGACTTTCAAATCTTTGTGACACCTCTTTTAACTATAACAATAATAAGACACAATATGCACACAAAATATAATAATTAAACATAAATAATGTAAAGAAATAATAAAATAAGATAAGAAAACAATAAGGTAGTAGACTACTACTTGTGATAATCACTTATTGAAACATGAAAAGCAACCTAAAACAACTAACCTAAATCCAAAAGCTTTCATAAAAAGTCAAATGTTAAGCTATATTGTCCAATATAGAACCTTAAAGCATGATTGTTACCTCTTGAAGCTAGGATCATGTAAAAATTTATGGATTTTTAGGGAAGTAGTTGGGCTTTCTTGTTTTATTCTTAGGTGCATGGATTATACATGTGAGTCCAAGACCCAATCATACTCCTCCCATATTCTTCTTTCTTACATAAATAATGCTAAATATGCCTTATTCATGGGCTGATGATGGTTTGTCAAATTCTCATGCAATGATTGTATTGGAAACTCAATTGATATGTTTTGATTTCTGTCATTATTATGCTCCATTTGAGGTAGTGGTTTGTTAAGGTCTTCAACTTATTACAAGCATGGTTGTAACATGTCATTAGTCTCTTCTTGATGAGTATTTATAGTAGTGTTATTTATAATATCATCCTCAATATTTGAACAAAATCCCTCCAAGTCATCCCAAAAGGTCATTTCTTCAAAATCACTTGAAAATACATAGAGTTCATTACCATCCTTACCATTTTATTTTGATAAATCATGTTGATAACACATTCCCAGCCTTTTGATGGAGTCATATGAAATTTCTTGATCTATTTAAACTTGATCATCTTCATCTTTAATAGAGAATGACATCTCATCTATCCAATCAAGCTCCAACTCATCTTTCCTTGGTGTCTCTAGAATAGCATTGACTTTTTGAAGCTCCAAAATACTGATAGAATCTTCATGTGAAGCTCCAAACTATTATCCTTTTTCATCATCCAAATATGTCATCTTGAGATCTTCAATCTCACTTAATAACTCATCATATAGTTTATGCCAATGATCATCAACTTTAGTAATGTTATCAATCTCAACAATGGTTCCACATGAGTTATCTTCATGGCTACATCCTAGAGAAAGAGTTGTTTGTACCTCATCTTTATCAGCTACTACAAGTTTTTGAGATATAACTTATTGCTTAAGTGAAACCTCTTGCAACTCATCCTCTTTTATATTTTAGAATATTGAATCATGCCTATCCTTTCCAAGTTGTGTCCAAATAATGATTTCTTCATCTTGATCACTCAAGTCACTCTCATTTTATATCACTTTATTTTAATATTCTTCACTTAGCTCATAAAGGAGAGGCTCTTTCTCAAAGAGTGGCATGGTATAACCTTGAAAATACTCAAGAAGATGAGATAAATCTAATGATGCTACCATTTATGCTTGATTTTGATCATGGGGATGCTCAACATTGATAACCATCACCTCCTCTTTCTATTTAATTTGTCCTTACATAAACTTCTATGAAGAGAAGGCCTTGGGCTCTTGAGGAGGAAGGGGTAAGGGTTGAATGATTTCCTAATTATTTTTCATAACAACACATTGGCTTGTGCTTGACTATTGCATTTTATTCCAAGTTGGAAACATAGACTAAAGATCCTATTGTACTAAAGGTATTGAAGCTTTGGGCATGAAAGGAATAAATACCTGCTAAGATGGAGTTGGAATCTATGGATAGTGGCATGGTAACATAGGACATAGTGACTCATGAGATTATTTATCTGATTGTTCATAGTTGTAGGCTAATATTTCTTTAGTAATAATTTGGATTATCCTCTTCATCTCCTCTGACTCTTTATGAAAAGTTTTTGTGTCTTGGAAGGGTGGTTGGGGAGGGAAAGAGGGAGAGCAATTTTGGTAAAGAGGCTGATCTTGGAACTGATGTGGCTCATATTAAGGGTAACAAGGTTCATGAGGGGTAATATAGGGTTGGTATGATCTACCATATTGTTGATATGGATCATGATAAGGATGATAAGGGTGAAGATGAGATGTATAGGGATATGGGGGCTATTGATAAGGAGATCAATGACCAAAATTTTCTCCATAGGCTACCATAGCCTAGAAAAAACATGAAAAACAACTAAATTTTGAGTAAAAATTGGGCTCATGTCAAAGATGAGGACCATATGAGTGCTTGAAAATAATTTTGAAGATCAAGATGATGCAAATGAGTAATCCAATGGTTATATCTATGTCCCATTAGTGTGCCATAACTGTTAGTAACCCAAAGTTTCAACTTGCTAAAGTAGATTACTCAGATCTTCTTCAAAATTGGACCAACATTGGAATTGTCTAAATTTGTGGGACACTTGTAATTAGACTAAGCCTCTAGATTTGCGAGGCTAGATCTTATGATGTATCAAATTTGGATCTGTTACTAAAACCTACTTTATTTTTGGGATGAAAAGAGTTATAAGGAAACTAAAAGGGAAATCATATTATACTAATGGTAATACACCTATATTATTGGTTCATCCACTCAATTTCAGCTCATACAACACTAGTGACCAAAGAATGGACTTAGATACTATCTCTAACTATTCATTTACAATAATTTTTCACATGGAGGTCTTGATGTATGAATATAGCTTGGAGGTAAAGGGAGAGAGGCCTATTTTGAGACACTATTCAACCTTGTTACACTAAAAAACTGATCATCAACCTTAGACACCTCATATAACCTATAAAAGATAATTCATCAATAGGTATTTGTTGTAAGGACATGTTAATGGAAGATTCATCCACTTTTACACATATAACAAGCATATGCACATTTTATTTCACTCATAAATATTATGCAATATTTCATTTTGATGATTAAAGAGGTTTAAAAAGCTTAATCTTGATAAAGTTTCATCATGCCCAAGAGAGAGATCTTGAAAATAGTATTAAAACCCTGAATATATAAAATATGTGAAGATAAAAATCAAAGAGAATGGTGTAGAGGAGAGGAGAAGAATACATATAATCATTAACTAAAGTACAACTAAGATCCAACTAGTTTCAAACATTCCTCTATAAGATCTCTCCATGTTGATAATGTTGCATGATCTTTGTATGAGATCCTTGGCATTAAAAACAAGGTGGTGGGCCCTCTTTGACTTTTCTAATCTCCTCTAGCATGATACACCCTTAATTGGTTAGATAAATACTTTTAACATGAGGTCAAGATAATTAAATGACCCTTGTTGTATGAAGACCATGGAACATGCATTGATTGCTAGTTTAGATCAGTTAACTCATGGTAAGAACCAATTTTTAATGTAAATCACATGGAAATGTCACTTAATGACAAATTATATCATGGTAATTCCACCTAAATATCTGTAATAAAGTGTGAAAACTCCTCATTAACTTTTATCATTATTTTTGTATGCCATATACACTTCACTTGATTGATCAAATAGGTCTACTAGGCCAATTTGGCCTAGTATCCTAAATATATATACTTTATGGACATGAAAACCTCCATGAAATCATTATAAACTGAAAATATAATGATATTTAGGCTGGTAAAAACACTCCATATCATGAAATGAGCTATTTTAAACAAATAACACCTTGCAAATTGGTCAAAGTAGTTGACTAGGTCAAACTGTCTTGAATTTATACAGATAGGTTATTTTGAAGAGACCAACATGGGAATTTACAATCATGGATTTTATTTTATGATGGCTTTAGGATGAATAAAAGTTCCAAACTTCACTCTCCATGGATTGAAATTCATTAAATCATCTTGTACCTCAGTTTTCTACACTTTTTATTAAAAATTTATTTTATTTCATGTCCATATAGTTCCATAAATAATGGTACCATTAATAGTAACTTATCTAAATGTAATTCATGTTTCAAGATATTTTATGATGATTCATGGGGTTTTGATTGCAAGGAATTTGAATTTTCTCAAAATTGGTATGTAGGAGGGTTTTGGAGGTGAACCTTGTTAATGATGGTTCATAAAGTACATAACTCCAAAAAAAAACTTATTTACATGAATATTTATTACATATAACCCTTAAAATCTCTTGAGATTATTGGGTTCCCATGCAAAAATTATGCAAAGATACATTGTAAAGAAGTTTACCTATAGGGTTTTACTTGCATTATAGATATGCTTATACTCTTAGTGATTATTCATAAACCTTATCCCATAAACCAACATCAATAATTCATGGATTATAAATGGATATAGGTACTCAAATAATTATAAAATCATTTTTCCAAACTCTCCTTTCAGTAAAAGATATGAGCACTTCAATAGGTGGTACAAAAGGGTGTCTTCACTACAATAGTTTGAAATACTCCTTGAGACCAAAAATGGTTGTTGCATTGTATTTCAATGATTTTTAAAATTCATATCATGATTTTAACATCTCATGACACCTCATCAAGGTTTTATATTGCATTTTAGTGTTTGAAAGTGTCTTTTAGTGTTATAAGCCTTCTAGGCCTAAAAATGGTTTATAGGCCTAATTGGCCAAATCTGAGTTTTTATGGTCTGAGGAACCTATAATAGGTTATTAGTGAAAAAATAAATTTTCTCTGATTAATTTACATCACATTTTAATTCCTTTTTCTACCTAAGCTTCACCTAGTCTCTATGGTCTCTTAAGACTATCTTAGGGTTTATTAGAAATTGAGCCTATGTAACCTTTATAGCTGGGTTTGATTCTCTTTATTGTATAACTTGATATTAAATATCATTAAAATATTATTATATTTTTTTCTCATTCTCCCTCTATCTATATTATTCCTTGAAATACTACCCTTCTCATGTAGATGACACCATGAACATACAAACATGTCTTAGTTTTTTCATCTTCTACTTACCCTAAAGGGCATCTAACTTGAAAACCTAAATATATTAAACTAAACATATCATATTAATTTAAATCATCATATCATGTCTCATAAACTCTTCATGAATCCTAAATGCTATGTTTCTCTTGAAAACTCCTGTAACAAATGCATCTAGTCTCTTCTTTGACCGTTAGTACAATGTGATAAAAAAATTAGAAATTACACTGATAATTTGACCTTTAAAATTGAATTATAATGTTTATATATTAATAATTATTATTTTTACCAATTTTTAGGTTCTAATTCCACTTTTAAATTCTAAAAAACCTTAAAATCTCTCAAAACTAGTACTAGGCATTGATTGTGTATTATAAGGATGACTATATTTTCATGTTTTATCTTGTATTTGGGTATGAGAAAATTTAATATTATTTTATGTGGTTATAAAATACTTATTTCAAACTCTATTACCCTTCACTAGTCACTTCTCAGTCTTCTATGTTCCATTAAAACATCATTTCTTCCATATGGTTGCCCCTGTCAATATTGTTGTAGGTTTTCATTAGAGGAAAAGGACATGAATGAGATTTATTTGATGATAACTTAGAAATTTAAGAACTAAAAAAAATTATTTAAACCTTCCAATTCAATTTAAACCTTCTTACCACCTCTTTCTTTGGTGTATTTTTCCTTCAAACATTGCTCCTAGGCTCTTACACAGTCTAAATCCATACACAGGCCTGTGTACGTATTTTCATGAGTTGGTATTAATTTTTGTGGTCTTTATAAGGTTTTTAATATGTAAAATTTTAATTTTAAACATAGTTAATTTGACAAGTTTATCCTCTTTAGTGTACGTATCTTGAGAATACACCTTTAGGGAATATAAGTGTGTCAAACTTTTAACCACCTAGCATGGTTGCAGGTGGTCATTACATGAATGATATTAACTATATTGTTGTTTGGAAACCTTATTCATGATATATTGATCCATTTCACACTTTCATTTTCCTATTTAACTTACATGTGACATATAACTCCTCTAGTAAACCACCCTGCATGAATACTCTTCTTGTTTGGAAGTATACCTTTGTTCTCATGGCCGTAGATGACTGTCTCTAAGGTAAATTACTACGTTATATTTTTGATTTGAGCCTTATGTTTTAATATTTCTCTTTACCTTCCATTTAATTCTCCAAACCTAAATAATAACCTTATTTATCTTCAAGCCACAATAAGACCCTTCTCATAGTTTGAAACCTAGTGAAGGATTGATATGCTTCAAAATGACTTCTATCCCTAC
>JARHVA010000521.1:1052500-1107500 GCA_037957365.1 Torreya grandis | reverse complement strand
TGTTGACAAAGGAATATAAGACTTGCTACCATCTTGTGACGAAATGGGCAACAAACTCTTTATGTTCTTCTTTGATGTGGAAGAATTCATGTATGATAGTCTTCATGAGTTTTTTCATATCCAAATATTTAACAAACTTGGCCATGAGTAGGCAAAAATAATGTATAGACCCCTCAAGGAAATGGTAATACCAAATGAGTTTTATCCCTTATAGGGATTTGAAAAGTATTTTTTCAACAACCCCATCCCAAGGTAGGAGTTCCCTAATGATCATAGTGTAATATTTGATGTGTGCATTGTAATCCCCCTCCCCTTTGAACTTAGAAATGTCTGATAGGGAATGTGGGAGAAGACACCACTATATGTTGGCATCGAGAGGTTCCTTTAGGTACTTAGTGTAAGTCTCTATGAATTGTTAAAGTCTTTTGTTTCCATAGTGGGATTGTAGCAAAGGGTGGGGTCACATAAGTGTTGGTTTGGTAACCACTAGAAGGCATTTAAGTAGACTAATAATTCCAAATGGAGTAAACCATAAAATAATTGTCTGACTAAGTGGATTTTGAATACACATGAAAATAAGGGTGAAATATTGTTAGATGTTAGAGGTGTAACAATTTTTTGTTGTGAGGTGTATGTGGTTTATATGTAACCCAATCTTATGTAAGGTGGGAATTGGATTGTCTATAAAGGGGGAATGTAAATGGGAATTATACAACTCAAAGATGTGATTAACAATGAATTGTTGGTCACCATGTAATTTGGCAAAGGTAGAACATAAGTGTATATGTCTCCCATTAGAATTTGAATAGGCACTTGATAATATGAATGGGCTTTAAAGGTGTCAGGGTTAAGGACTCTAGGAGTGAGGATATCCCTAAGAGGTTGGTGAGAGACTTAGTTTTATGGGGCTATATTTTATTTTATGGAATACACATATAGGTTTATTTTTTTGGTGTTGTATGAGTCATTGATTAGATGATAATAGAAGAAAGATGAGATGGTGAAGGAGAATGTGGGCCCATCCCTTGATCCAAATTTTGTTTTTTATTCTCCAACTTATAAATGTGACCCACCAAGGTGTTTATGAGTTCATTTGGGCTAGTGTTGGTGTTTGGCCTATGGACCTCATATGAAGGAGGGGTATAGTGGTATTGCCTCCAACAAAATAAATTATTTAACAATCCTTATACCTCTCACTATCTCTCCTAAAAAATATAATCTTCTCACAAAATCATCTCAATTATCATTAATTATCTCAACATACATAAGCTTTCAACAAAGCATTCCAATACAAAGGCCATGCCACCAATGCGTGCCACAAAAATCTATCTTTACTTGGCCAAAATTCTAAGGAGTCCCTCAATCTTCTCTCTAATCTTATCTCTCTCCTAAATTCACCTAGATTACCATACTAATACAATAATACAATCATATATAGAAAAATAACAAAAGAACAAATGGGGCTAAAATGGCTCCACCCATTCACATGAGGGAATATTCAACAAAGACAATTAATCTTCCCATAAAATCCATGCCACCTTATCCACATGGGGTCATGATTTGTTAAGTATAAAGTTCACATGGAAAATTTGGCACCACCTCTCATGGAGGGTCAAAAGGAAAAAGGAGATACCAATTAGGAATAGTATAACTTGTCTCCCTACTATCACAAGCTTATAAAAGGTGATGGATTCTTTTTTTGACCCCTCTTTTCATGACCCACATGACAAATTCGATCTATGCAACCTAAATACTCAATAATAGTGTTGTTGACACCTCACCAAGATGAATTGTGTCTACCACATCATCATTGAATAGTGTTGGATGAATAGTGTTTTACTGCCACATCATTCTCCTCTGGTTAAAAAATAACTTTATTTTTGGTTGATGAAATATTTCTCAATCCCTTGGATACTCTTATATCAGACAACTGATGTATTATAATGTGATCTATTAGTCACATAGATGGGGTGAGTGGTAGAAACACCCTTTTGATCACTAGGTGCATTAACCATGACATTCCCTTCTAACACCCCAGTACACCCATAGATATCTTTTTTACTTCTTCACTTCCAACATCTATGTATTGGTATACAAATGATCTTCATGGTACCAAAAACCATTCTTATGGGATCACACATGCCAAGGAGTCTTCCAAAGGCTTCACACCAAACCTATTCTCCCAAATTTGATTTATTCCCAACCTATCCTACCATACCAAGCCAAAAATATAATTATATATATAAATATGAGGAAAAACAAAAAAATAACAAATTGGGCCCAAAATGGCTCCACCCATTCACTTGGGGGGAATATTAAACAAAGATAAGTGGTATCTCCATGAAATCCATACCACCTTCTCCACATCGGGTCATGATTTGTTAAGAAAAAAATTCACATGGAAAATTTGGCACCACCTCTCACGAAAAGTTAAAAGGAAAAAGGAGATACCAATAAGGAATAATATAACTTATCTCCCCACTATCACAAGCTTATAAAAGGTGATGGATTCTCTTTTTGACAACTCTTTTCATGCCCCACATGATAAATTCAACTCATGTCACCTAAGTACTCAATAATATTATTTTAAACACCTCACTAGGATGAATAGTGGCTACCACATCATCAATGAATAGTGATGCATATATAGTGTTTCATGAATAGTGTTTTACTACCACATCATATAGGGATGAAATGGTGTAGTATGAAGTGGTTGGTTTGGGATGGGAGCCCTAGGGATAGTGTTCATGGTCTGTACCAATGTGTCATAGGCATCTTGACTCTTGTTAGGAATATGTATAGATGATTGCATATAGTTGACCTCGTCCTCTAAGTGACAAATCCTTCCTACATAATGATCATATTTATATATGACTTTTATATCTGATAATTGTAAGCTGATGGATGGCCTTGTGGACATACTAGGAGTGATTGTGCCACCCCTAGTAAGGGTCATATGTTAAAGTCAAGGTGGTTACTCATAGTTACAAACATGTCTCATATTTTTTGAATCGAGACCCCACTCTTAGGTTGGGTGTGGGGATGAGTGTGATCAAAGAATTAATAGTCTATATTGGTTCAAATTGTTGGTTGTTCAAAATCATTAACAAAGGCTCACTATAATTGAGTTGGCTTCTCCTATAGTCTTCTAAGACGAGATATGTCTATGTCCTATCAAGACATATTTTGGAGGTATATAGAAACCCATACAATTTATGGAAGGAGGAAGAAATATGGAGAATGGAAAAGAGAAGAGGAATAAGTGGATATAAAAAGGATGAATTTGTTCACATCAGGTTCACTAATTTGTGTACATGTGAATAATACATGATAAATTGTGCCTTTGACTCCCCAAATTTAGGCTAAGGAAGTTAACATAATGGATGGGCTATGGATTGGGTTGGCTATTAAGAGATATGGGATTCATAATGGGTGGTGGAAATGGGTTCTCATGATGAAATCATAAGACCTCAATAACATCATGATGTTTATAAAGAGTGTGAAATTGCACCAAAATAGAGCTCCAAGGTCCTTTAATTTATAATATCATAAGAAGATGAAGCTCGTATTCAATATTAGGACTTGTGAAATGGGAGAGATTAGGCTAAATGAATCACAAAAAAAGATTTAATTTGTTATGTTGGCTATACCTAATCAATGTCATCCACAAAATGTGAATGATATACAATAAGGTTAGACCCGAAGAGAAGAAGGAGGTACAAATGAGAAACTAGGCTTGGGTAACATTAGAGTGATGACCTATATTATAGGGAAGGATAATGATGGGTGGATCAAGAACTCATTCTTTTTTATCCAAAGAAGTCAAGCAGTCAAAAATAAGATGAGGAAAAACTTTGCGTCTTAGCTCAATATTATTATTAGATTATATGTTAATTGTGGGACTGGGTGATGTAACCCTAGGGAATAAACTAGAGTAGACAATATCTCATGTCTTAGGAAGTGTTATATAAATGAGGTTAGGAAAAATCTAAGTTGAAAGTGTATGAGCTTATTTAGATAATAGCTTGGTGTGTATGTTTGTTGTGATGTTGAAGCAAGGATTTGTGTAGGGTAATTTCATGAATAGGAAAGACTTTGATGGATCATGGATGCTTTCATGTGTTTCAAAGACTTATAACTAAATTTATATGCTTACGTGTGTTGTCAAGGTTTCTTGACACTATTTTTTTGATTTTTTGTTGTTTTTGGCTTAATTTTATGTATTCTTGAGTTTATTAAAGTAAAATTTTGTTTGCTGAAATAAAAGTCTTGAAATCAAAGGAATGACAAAACTATAAGTAAATGAAAACAAAAATTATTTTTAGTATTTTCTAGTAGTTCATAATACATGTAAAGGAGAGAGGAATAAACCTATACTATTATGCAAGGTGTTGATTTTTCCTAATTTTGTTTAGATTCAAAATTGGTGGTGATGTTTTTTTAGTTTTTATTTTATTTATGTGAGATGGATTAAGTACGTAAATTATATCTTATCAATATTCAAATCAATGCAAAAAATAAATCTACTCTAAAATAAAAATGTCACAACACTTTTTTTAACTTTATCTACAAACAAGCTAAACTAGCCTTTCAACTTTCCTAGTTTGTTGCAAACAAGCTTTTAAAACAATTTTCTAAAAGAGAGACAATTAATAAAATTTATTATTTTATATTTTAAAGAGAGAAAAATAAAACTTTTAATTCACCAAAATCAAAATTAAGCTAGTCTATTTATACACCTAAGATTGTCTAAACTCTTGTAGTTTTGTAGTTAGTTATTCTTAATGCAAAAGATCTTATTTTGACTTTGAAAATGAAATGTTATGTTGGATATAAATATTTTAAAAGTTTAATAAGATATTCCTAGGGATTTTTTTTGAAATTTTTTACTAATGGAGAGAAACTAAATCTATTTGAATGGAAACACAATCAAACTAACTACTTTTGCTTTTTTTGGTAGCAAACACAATGAAAATAAATAAACTTCTCTTGCTATTAGATTTGTTCTTTTCCAAACAATGAAATCTATCTATTGAAACATAAACTACAATAACTAATCTAATACATGAAGTACATATTGTAAATCAAAATAAAAATCTAACCTGATTAAGGTATAGATCAATTATAATGCATGTAATTTATTAATAAAAGAATCATCAGTATGATAGACCCTTTTACCCTTGTATAAATTTTAGGAACTCTCTAACTAGAGGATGAAAAATCTTTGGAACAAATGGGTAAGGAGAGGATACACAAAAACAAATAGAGAGAAATTGAACTAAGGCTGACCAATGATTTACTTTCCAAAGACTGAGTTGTTGGACGAATAATAATTATTCACATTTAGAAATGTAGTCGACATGAAAGCTATAGATATTGAACCTTAAGTCAATTATAGTAGGACTGTGGTTGTAAAATCTTCAAAATAATAACTTCTAAATTATATTTTTTTAATCTCAAATCATGCCAAAAATGTCTTTTTAGAGAAATAATTGGGAGATTATATGAGGGTGTTTAACTGAGTTCAGTTAGGAGTTAAACTTAGGAAGAACTCAAAATGATTGAAAATAGAAGAGGGAATGAGTTGGGCTTTATTAGAGTATAATTAAGATGGATTGAATAATAAACAAGACAAAAATCATGTAAAATGTGTCAAAGAATGATTCTTATGAGCTAATTTTGGAAAATAATTACAAGGGGATGGATTCGCCACTTTATGCATGGGCAATTTTGAAACTATGACATCGGGTGATAGAAGTACCACCTATATTGTAATAATTATCACTCTTTTAATACAAACCACATTTTGAATATAAAACTGCTACCCATATTACAAAATTAGCTTAGTCAAACAAAGAGGACCAAAAGGAGGAAAAGGTAGTAATAAAGAAGTAAAAGAGTAAAATAAGTTAAAGAGTTTTTTGTGTAGTGTAAAATAAGAGATCATTGCATCATCATTGGATTTATATTAGGAGTGTCACACCATGTAAATTTTGAGTGTATATAACCCTTCAACTTTGCACAATATCAAAAATAACAACACTCTAATTTTTACACTATTTCAGTAGCGAAACTAACTAGTGCAATGGAATGTGTCACTAACATGAACATCAATACTTAAATTTAAATGATTTAATTATTGTTTTATTTCTATAAATTATTGATAAATTCTTACAAATAATAAATCAATTATCTATCTTATAATTACCTCCTTTTTAAAGCCTCTGATAATAAATCCCTAAATGCATTGGGGTTCTTGTGTATTTATAAATGTATTAATTTCATGTTATGAAACTATTGGCATATAAACCAAAATTAAATGACCAAAAAGGAAAAAATGTGGAATAGTAGTCACATAGGTAAGGGAAAAAGGGCTCTAATAACCTTGTCAAAACTATACATTTAAACTTTGAACAAGGTACTGAAAATATGATGAAACCTAGGGAAGGGTAAGATGCTAATTAAGGGACACTTAAAAAGTAAGGATATAATTTAATGTCAATCAATATGTTAATAATATTATATTTTAATAAATAATTGATAAATACACAAATATCATATAATATATGACTTAACAACTAATAAATACATATATACATTTTTAAATTTTAAGTTTTTACAACCACCTATTTTTAATGGGGTGTTAGTTCCAAAAAAATAAAAACAATGGAAATAAAAAATATATAATTTTTAGCGGTGAGGACAAGCTTCTAGATATAATGTTTACATCCATGATGTTTCTCACAAAAAAAAATTAACAATATATTTTGACAGAGAGACTCAAAATTATTGTCAAATACCTATTCCAAAAATTTAGGGGATAATTTTTGAAAATTTAGGGGACCTTTTATGAAATTTTAGGTGTTGTTTACAAGCTAATATTGGCTATTATTCATAGAGTTTGGATCCTTGTTCTAATCAATGAAATCATCAATGGTGGATTTCCTATTTTTAGCTGTACCTTGGGACATAGGTTATTGGTATTGTTTGGTATTGCACTTTCAAATCCCTCATTATTTTGACTTGCGGTGATGATGTGCTCATTCATCTTATAAGTCTACCAACCACTATCAATAGCCACCTGGTTAATTCATAAGGCACTCTCAAGGGCTTCTTCATAGGATGAATATGATAATTTATTGACCTCCTCCCTCATCTCCTTATTAATGGAATGGAGGAAGATATCACAAAATTATCGTTGATCCATATTGGGTATGTTGACAAAGGAATATAAGACCTGTTGCCATCTTATGATGAAATGGACAATAGATTCATTGTGTTCTTAATTGATGTGAAAAAAATTGTTTATGCTAGTCTTCATAATTTTTTTCATATATAAATAGTTGAAAAACTTCACCATGAGTTGGCACAAATAATGTATAGACCTCTTTGGGAGATGGTAATACCAAATGAGTGTTATCCCTTCTAAGGTTTTGAGGAAGTTTTTTTGAACAACCCCATCCCAAGGTAGGATTTCCCTATCAATCATAGTGTATGATTTTATGTGTGAGTTAGAGTCCCCCTCCCCTTTAAACTTTGGAAGGTTTAGTAGGGGACGTGGGAAAATAACCCACCATATGTTGACATCGATAGGTTATTTGAGGTACTCAATGTAAGTCTCCATGAACTGTTAAAGACTATTTTTTTGATAGTAGGATTGGAGTAAAGGGTGGGGTCCTATAGGGGATGGTTTGGTAACCACTATAAGGAATATAAGAAGATTAATAAGGCCAAATGGAGTAAGATGGAAAATAGTTGTCAAGATGAGTGTATTTTGAATAAACATGAAAATAAGGGGGAATATTTTAAGATGTAGATGATTTAGAGGTTTGTTGTGGTGGGTTGTATGTGGCTTGTATGTAACCTAATGTTGATTAAGGTGGGACATGGTTTGTCTATAAAGGGAGAGTGTAATTAGGAGGTATGTAACTTGGATATGTGAAGATTAATGAATTATTAGCTACCATGTCATTTGGAGAAGGTGGAGCATAACTTTATACGCCTCCATTGGAATGTTAATAGGCACTTGATAATAGAAATTAAATTTCAAAGTGTAAGGGTTAAGGACTTAGGGAGTGAGGATATCCACAAGTGGTTGGTGAGAGACATGGTTTTATGGGGCTATATGTTCCTACTGTGGAAGAAGCATATAGGTTTTTTTGGTGGTATTGGATGAGTCATTGATTACATGAGAGTAGAATAATTATGCGATGGTGTAGGAGAATTTGGGTCCATCCCTTGACCCAAAGTTTGTTGGTTATTCTATATGAACCACTAGGTTGATGATGAGTTGATTTGAGAAAATATTGGTATTAGGCCTAAGGACCTCATATGTAGGAGGGGTATAAGCATGAGATGGGGTAGTATGAAGAGGTTGGTTTGGGGTGAGAGCCTTAGGGGTAGTATTCATGGCTCATACTAGTGGGTCAAAAGTATCTTGACTCTTGTTAGGAAGATGTATGGATGATTGCATACAATTAACCTCATCTTCTAAGTGACAAATCCTTCCTAGGTAATGATAATATTTACCTATGGTTTTTATATCTGAGATTTGTAAGTTGATGGATGGCCTCATAGCCATATGAAGAGTGATTGTTCATCCCTTAGTAAGGGTGATAACATTGGAATCGGGGTGGCTATTTGAAGTAACATATATGTCTTAAATTTCTTGAATGGAGACCCCACTCCTAGTTTGGGTATTGGGATGAGTGTGATCATAGAATTTGTAGTCTATATTGGTGTCAAATTTTGAATTGTTCTACTCATCAACAAAGGCTCACTATAATTGAGTTGGATTCTCTTATAGCCTTCTAGTCAAAGAGATCTGCCTACGTCATGTCAAGACATATTATGGGATTATATGAATACCCATATAATAAATGGAATGAGGAGGAAATATGGAAAATAAAAAGGAGAAGAGGAATTAGTGGATACGCAAAGGATGAAATCCTTCATGTTTGGTTAACTAATCTGGGTACACATGCATAAAAAATATTACACTGTGCCCTTGACTCCTCAAGGTTAGGTTGAAGAATTCAACATAATGGATGATATATGGATTGGGTTGGTTATTAAGTGAGATGGGATTCATAATGGGTAGTGGTAATGGGTTCTCATGATGGAACCATAAGACCTCAAAAGCATCATGGTGCTCACTAAGAGTGTGAAATTACATCAAAATAGAGATTCAAGGTCCCTCAATTTTTGAGATCACAAGAAGGTGAAGCTCATAGTCAATGTACAATTAGGGAAAGGGGGGAAATCATGCTAAATGAATTGTATAAAAATATTTACTTTGGTAATTTGGCTATCCCTGATCAATGTCATCCATAAAATGTGAATGATATACGATGAGGCTAGAATCAAGGAGATCAAAGAGGTACAAATTCGAAACTAAGATTGGATAACATTATAGTGATGGCATATATTCTAGGGAAGGACAATGATGGTTGGATCAATAACTCATTCTTGTTCATCGAAAGAAGTCAAGGAATCAATAATAAGATGAGGAATCGGGGTAGAATGGAAAACCTCATGTCTTAGCTCAGTATTAATCATTTCAATTGTGGGACTGTGTTATTTAACTCTAGGTAATAAATCATGGAAGATAAGGCCTATATTTTTAGAAATAATTATCTATATAAGGTTAGGCAAAAGCCAAGTTAGAAGCATATGCATTTCTTCAGATAATGGCTTGTTATGTATGCTTGTTGTGATGTTGAATCAAGGCTTTATGTAGGGTGCTTACACGAATAGGAAAGAATTTAATGGAGTATGGATAGTTTCACATGTTTGCAAGGCTTCTAATGAAATCTAGATTCATACGTGTGTTAGAAAGGCTTCTTGACACTATTTTTTGAGTTTACGTTATTTTTGGGTATTTTTGGGATTTATTGATTTTATGGAAGTAAATGTTTTCCTGATAAAATAAAAGTACTCAAAGTAAAAAAATGAAAAAAATTAAATTAAATGAAAACAAAAATTCTTTTCATCAGATTCTAATAATTCACAATACATGTAAAGGAGAGAATAAAAAACCTATACTATTATGCAAGGTGTTGATTTTTTCTTTGTTTAGATGTAAAATAGGTGGTGATGTTTTTGTATTTTTTATTTTGTTTATGTGAGATGAATTAAGTATGCAAATTATGTTTTGAAAATATTCAAAGCAATGCAAAAAGGAAATCTAGTCTAAAACAACAATGTTACAACACTTTTTTTTACTTTATCTACAAACAAGCTAAAGTAGCCTTTCAACTTTCCTATCTTGTTGCAAAAAGGATTTTTAAATGATTTAATAAAAGAGAGAAAATAAATAAAAATTATAATTTTATGTTTTATAGAGGTAACAATAAACTTTTAATTCACCAAAAAAAACAAAATCAAAATTATGCTAGCTCTACTTATGCACCTGTGATTGCCTAAACTCTTATAGTTGTCTAGTTGGTTATTGTGAATGCAAGATAACTTGTTTTGACTTTGAAAATGAAATGTTATGTTGGCTGAAAATATTTTGAAAGTTCAGTAAGATATTTCTAGTGATTGTTTGTGGAATGTTTCACTAATGGAGAGAAAATAAATCTATTTGAATGCAAACACATTCAAACTAACTAATTTTTCTCTTTTTTGGTATCAAAGATAATGAAAAGAAATAAACTTATCTCTTTATTAGATTTAATCTTTTATAAATAATGAAATTGATCTAATACAATAAAAACTACACTAATTGAATCTAATACATCAAGTAAATACTAGAAATCAAAAGAAAACTCTAACCTGACCAAGGTATAGACCAACTGAAATGCATGTAGTGTATTAATAAAAGAATCCTTAGTATGCTAGACCTTTTTATCCTTGTGTGAATTTTGAAAACTCTCTAACTAGAGGATAACCAAGCTCTCAAACAAATAGGGAAGGAGAGGAGACATAAACACAAATGAAGAGCAACTAAACTAAGACTGACCAATGCTCTAGTTTGTAAAGACTGAGCTATTAGAACAATAATAATTCTTCACCTTTAGAAATGAAATCGACACAAAAACTATAGATATTGGACCTTCAGGTAAATGTAGTGGGATTGTGGCTGTAAAAACTTTAAAATAATAACTTCTAATAATATTTTTTTGAGATGAAATCAAGCCAAAAAATGCCCCTTTTATAGAAAGAATTGGGAGCTTATATTATGGTGTTTAACTGAGTTCAACTAAGATTTGAACTTAGGAGGAACACAAAATGATTGAATATAGAAGAGGAAGTGAGTTGAGCTTGATTAGAGATGGACTTAGAATGGTGTGAACAAGAAACATGATAAAAAAACATATGAAACATGTCAAAGAATGATTCTCAGGAATTAATTTTGGGAGACAATTACAAGAGGATATAACCATCGCTTTATGTAGGGGCGGTTTCAAAACCGTGGCTTTGGGTGACATAACCACCATTTATATTTTCAAAATTATCCCTCTTTTAATGCAAAACCACCTTTTGAAGACAAAAGCACTGCCTACATTACAAAAAAAGCCGTGATGGTTACATAATTAGAGAGGTGGTTTTGTAGCGGAAGGGGTTGTTTTGTCACCTAGAGTGGGGGTTTCATCCTGCTTGAGATGTTTTAAAAACACGCATACAAAAGCTGCATAAGTCAAACATAGAGGACCAAAAGGAATCAAAGGGAGGAATAAGGAAGTAAAAGAGGGGAATGAGTTAAAGAGTTTCTTGTGGAGCATAAAACAAGAGATCATTGCATCATCAATGGATTTGTATCAAAAGTGTCGCACTGTGTAAAATTTAGGTGCATACAATCCTTAAACTTTGTACAATATGAAAAACAACACTCCAATTATTACACCATTTCATTAGCCGAACAAACTATTGTAATGTAATGTGTCACTAACATGAATATCAATGCTTCAATTTAAATGCTCTAATGATTGTTTGATTTATATAAATGCTCGATAGATTGTTACGAATAACAAATGAAGTATCTAGCTTACAATTTACCTCCTCTTTAAAACCTTTGATAATAAATCCTTAAATGCATAAGAGTTCTAGCATATTTATAAATGTCTTAATTTCATATTATGAAAATATTGGCACATAAACTAACATTAAACGATCAAAAAAAAGAAAAAATGTGTAATAATAGTAGTCACATGAGTAAAAGCCAAAGAACTCATAAAACCCCTCTCGAAACTATACATTTAAACTTGGAACAAAATGCTAAAAATATGATCAAATCTAAAGAAGATAAAATACTAATTAGAAAGTACTAAACAAAGAAAAAAAAAAAAGATATAACATAATTAAATGTCAATAAAAATATTAATAATATTCTATTTAAATAAATAATTAATAAATACACAAGTATTTAATTATATTATTTATATATACCCCTATTTTTAACGAAGTAATATTTCTGAAAATTATATATATATATATATAAATATATAATTTTCACTTCATCCAATGTTCCACGTTTCCCCTAAATTTACGGAGCAGATCCCCTAAAGTTTCGGAAGAGAGTTTCTAAATTTTCGGAACAGGTCTTTGACAATGATTCCGTGTCTTTGACAATGATTTCATGCTTGCAAACATCCTATCTAAAAGCTGGTCCTCAGATACACACGCTGAGGACCAGCTTTTAGATAGGATGTTTGCAAGCATGAAATCATTGTCAAAGACACGGAATCATTGTCAAAGACCTGTTCCGAAAATTTAGAAACTTTTAGGGGATCTGCTCCGTAAATTTAGGGGAAACGTGGAACATTGGATGAAGTGTTGATTGAGTTATTATTTTACAATGCGTCAACATTAATGTAGTGACTCGAATGGTGTAGGAGGAGAACGGTTTCATACCGTCTCTTCCAATTAAATCTGTGCACTTTCCGTCCAGAAAAGGCGAGAGATATTTAAAATAGTACTATAACAATTATTTAAAATGACGGTAGAAAAAGGATAGAAAGGAGATCACGGGTCCTTACGAGTAAAGCTCACTTTTTTTTCGGTTTACTCATCATTAAAAAAAATAAAAAAGATAATTTTTTAATAAAATATAAAGAAAAATAAAAATAAAGTTATTTTTTTTAATAAAATTAAATATATAAAAAAGAATTAATAAATAAATATGTTATAAAAAATAAATTGAGTCTTTATTACTTCATATTTTGTAGCTATCAGAGTATGATTCAATAGTTGTTATAGTGTTATTTAATATGGATGTTAAGTACCAAGGTTTTAAAAGAATTATAATAATATAAAAAGATGAAAAATATATTTTTTTTATAAAAATAACTGTTGTAAATATGAAACAGTAATCATGGTATTAATATACATTGATAATAGTATAATTGATAATATTTTTTTGACTGGATATTTATTGATTTAATTTTATTAATTACAAAGATTCAAAGTAATTTGTAAGTATTATATAGATCAAAAATATCGATTTATTATTTAGTGATGTAGACAAAAATGTGAATATTTTAATCGTAAACACAACAATGATTGTCGAAACCATAGCTAACTATGATAAGACCACCCTTAGGGAAATCATTATGGTAAACAAAAATACAAATAGACTCCTGAAGTTATTTTAATAGAACAATGCCTATGTTTATTTTTTCAGGGCTATCCTTAAGGCTATGATTTCTATGTGTAGTGTGGTAGAGGAAGATGTTCATTATTTGATAGATTTGCTTTTAGGTGCAAAGTGGTAAGTGATTGATCGATCCTAATTATTTTGAAGCACTTTTTACTACTTAAAAAGTATGATGCACAATAATAACACATGCTCTCGCCATATGAAACCCATATTTCAAACTAGTAGAGGAGACACATGTCATGTTTTGTTTAATATTTTTGTGTTGGGAATTTATATAATTGTTGATGATGTTAGACAATTTGGACAACTAAATAACATCCCAAAAATTTTCATCAACGAAAAGAGAAATAAATTTTTTAAACGAGTTTCATTAATAAATGTGCATCTTACTTATTGAATCTGTTTAAATATTTCAATGCAAACAAAACAACAATATTTGATTGGTAGACAATACATGTTTTCATCAAAAATTAACTTATTGAATCTATTAGTTATCCTTTAAAAATAATAATTGTCTAATTTCTATTTCATAATCAATCATATCATGAGATGGAAGATTAATAAATATTTTGTAAATAATATATATTAATATACATATATTTTATGTATTTCAATTTTTTAGTTTAAAATAAATTTAAAATAAAACTTTTTTTTAATTTCAAATTTATTAAGAAAAAATATAAAATTAAAAAAATGTTAAACATTCAAATAAATTAATTTTAACATCTTTATATAATATCTAAATAAAAATTTGAACCCCAAATTTAAGATTCACTACTATTAATATTTCTGCCCTAATTTTAATGATAATTATATAATAATTAAAATTTTAATTACAACTCATTAAAAATAAATTTAATTATAATTTTATACATATTTATTTTTAATGATATTTATCCTTTCAGCAATACCCAAAAAATTTAAGAAAACTTATTTTAAAGAGATAACATACGCCACTTTCACCGGACTTCTTTCTGAAACATCAATTCGTCATATTTAAATACATAGTATTTTGGAAGGTGACAGTACAAAATAAAATAAATATAATGACTTCTATAGTGGACGAAGAGAAGAAGAGGGGTTTCATATCATCTGTTCCAATTTAATCTCCACACTTTGCATCCGCAAAAGTCATTTTGTCAATGAAAATGATGATGGGAAAGGATAGAAATCAACACATCAATAAGCAGATTACACACGAGACAAACCTTTCAATAAAACAAAATATGCCTTTCCCCCAGATAAAGAATGCAAAGCTAAGTATTAACAAGCATACACAAAAGGCATTTGCCTATTGAAAATGACGGCAAAAAGGTAGAAAGCAAGACAGATTACACGGGGAGAGTAACCCAACAGAATACGCCTTTCAATAAAACAAAATACTTCACCAAGAATGAAAACTTTCTTGACATTGTGAGTTGAATCGTTTAATTCAAGTTATTGAACTATAGACATATTAGTTCAGAATGAATGATTTTTATTATATATTTATATTATATATAATCTTATTTTCTCATATTGAATTGTTGATTTTTTTTTTTTTTTGGCTTGTTATAAATGTTAATTTGTAATTTTCTTTATTTTCATTTTTTTAAATAAAATAGTTAGAATATTTATTTTTAAGTTATCTTTGTACTTGATTCAAATGTCATTTTACAATGCATATTTTATGATGTGGTAGTTATGTCTTTATCATATTGGTTGTAAAATTAGTATGTTCCTTTTCCTACTCTTATTTAGGTATTGTCATTTACTTCTTTCAGAGTTAAAATGATTTGAATTAGCCAACTAATATTTTTATGATTAATTTATTATGTGTAAACAAGCAAAAATAATAATACTATAATTAATTGTAATGTTACAACATGAATTGATAATACTCTATTATAAAAATGGGTCAATAGGTGAAAATAGTAAAATAATTAAAATGGTCTTGATCACTTAATATCTTAGATCAATAAGTAAACATGATTCAATAATTAAAATAATTATTGATCACATAATATCTTATAACTACCATACTACTACTCAATAATTTTTATAATATCATTTAGTAATTGTCCAACTTTTATTTTATAGTAATCAAAAACATCATGACATATAAAATTTATAAAAATTAGGTATATACTATATTTACATTATGTAAATATTAAATAACTTCTTTTTAATACATTTTAAATTTATTATTTTGAATTAATTTAAAATATAATTTTCCTTCCATTTTAAAAATTAAAAATAATTCTAAATTCAAAAATTAAAATTTATATATAAAAATAAAATTTAAATTTAAATTTAAATTTAAAAAAATAAAATAAAAAACAAATAAAATAAAATAAAATAAAAAATTTAATATCCTTACATATAATCTAGATAACAATGTGAAACCAAAACCTAAGGTTCATCACTCGGCGCTTCTCCCCTGAACATAACGTTCACATTGCACAATGGTTAAAATTTTGATTCCTATGGATTCATAAGTATTAAATTTAGTGGTTACCTTGCACATTAAGGGATTTTGTTTTTAAAGATGTTAATTCTTTCAAGAATGCTATTCAAAAGCTAAGAAGAGTTAGTTTTAAATAAAACACATATGCCACTTCCATTTTATAAATTTTTTTCCTGTCTATTCATAAAATTATTTATTAATTTTAATTAATATTTATTAATTTCATTGATTATTTTTTTAAAATTAGAAGTATTAAATTAAATTTTTAAAAATATGAAAATAAAGTATAAATAAAATTTATAACAGAAAGGTGTTTATTTAGTATATATGGCCAAACAAATAAGAGTTTTAGGATATGAACACCAAAAACATGATACAAAAGTTACAATCATAAGAAATTAGTAAAAGAGACATAAAATTTAGTAAATTAATCGACTTATTCAACATTTTGATCAAGTAGATTTATATATATTCATATTCATACTTTCAAAGATGATATTTTAGAAATCCTTCTTTTCATTATGTTCTTTATTTTTCTTTTACAAATAAAATCTCAAAAAAGATTTATATTGTAGAGAAATATTAACACATGTAAACATGTTTTAGTCTCTATATAAATCTAAAAGCTATTTGAAAGAGTTCATGTTTGTTTTTAGAATATCAAATATATCAACTTGCTCATATTACTATATTATTTTTACAATATATTTACACTATATAAATGTTAGAAAATACTTTATTTTGATGCATTTTAAATTTATTATTTTAAATTAATTCAAAATATAATTTTCTTTCTATTTTAAAAATAGAAAAAAAATATATAAACTAAAAACAATCAATTTTAAATAATAATAATAATAATAATAATAATAATAATAATAATAATAATAATAATAATAATAATAATAATTTTAATATCCTTACATATAATCTAGATAAGAGTGTCAACCCAAAACCTAAAGTTCATCACTCGACACTTCTCCCTTAAACATAACATTCACATTTCACAATGGTTAAAATTTTGATTTGTACAGACTCATCAAATGTTAAATTTAATGGTTACCTTTGAACATGAAGAGATTTTGTTTTTACTAATGTTTATTCTTTCAAAAATGCCCTTCAAAAGCTAAGAAGAGTTAGTTTTAAATAGAAAGCATATGCCACCTCCATTTTTTTTAGTTTTTTTTGGTCTAATAAATTGTCATTCATAAAATTATTTATTAATTTTAATAATATTTATTAATTTTAATAACATTTATTAATTTTAACATAAGAATTTTTTTTATTGGAAGTATTAAATTTATTTTTAGAAATATAGAACTAAAGTATAAATATAGAACTAAAGTATAAATAAAATTTGTAGTGAAAGTGTTTATTTGATATTCATGGTCAAATCAGTCAGAATTTTAAGATATGGAAGACACTAAAAGTATGATACAAAAGTAATAATTATAAGGGATTAGTTAAAAAACATAAAACATAGTAAATTAATTAACCCAGTCAGTGTCTCAATAGAGTGGGTCTATCTATATTCATATTCATACTTTCAAAGATGATATTTTAGAATTCCTCTTTTACATTATGCTCTTTATTTTTCTTTCCAAAATAAGATCTTAAAGATGCCTCATATTGTAGAGGAATATTAACACATGTAAATGTGTTTAAGTCCTCATATAAATATAAAAGCTCTTTGAAAGAGTTCACATTTGTATTTAGAATATCAAATACATGAGCGTGCTCAGATTACTATATAGATTAAACTGAATAACAAAAAATTGTTCAAAGGAGTTTTTTCCCTAATTTAAAATATCTTAACTATCACAAGTAATGGCTTCATTGGGACTATTCTCCTAGTTCAAAATATATTGACGAGAGTTAGGTTCATAAATAATTTGATTCATAATATTTGGGTTCTTCCAAAAAATTCAAAATAGTAATTACCTCAAAACCTCCTACTTCTATTTTTATATCCTTTAAAGAGTTTAAAAGAACTACCACTTTCAGATCTTATTTGATTAAATATATAAAAAAAAGTTAAAATATAATTCCTTTTTTATTTCAAATTTATTTTTACCTTCAGAAGAAAGATTCAAGGTCTTCTTCCCCTTTTTTTCATCTACTTAAAATTCTTCTATCTTAACATTTTTTTCAACCAATATTTTTTTGTGATAGTTAACGGAAGAAAAAAACATATAGAAACAGAAAATAGAACACACAGATTGCTACAGCAATTATGGAACAAAAATTTTATTAATCTTCTTGAATCTTGCAGATCTTCTTGATCTTGCTTATCTTGCTCAAATTACAATACTGCCCCATGGGTCTATTAAATAGATTTGAAAGCAAACAATAATTAGAAAAACAAACTGAAGACTAATTTTAGTCTTTACATGCAAACTAAAATTAAACTGTTTCTCTAACTATTTAACTAATTGTTTGTCTAACTGTGCATGCATGAGAAGTGGAGAAATTATCTCTAGTCTCTAACACTCTCCCTTAATTTCTATCACTAACTACTTCAGCATTTACGATGCCTAAATTTTGTCTTCTCATGCAGAATACACTGCCTTGCAAAATACATCACCTTATATGTGGACTACACCACCTTACGAAATACATCACCTTATATGTGAAATTCACCACCTGATATAGCCTAGACTGAGGCTACGAACAAATTCAATTGCTCAATGAGCATTCACTCAGCGTTTAAGACTAAGTAGCATATCAAAAGGCTATCAATAGACACGCTTATGTCCAAAATTACAAGCTTCTCGCTTGCTTACATTTCTTTCACCCGACGCTTAACTGCTCAGGGTTCCTCCCAAGACTCTGCTAGGTTCTTTCCACATTGGTCTAGATTTGCCAATGATCGGCCTGATCTTCAAACACTTTGATAGCTTCACTCATTATTCAACACACACACGTTCACAGCTTCATTCACTGTGCAACTCAAGCTTTGTGAAGCTCTTACCATCTCTCACGTGTGCCTCTTGCGCTACCTTCTTTCTTCAATTGTTTCGCTACTTGGCTATTTTCAACACCTTCACAACTTCTTAGATATAAATCCTCCTCCTCTTCTTCTTCTTCTTCTTCTTCTTCTTCTTCTTCTTCTTCTTCTTCTTCTTCTTCTTCTTCTTCTTCTTCTTCTTCTTCTTCTTCTTCTTCTTCTTCTTCTTCTTCTTCTTCTTCTTCTTCTTCTTCTTCTTCTTCTTCTTCTTCCTCCTCCTCAGCAGCTGTGCTTCTGCGCACTACTCTTCTTTGAACATTTAGAAGTTGATGTTGCTTCTCTCACAATTTTGTCCACCACCTTATTTTCATCCTTCATTAATAAGAAGGTGGGCATGGCCTTCACATCCAACTTTTCTGCCATGCTTTTGACGTCATCCACGTCAACTAACAGAAACATAACATTCATGTACTTGAGGGCCACCTCCTCGAAGAAGCCTGCCATGAATTTTGAGGGTGCGCACCAGTCTACTATGAAAGGGACTACTACCGGACAGCCTTGGATTTGAGCCTAGCCCATAATGTACTCCCATGATTTGCTTGAGGTTGACTGCACGCACTTGCCTACAACCTGTCGCTCCACCTCGCGCTAAGCTCCTGCTACTACGTCCACGCTGGCTAGGTCTGCGCTTTCAAACCTGTGCTCTTCCTTCACACGACCTATCTCCTTTGGCTGTGCTTCACAAGGATGGCTCTGTTGACGATTATGCTGCTGCAGCAACCTCTTTATAAAAAAAGCACACTTCAGTCTGGGTGGTGCGCCGACCTCTTTTCTTCAGTTCAGACCACCATCAATCTTCTTGCGCTCTATAAAAACAACTTCTAAAAGCTTCGACCTTTAAAAATCTCCCTTCTCCATTCAAATACCTTCAACAACTTATCTCCACTCTTTGGCTCTCAAACAGAGTTCAAACTTAGTTAACTATCCTAAAAACCCAGGTTCAAATATAAATTCAATTGGATTGTACACAAGTTTGGACACGTGCTACAGCACGACCTAGGCTTACTGCTAAAGCTTCAATGCATGGGCCTTTTTGGTTCTAGTAGGACAAAGTTTACAAGCTTGGATTTTGATAAGCTCTTGCCCTTGCCTTGGCTTGAACGTAATAGATGCTATAAACAGGTTGGACATACCTAGACTTGGCTCGGCCAACTTCTGGGCTTGATAAACAAACACTGTAATAAACAAGCAAACCTGGCTGGGACAAACAAGAATTGGGCTTGCACTACTTTATGGCCACGAGCTCCGGCTCTTTCTTCTTCGGCATACAAATAACAAGGTTAAAACACACTGAGCCTTAGAATAACAGTCAACAACGAATTTAATACATCCACACAAACTTAAACAAACAACTGAACTTAGCTTCTCGACTGCGCTTCGCAAATCTGAGCCACAAAAATTCACGCTGGTTGTGCTCTTCCCTTGGCTGCAGCGTTTCTCCTCCCTGGATCTTCTCTCCAAGGCTCTTCATGCGCTTCTGCCACAACAAGACTCTGATACCACTTGACGGAAGATAAAAATATATAGAAACAGAAAATAGAACACACAGATTGCTACAGCGATTATGGAACAAGATTTTTATTAATCTTCTTGAATCTTGCAGATCTTCTTGATCTTGCTTTTCTTGCTCAAATTACAATACTGTCCCATGGGTCTATTAAATATATTTGAAAGCAAACAATAATTAGAAAAACAAACTGAAGACTAATTTTAGTCTTTACATGCAAACTGAAATTGAACTGCTTCTCTAACTATTTGTCTAACTGTGCATGCATGAGGAGTGGAGAAATTATCCCCAGTCTCTAACAATAGTCTTGAGTTAGATGGCGTAAGAGTGACACATCAAACTCTGAAGGGAAATACTTTCGTAATTGACATGTTACTCCCTTTTGGGGAATTTAGCCAAACATTTCTAAGCAAGGGTTTTGATTATATATCCGTTTGTGAAGATTTTAGTTAAGGGCCAGTACGACATGGTGTGAACAAATAAACACGATTCAATGTTTGTCGGACAAAATATGACGCAACAATTACAGGTAAAACAAAAAAGGTCATCAATAATCGCAAATGACAAATATGAGGATTTTAATACGTGAGGACAATTGTGGCTGTGATCGAGACAGGATACCTGTGTGGCTGTGTTCCAACTATCGTCATCCATAATCGTCACGGTCATCATAATCGCTCCCAAACCACGTGGTGTAATCGCTATGACAAATCTGTGGATAGAAATGCATCATGGGATAACAATACACTAGATACCTGTGTGGCTCTGTTCCTATTTATATTTAGTTTCCATGGCCTTATGAGCACAACCCACTTCAGTGTCTTTCCTCTGTGAGTCTCTGAGTAATACACTCTAGCTCACAAATGGCTCATCTAATTCAGAATGACGAAGTTCATGTAACACCCAAAGGAGAAAATAATTGTATAAATAGAAGAAAAGGCAATCATCATGCCAATTTATGGAGGGACGATTTCATAGGCTCCCTCTCATCGTCATACGGGGTATTTCAACAACCAATACTTTATGTTTTTATAATTTAGATGCCATTCCTGAAGCTTTTTTGTTTTTTCTGTTTCCATGTGTGTAATAACAGGCATCTACATACCGTGAGAGGGTCGAAACGTTGCTTAAAGAGCTCAAGGATATATTTCACACTGTATTGGAAGATGGAGAAATTGATTTTTCTGTCCAATCCCTATTTCATCGGTTGTTGATCGTTGACATTGTGGAGCGATTTGGAATAGACCGGTATTTTCAAAAGGATATAAAGGCTATTCTCGACAATATTTACATGCATGTCTAATGCATTTCTATCTTTTTATCTATATAACCATGTTTGCTGTTATACTAATCAAGCATCGCAAAAATGGCGACAATAGTTTTTGGAATGAAAAAGGCAGCCGAAATGCCATTGTCGACCTCAACACTACTGCTTTGGGATTTCGTATTCTGCGCGTCAATGGATATGATGTATCTGCAGGTATTTTGTTTCCCTTTTGCAGCTTTGCTTTGATTCTAACAGTGGCATACCATTATCCCACGATTTTTCACCCTCTAATAACATTTGTTGGCTTAACCAGATGTATTTCAGACCTTCAAAAATGAAAAGGGACAATTCTTCTTCCCTGAGCACACTCAACAAGACGTGAAATTGAGAAGCATGTTGAATTTACATCTAGCTTCGGAGCTTTCTTTTCGGGGAGAGAAGATAATGAAAGACGCTCAAATGTTTGCCTGTAAATACCTGCAAGAAGCCCGTGAAGAAAGCCGAAACTCGAAAAAGAAATGCCAACTTTTGGAAGAGGCAAGCTCTCCATTAAATAAATATTTTCTCTTCATGTAGTATAAGCTAGCTTGCAACGCCATTCACATTTCTTGATTACTTTTGTTTCAGAGTAGACCCAAAAGTAAAATGAAACTAGTTATTTTTAGAGTATTGTCGATGTTTGAATCCTAACACGAAGGGTTCTCAATCTATTTCTTTACAGGTTGAATATGTTTTAAAATATCCATGGAAATGTAGAGTTGCACGGTGGGAGGCAAGGAGATCTATTGAAATATATAGCATTGACGATTCTTGGATGATGACAAATGATGTTTATGGTGATACAAAATTATCAAAGTGTGTTAATTTTTTTTTTGTTTGAAGATTTTGTTGTCTGTAGTTTTAAAAAGATCGACGCTCATGATGTGTGTATGTACGCCAATCTTACGAACCTTAAATTAATGAATCAGGCTGCCAGGAAAAAAACTTTTGGAACTAGCAATATTGGACTTCAATATTTTGCAGGCTGAGCACCAGAGTGACCTAAAACTTATATTAGGGTGGTGGAATGAATCAAGAGTGAAGCAATTCGATTTTTTCAAACATAGGCAGGTTGAGTATTTTTTCTGGTTGGTTTGTGGATTGTTTGAGCCTGAGTTCAGTATGAGTAGAGTCGCTGTTACCAAACTTTCAATCCTCATCACACTCATCGATGATATCTATGACACTTATGGCACTATTGAGGAGCTCAAACCTTTTACCACCGCGCTGATTACGTAAGTAATTTTCCATATAGATTTATAATTATATGTAAACATTTTGATATAAAATTGCGACGTTATCCAGATTAAAATACCATTATTTTTTATTTATTCTTTTTATTATTTGTTTCCGCAATATGCAACAGTTTCAGTTTTTATAGTGATGGGGCTGCAGGCTGTAAACTGTGTAAAACCCCAATTTATGAAAAAAAGACTCGATTGTATCAGAATGTTTAGTACAGGCGTTGAACACAAAATGTCACTGAAAACATTACACCAACTAACATTTTTTCTTTGAAATTAATTTGATGAGAAACAATTTACGTAAAATGGAAGAATTAAATATGTTAACTAATTTAAATATTCATCAATTTTAATTTGATCCAGATAAATATATATAAATATGGTGAAGAATTTATTGTTCCAACTTTTTTTTCAGATGGGATAAGATTATTGCGGGTAGCCTTCCAGAGTATATGGAAATTAGTTTTGAATTTGTCCATCAGACGCTGGAGGATATAGCAAAGGAAGCAGAGAAGAAACATGGTCCTCGTGTGCGCAAATACATGAAACAATATGTAATTTAGTCTATGGATTTCTTTGGATTTTGTTGTATTTGTAGTGAAATATACTGCTTAACAATCGAATATTATATTGCAGTGGGAGAGTTATATTTTGTCCAACTTAAAAGAAGCTGAGTGGATTGCTACAGAGACTATACCAACCTTCGATGAATATTTAAACAACGGTATTATAAGTGCGGCTGTACCCATGATGACAATGCACTTGTTGTTTTTAATGGACACATTTCATCCTGAAAATATTTTGGAACAAATTAATAAGATTGAGATCCTTGTGTCTACTTCTTTTAGATTATTGGATGACTCCAGAGACTTTCAGGTATTTTAAATCCATCTATTTTCATAACGTCTATATTTATATGTTTTATAAATATGTAATTTTTATTTTTATTTTTATTTGTGTTTTTAAAGGATGAGATATGCAATGGAGAGAAGGCTTCGTGTATAGAGTGTTATGTGAAAGACAATCCAGGGTCTACTAAGGAAGACGCTTTGAATTACATCAACAATCTTCTTGATAATATTATTGGAGAGTTGAAATGGGAGTTTCTTATGCAGAAAGACATACCAACTTGTTGGAAGTTGGTGTATTTTGAACTTTTAAGAGGACTTTTTTTAATTTACAAAGATAGAGATGGAATAACTTTTTCTTATAAGGAAACCAAAGAAGCTATAATGAAAATTTTACTGAAACCTATAATTATGTAGCTTATTTTCATCTGTAATACTTTTAAAGAAGATGATTATGGGATTAGTAGAAGAAAATAATTATGAGATTAGTAGAAGAAGATTCTGGGATTTTGTGTTATGATGGTAAAATTTGTTAAAATGGATAATTATTTGAAATGTTTTATGATTATGTGTGTTGTGGGATGATTTACATAAGTTGGTTCAATTTAAATATTAGGAATCCTTTTTGTTTGTACATTTTGTTAATATTAAATTTCTTTTAGATTGTTTTATGATTATACACATATTAGGTTGATTGAAATAATTTGTTTCCAATTTAAATATTAGGAATCCTTCTCTTTATATACTTTATTAATATTAGAAAATGATTATTTATATGTGTGTATTTTAATTTTAGGTAAATATAAAAATATTGTATGAAAATAAAAATCAACATATTTAAATAAATAATTTAAATTTATTTAATAAGTAGTTTTCATATAAATTATTAGTCTTTTAAAATCTTATTGTACTCACATTATTCTATTGTGATATTTTTCTTTGTAATATTTTTCTCCATATATATATGAACCATATTACTTGAATGTTTGCATCTAATTGAAATAGATCATCTACTTTATCTTATTTTATAATTATAAGGTCTTTCACATCTAAGTATTAAATTTTATCATTTATACAAATGTAAAAAATAATAAAAACTCATTTGTTGATAATATTATGATTCATATTTAATAATTTCTATGGTTTTAAATATAAAAAATTTTGTATATTTTTATAATAATATATGAAACTTACTATTACATATATTTAATTTTTTATATTATATATATATATATATATATATATATATATATATATATATATATTCACATCATCATCATCATCACCACCACCACCACCACCATCACCATCATCATTAAATAAAAAAGGAGGAATTGATGTGAAAACAAAGTCATCATATGCAAATGGAATTAAGCCAAATGTAAATAAAGTTACAATCTCATACATATAAATGTTTTTCTGTATCAAGCATTCCCATCATAAGATATGTCTAAATAAAACTAAATTTCAGATAAATAATCTTAGTAAAAAATCCCTTTCCATTAGGCCTTTGTCATGTTATTGCACACTTTCTCCATGTGCACACATTTAGTTAGTTTCACTATACTTTTCTCTTGTGTTGGGATCTATATCAGCATATTTTGGCTTAGGTTTTCTAATTTTTAATATAAAGACATCATATACACTTCCAATATCTTATGTACAAATAACTTGAGATTAAGTAATTGAAAATAATATAACATGTGTGTTTTGAATTATATACAAAAATGTGGATCTATTTTTTTATAAAAAATTAAAATTCATTATGAATTTTTAGGATTTAATTTTGAATTCAAAATTTTAAATTTTTTTTCCCATCTAGTGGGACACATTATTATGCTTTGACCACTTGAATTTATTATCATTTTTTTATATCAAATATTAGATATCCATTTAATATATAATGTATGAAAAAAATATATACCATATGTTTTTTATCTTTCTATGACTTTATATGCTCCTAAAATGTCAAAAACTCCATTTTAGGGTCCTTGTGTAAGACCTAGACAGCCCATTATATTTTACCCTTAATTTGTAAGTATATCACTCCGTGATTGTCACCTTTTACTATCCTATATGGTCATCTTATGTGTAAATGTGTGCTTGAGAAACCTAAATATACAAAGGTACCCTTAGGCATATGATTATTGATTATCTCATCATAATCTAATATAAGTTGAGTGTCTCATACACATTTGATCAAGTCTTATAAAATCTTCCACATTGTTTACTAAAGAAAATTATCAGAATATTCACCTATAAATATATGTTGAGAGTTAGTCATTAGACCCACTTACTATTCACTTGTTTCAAACATATACACTTCTTCACATTGAATAAATATGCCATATTATTCCTAAATTTTGAATTACTCACAAGGAGTAGTCATAAGAAAAGTTAAGATCCTTATAAATCAAGCCAAGAGTTATCATTATCAAGTATCTAAGCCATCCCATAATTGTATATGCATAGTCAAAAGAGACAAAATTCATAATCATTGAATGTGAGAGAACTACATGGGTTTGATTTCCCTCTTTGGAGTATTCAATGTGTAGGAAATAGTCAATCATCATGGTGTGATTGAGGTCAACTTAGATCATTACACTCCATTATTTTATTGTAGGTTTCCAAGTTATCAAAGTACACTAAGGATTATAAAGACAACTCAAATATAAACATAGAATTTTGTGCAACAAAACCTAGTTATGAAATCTTAGATTAATCAACATTATGAGTTTTTGAAAGAGAAACAATAATTTTTTATGCATAGATAATCGGGACAAGTCTATGGTCAACATACTCAAGCACAATGCATTGTTGTCCCCCAACAATGGTCATGTCCACAAATATATTCTAATTTGTCTCTGATATTGCGTTTCTAAAATTTTGTTTTCTCTGTCTTTCACTATTAATAGCTTGCCATAGTCAATTGGGACAATTCCACAATCTATGGAATGAAACACAATGCATCATCATCCACTTACAATGAACCTATTGAGATTCTATTTTTGTTCATGATTTTGATCTCGAGCATGCACAATCATTTATTATTTTACATTTCACTTGAAGATAGTCATAATAGTAAACATAAATATGTGTGTAAGCCATGTATATATATCTCTTCTTATTTTTTCAAAAATAGCAATTTTCTAGTTTTAGTAATATGTCAAAATCATAATAGTTATCTATTGTTCATCTTTATCATTTTGATATTTCCATTTTTACACCTCCTAGAACACATTAAAAATTTATTTAGTTTTAAAAAATACTAAAATAGTGACATCTAAAAAAATGGCACATGTAAGAAATAAATTAGGACTTTATCTATAATCCCTCCTTATCATGTTTTACTTATTTCAATGTCTATTTTTTAAAAAATCATATATGCATGACTAATTGCATCTTTTAAAAAATTTCTAGATTTGGATTGTGAAATATTTTAAATGTTTTATGCATAGTGTGATTCCCAATGTGTGTTTAATACTTAAAACATAAACATTATATAAGGCACACAATACACTGATGGCACTAATAATCAATAGTATCCAGATATTTTCATTCTAAACCTTATTTTCCTCATAGTATGTGTATGTTTATAGATTTTTAATTCTAACCCATCAAGGGAGTTTCTACATGTTTATTCATGCTTGAAACTTGAGTTCCTGCCACTTAAGTTTTGGGCCCTATTTTTCTTGCACCACATATCACTGTCATTGCTAGTTTATAGTATTTTCACCCCCTAAAAAATTCAACCAATAACTTTTCTTCATATTTTAGCTCAATAAATTTTGTATCCTTAACATTATGTTCACTACTAGCTTGTTTAGCATAATTGGCTTGTATATAGGTTTCCATCCTTATCACTTCATCCCCATACAAATGTTACAATGATACCATAGAGTAACACTCTATGATATAGGATATTAAACTTTATTCCATATATAAAATGTTATCCTTTAATTATATTTCGTTATTATTGGTGTCATACAAAATGCACACATACTTGAATTCAATTTTTAAAATCTCATAGGGTTAAAAATGGGTTTTGAAAGATCCCAAATCCTTGTACAAAGGATATAAAGATATAAAAATAATGCTCATTTTGGACACTTATATCAATGGTAACTAAATGGATGATAAGGAACTACACACCAAGTTCATCCACCAAAATTCAATTAACCAACTAACCTACAAAAAACATACTTGAATCCATCATAGTTAAGAACATGGGATATTAAAATATGCAAACTGTATTTACAATCAATAATAATTACCATATATATAAATAATACATTTGAATTAAATTATGGACTTTCTAAACAAACGTGAAATTATATATAAGTCACTATGATAGTGATTTATGTTTGTGAAGTTAAAACATTAAAATAAACACTAGACAATAAATATTTAAAAGTCATATAAAATAATTTGGAATATCATGCAAATCAATTTTGAATGTCATGGAAATCAATTTTGAAGTGTTTAGAGATTAAATATACCACTTCTAATCTTTGATATTGTTGTGGGATATAAAGAGATATTCCATTTTCCATAGTGTTATTGGTATGCATAACATTCAATAGGCTATCCACTATCAATGTATTCTACTCATTCCCTAATAATTTAATCTTTTTTGTTTTATCTTCACTCACCAATTCCAGTTTTTTATTTTGAATAATATCCACTAAGATAATTGGGAGTAATAAAGTCTAAAATTATCTAGCTTTCATGATGGTCAATGATTTCCACATTGTCACTTCTAATCTCTTATTCATTTTCTATAAAGTAATTATTCTTAAGTTTTGAAGGGAATTGTTGAATGGATAAGATACTTTAGGATTTTCTAAATAACCTAAGGGTCAAATGGAGAAAATATTAGTGGACTTAAAATAAACCTAAATAGTTTTTTTATGCACATAATTTTTTAACATGAAGTGTCCAAGTTTTTGAAATTAATTTTAAATGGATAATAATGATAAAACATTTACCTAACAAGTTGTTTCAACCATAAAATTTAATCCCCTAACAATTCCAACCATTTTTTAACATGTTTCAAATGTTATATATATTCAATGCTAAACTAAGTATAACTCCACCAACACCATCATGGTGAAAGGATTAGAGAAAATTCACTTCATTTCATATTTGGTATACACCCCAAATGATCACCATGACTAAACCCAACTATGATAATTAATTGGTGTCATATTTCCCTCAATTGAGTAGTTATTGGAGGATAATTTAACATAATTGAAAAAATATATAAAGTAATTGGCTTGGTTAATATGATATTTTTCCTATTGAGTTTAGGGTTTGATTCTATTACTAAAATTATTTAAGAACTTATGACCCTCTAAAGGATAAGTATCAAACTCTTAAAGATCATTGGTGCATGTTGTAAAATTTTATAATGTACATTGATAAAAAAAAAAATATCCTTTTTATAGTTTTTATGCCCTACTATCTGAAAGTCATTCACTCATGTCAAGGGCAAACCATGTGCATGGGTCTTACCACTTAATTATTTAATCATATTCTTTTAAGTCTCCGACTCTCTCTCACCAATGCTAAGAATTATCCTTGTAATTTACCCTTAAAACTTAATTTATTCATCTTAACAATAAATACTATGTCACTACCCTCATAGATATTTAAAATTTTAGCCTCAAGCCTCAAGAAGGGGACAATTGGATCCTTTGGTAGAAATGAGCCCTTGATAAATGCACCTCTTTTATTTGATCTTATGGTAGAAAAATATCATTGGAAAAAATTTCAGAGGAATAGTCTCTAAAGGGGTAGTTTGAATAAGGACATAAACTCCTCCTCTCTAACCCCTTAGATGAAAGCTTTAAAAACAAAATGGTTGTTTTAGAAAATAATATCAGATAATGTGAGTTTTATGCTCTAGATTAACATGGATTAATGAAGGGGGAAAAGGTTCTATGTTTTTTGATACATGATAATATGGGATTAGTAGACCCAAACCCAATCTATAATACATGTTGAATCGTTGGGAGCCGGGGGGGGGGGGGGGGGGGGGAAGGGGGCGGGTGATTTTAGTCCTTATACCTCCACTCAACCACCCTTATAATATAAGTACCCTCTTATGAGTCACTTAAGCACTGGTGGGATTTGAACCTAGGTCACTACTATGTCAATACATCCATTTTAACCATTGCACCATAACGAAGGTTATAAGTTATTATTCTAGTACTTAACTCACAAACAAAAAATAGAGAAGATAATGTCTATCATAGATCATAATAGGAACTATTGCCCTTCTGCTGCCAACATTATCAATTCCTTCATCCATCATTTCCAAATCTTTTTCATTGATGAGGCTATCCATGATGTGTCCAAACATGAATTGAGTAATGCATTGAGTCAATATATCCCTACCAAAATCATGTAGGAAATTTGAGATCATATAAATAGGTTATTAATCTTTGTGGATTTATATTAGGATCTATTTTACAAAGTGGAAAAAAATACCCTGGATTGGATGGTTTACCTATTGAGATCTTAAAAAGTATGTGACCAATAGTGTATTAGAATTAATACCAAGTCTATATTGAGGCTAAATAAACTATGTCTCTTGGCACTCTTATTAATCAAGTTCTAATCAAACTCATTCCTAATGGCAAAAATAACAAAGGCAAAATAATTGACTAGAGACCAATCAATCTCCCTAATAACCCTTATAGTATTCATACTAAGTATATTCTCAAACACATCAATGTTATGTTGCAAAATATATTAGGAATAAATAAAAGGGTTTTAATTAGTAGGATATATTTTGGATAACATAATTTTAGTTTAGGAAACTATAAAATGGGACCAATGAATAACCCAAAATGCTCTCATTGCCAACTTCAACTTTTAAAAAACATACAACATAATCATATGGGCATTTATCCTCCATATGCCCAGTTGGTTGGGATTTTGGAAGAGAATGATTCACCATATAAAAAGGTTATCTAATGATGCTTTATCCATAATATCAATGAATGGTTCTCTCATCAATCTTTGATTTCAAACGATCCATTCTCTAACGATATCTTCTAACTCCTCACTTGTATGCCTTTTCCATAGATGCTCTTGAATACTTGTTGAAAAAATCACATGACATGAAACTACTTAAAGTGATATTTGTTGCTAATGATACGTATACTCTATATTGTCCTTTTCCTGATGAAATGATGTTCCTTTACAATATAACAAAAAATAAATTAGTCATGAAATGAAATTTTTGGTGTTTTAAATGTATTGTGTCATGCTAAAAATTGTCAATGCACCAAAAAAAATCATTTTGGTCTAAGAGTCTCCCACTCCTCATTAGATTCCTTGTGAGTGTTGTTGAATCCAACACTATAAAATTATGAGATATTTAGATATTTTATTTATCTATTAGTCATATGGTGTTGGTTTTATAATAAGTCCTAGATAAATATTTATTCATGGAGGTCTAAATTCCTCTCCTTTATAAAAAAATTGAATTTACAATCAAGGTATGTATTACAACACACATATACTACTCCTCATGCTTGTTACCTTCTAGATTGTACTACAATATATTTATGAAGAATATTGTGAATTTTATTTGGGTTACATGGCATGTAAATAAAGATATGTAGAGCATCACTTACAATAAATGTATTTGAATAAAGGATAGAGGATTACTTAGCATCATATATCCCTATTTACAAGGTAAATTTTTAATGTCTACATGTATCATTTGTTCTCTTCATGGTTATGAGCCTTATAACGTGTTTGTTTATTGTAGGCTATATTAATCCACTACCAAAGGATATTGATACAAATTTCATGTGTTTGACAAACTAATGCTTGTGTCTCTTTAAAATATGTGGAAAGTGTGGCAATAAGTTTCCTAGCTATTAGACTATAATGATAAATTACTGCATCATCAGATTAAACATCCCATCTCCATTATGTGGAATAAAAATGTGCAAATTCATGTCCTATACCTTTCTTTACATATTATACTAAAATGAAAATGCCTGTTTAAAACATGTATAAGTCAATTTGGAGACCTTTGGCACATTTCATGTTCCAATGGAAACATTGGTCTCTTTTAAAAGATATTTTATTTAAATCTTGTTGATTGAACAATGATAGTCAAAATCATTCAACTCATGGATGCCTCACATCTTGTAAAAAAAGTCCACTCTTGATCTATGCAATTATAAAATAATTTTGATGGCATAATAGTAAAAATCTTGATAACTTTGCCCTCAAATTTCTTTACTCTTAAATCATGTCACGGTTGTTAGTGAAATAAAGGCTCTACTCATATTGGAATTTCGAACTGAATGAGTCAAAGTGATAACACTTAGGGTTGACATTTTAAAGTCTAAAATTGATGCCATGGTTGAAACTAATCCTTGAAAGCTTCTCTTTTAAAAACTACCTATTGGTGATAACATCCAGTTTATTACAACTAGTACTTCTAAGGGTTCAATTTGTAAACAACTTAAAACTATCAATCTTGTGTTTTGGAGATGTAGATATGATAAACACACATGGAACACTATCCAAAATGGATTATCTTATATTTTTGTCCACTCATTATATTAAAAACAAGATATCAAGGTCCTTAATATTTCTCATAATGTCTTTATTGAATCATTTATAACTCTGATTATCATTCATTTATGAAAGAATATATGCATTATTATTTTCAATAAATCTTGTGTTTTGTTTGAAATTTCTATGAATTTTTTTAAACTAACATTACTTCACAAATGCATAATATGCCTAGGTTGATCTAGAATGCTTTTACTTCTAAAATTGTATTAGCTCAACAAATGACAAAGATTTAAAAGTAAATAAATAAGCTTGAAATGTTAAGTATGTATCTAAAATGTAAGTTTCGTTGACCTTTTTCTGTATTACAAGCTTAACTTTCTTGTTGAGACTTCTGATTTTGAGTCTCCCAATTGAACTTGTGTGTCCACCATTGGATATTTCATCAATATGTTTAATTGCTATTAATTTTTACAGCATTAATGAAACTAATTACTAATTTAGGATTAAATGCACATATAATTACTTTTGTGATATTGGTAAATGGTTATTTTTTGAATTTGGGGGAACTTTTTATACCTATGGGGATCAATTCCACCTAAGGAGTTAACTATTAATGGAAAGGGAGACTTGATTGTACATATGATTGTTATTTTTTAAAATATTTTTAGATATAAAATACATTATCAGCAGTATGCACCAAAAATTCACCATTTATTTATTTACAACCATGAATTTAATGGTCTCTTGCCTAAAAATTAGTAACACACACACACACACACACACACACACACACACACACACACACACACACACACACACACACACACACACACACACACACACAAGGTAAATTCTAGCTATTTATTTTAGACAAATACTTTATTCTTATTCAAAAATAAATAAAATAGTTTGAAATAAATAAATATTATTTGATGGTTTAGTGATGGAAAAGAATGAACACTCTTCACTGCATGATTTATTTTTAGTCTACTTCTTTTGTCAGTGTATTCTATTTGAGAACCAGGGACACATTTCCATTCAATTTAATGTTAGTCCATGAAAATCAAAGTATACCTAGATATGTTGAATATCAAGTGGTCCAATGGAAGGGTACTACAAATTTTAATAAGTTGTAGAGTTATTTTTGGAATATCTAAAATGAAAGTGAACCTCATATAATTTTTTTTGGAGTTGAGTTACAATTTTTTTAAAGGAGAAAACAAATTTAAAAGTGTCACCTATTTACATAGAAATGTTTAAATAAAATTTGATGGTTCATTAATTGACATTTGATTTTGTGGGAAATTTTTAACTCTTAGTTCTCTATCTGATTACCTTTTCATTCAAGATTTTTTTATTATTGAAGAAAATATTTAAATTTTTCATTTTTTCATTATTTTTATTTTTCATGTAATTAATTGTTTGATTTAAAAATAAGAGTGTGTAAGCATATAAAAATAGTTGATAGCTATTTATTAATTGTTAAATTGAATAATCTTAAAAATTTTGTGTATTTTCCAATTATGTTTTTCAATTAAACATTATTGGTATATTTATTGACTCTCATATGTCTACACACCTTCTCCAAACACCCTCCATGTGTCATGTTTCCCCTCCCCAGGTTCGACCACATTCTTATCTCCTTGTATAAAGTGTGCTCTGACACTTTAAACAAGTCCAAAGCATGGAATGACATGATAAACATGTCAAAAAATTCAATGTATGATAAATCAGGGGTTTTTGTTGATCTACTCCTAAACATGTATGACCCTTATCTTTCATTTTTGTTTTATTTTTTTTCAATCATTTAATTTCAATTTGCACATACCTAGTGAATTTATTGATATATCATCAATGCAATGTATTAATAGGAAGCAATTGAAAGCTAGATAATCAATTTATTGATCTCATGATATTAAAGATATATATTTGAACCTTTTTATTTCTCTAGTGGTGTAGTTAATTAACTAGGTCTAATTTATTGTTTTATATATTTTTAATCCATAATTGAATGTTTATGGTTATTCATATTACACTTTAGTGTAAATATATTTATCCAATTTAATAAACCCACATTATCTTAAATTCAAACATAGAGTTTCATTATTTAGGAAACATGTGCTCTCTTACACCCTTTATTGAGTTAGATCCTTTTCCTTAGGGTAAATATAAATTTATCTTATTTTTTATAAGACTTGTTTCATTTAATTCTCTCAAATATACTATACCTATATATACTTTGTATTTCATTCAAAACCCTAGGTTAATTTTTAATGATTTTTCTCCAAACCCTAGGCTGCTTGTATGGTACATTTTCAAGGTTTGATCTCCTCTTATGCCAAAAAAGTTTATTATATCTAAGGATATAACTAGGAAGAGTACTAAGATTAACTATGAACCTATTGGTTTTGGTAAATTTAATTTGGTAATTAATTCTAATTATTATTTAAAAATGAAAATGAAATTTAGAAATGTAGTAACTATTTTTCTCAAAATTATATTTTTTGTTGCCACAACTGCTTTACCATTAGCCATTTGACTAAAGAGTGCATCAATTTCAGAGGAAACAAGGAAAATTAATGGTGGATGGATTTTATCCCCATCCATATCATAGTGTATGCACTTGAGTCTAAGCATGATGCTTTATATTTAGATTCAAACTCAAAAGAGGAGAATAAAAAGGATGGTGAACTCGCAAACCTTAATCCTAACATTACTGAAGATGGAATAATTATGGAGAATGATGTAGAAGAAATGGTTCTAACAATTTTAATTTCAAATTAAATTATTAGGGAGGCTTCAAACCTAGTTTTGGATGGTTCTCAACTGGTAAATCAAGCTATATTGAGGGTGGAAGACCTAGATATTATAAAACCTATCTCAAGGGTAGAACCAAATAATGTTGCATCAATGTAAGATAAATCTCAACCCTTTAAATCAATTTAAATTTATATATTAGACAATGTAGAAACCATGAAATTAAAGGGATATTGGACCAAAGTGCATACAAATAAAAAAAAGATAAAGAGTTGGTGTTTAGTCTCCTAGTATGACCCTCTACTAAGGAGGGTACATGAGTAGAAATTTTGCAGAATCTAGTTAAAAGTTATGAACTATGTTTAGTCCCACTAAATGTTACCTTTGGTGTTAGTTTCATGGAATTTTACTCAATTTCTAATGGGTATTAGAAATAAGACAGAAGAATAAGTGAGTCTTCTTGATTGACCCCTTGTTTCATGCATAAGATGTGTGGATTATTTTTTGATGGTGGTTGTACATGGTGTGGTAGTCGTAGCATTCTATTTGATAGTTTTTGGTATTTATTCTTTTTGCTGCTATTAGAGGAGTCACATGTGATATTTAAGGTTTTATCTTCCTCTCTAATTGTAATAGTTTATGGGATTCTCCAAAACCCATTTTTTCACCCTATAAAATTATTAATAATAACAATAGGTCTTTGAATGAAAATGTTATGAATATTTCTCAAATTTTTTAATGCATGTGAATAGTATTGGGATCAACAAGTTTGATTAGATGACTAAGATAGCTTTCTCAAAGTATTTAAAATTTTAATAAACATATACTGGAAAATCCTAATGAAATACTCACATTAATGAATGTATTAAAATATTCTAAAATTCAAACTCTAGAACAAAGGGACCAAACTATGGATAGGATTTGATGTGTACCCTATAAAGTAGATAATGGATATGTGAGTGTTCATAAATTTGATCAAATACCTATCTTATGTAATGGATTAAAATATATTCCTTTTGATGTAGTCATTTATTGAATTTATTCTAAACCTACTCATGTTTAATATTTTACTGATTCTAATGTATTTCATGTTGTTATATATCATTATTTCATGTCTCAAATGTTGTCACCACTCAACATGTTGCCATTTATTTTAAATTAATTAAAAATTATAAAAATATTTTAATTACTTATAAATCCTTCTAAGTGTCTCAATTTTTTTCTAAGATTCTTATTGGAACCATATTTTGATTAAAATTACTCTCAAATTGCTTTAGATATTATCAATTCTTGTATTTTACAAACATATTATATTTCAACCTATTCTACTTTTACTAATATTCAAATCCCAACATCATTATAAGATGCATACATTGTGTGACTTAAAAACCCAAGTAATGGTTCTTTCTTAGCGGTATCAAAATATAGAATGTATGTTCCATTTAAAATATATTATGTTTAAACTCCTTGGATTATGTGAAATACTTGAATATCTCTTTCCAATAGGATTTGTTACTTACAAAAAACATAATGGAAAGAGAGATATTTCTCATCACATTATGGCTTTCTATGCCTCTTGTTTAGAATTTCCTCATGATTAGAAATTATTAACTAAGTCATTTCCATTGAGATTAAAAAAATATTCAATTGATTCACTTTATGCTTTACCATATATATCTATACATACTTTTATAATGTTACTTTATGACTTCCAATGCTAAATGAAGAGTAATCAGTTCCATGAGTAAGGTCAGATTTGTGTCACAAATTAAACTTTTTATGTTTTATAAGATCAATATATAGGTAATTTATATAACTTTTTATGGCATGAATGTGATAGAACTAGGCATTTTTACTTGAGGCAAGTTTGTGTCAATTTTGCATTACAAAAAATCCATTTTGGTTGTGTTTATGCCACATTAGCACCATATTTTTTCTACAGTAACATTGAATTTATAATAAAATGACACAGTAATGGCATAAATATAATTCTAAAATAAAAATATTATTATTTGTAGTTACAAATGATTTTCTATAATTATAAGTAATTATATTATATTTATTTATAAATATATTAGGTATATTTTTTGTATTTGTAAAAAAAATATACTTATAATATTTTTTACATTATATTAAACAATATTACATATTATATTACTATATAAATAAATTTTCTAGATAAATATAAATAGATATAGGTCCTAGACCCAAAACAATAATAATGAAAACCATATCAAAAATATTATGGGAATTGAAAGTAGATGACACAAACTAAAGTTTTAGATTCAATTTGATTGAGAAAAATTAAAATTAAGTGATTATTGACCACTTCCCTAAGCCCATAAAATATCAAACTATGGAGGTACCAATATCACAACATATCCCATACTCACAACTGAATCAATAATTAGCCATGTGTAAATCAATGAACTCAGACATAGAAGTTACTTGAAATTATTCTATTATGTAGGAAAGTGAGAATGCAGACAATATAAGTTATTTTTCTATCAATATACAATAGGTGGTAGGTAAAATTATGCAGGCCAATTTTAGCAATTAAAAATATAAAATTATGACAAAAAGGTTTAACTAGTCGATAGTAAATTTATCTTCTACCAAGAAAACATTGTATGAATCATCTCCCAACCCAACATCTTCAACCTAATCTGCATCACCACCATTAGTTTCTACTGAGGAAGGAGGATGTGGGAAACATTGGTGAACATTAAAGATGGATTCCATAGAGAAGTAGATTTCTAAGCAATCCATAGTTTATACCTAGTACTGAAAATGGCCCCCAAACATCCCAAGATTATATGTTGGTGATTCATTAAGTTGAATCTTGAGCATCTAATTGCACATTAAGCATATTTCATGTCTTCATGGAGGGAAATTAAACAAACCTTTTGTAATAACATGTTGACATAACTAAGGGATTGTGTTGATTCAAATATATTTCATCTACCCTATGTGAGAATAGGGTCCATTAATAAGTTATTTTTCATGGAGGTCATATTTTTCTATTCCATATTATCATCCTCTACTACCAACCTCAACATCCTCAAGTATGGATTCTTGAGATCCATTTCTAGTAAATATGAAAATATTCCCTTTAGGACCTTAGTAGCTTCTCTAAGAGCCCAACATTTACTTATTTAATTGGAATACCCAACATTATTACCCATTCAATTTGAAAAATAATAAAAACATGGAACTATAATAGAGCAAGGGAAATACACAAGGCAGTAAAATGTTATACTTTATCATTAGAATTTTTAAGAAACCACCCTCCTATCACACATGAAAATGATAAAGAAGATGAAAATTAATTGAGAGATGGAAGCCTAATTAGGGTTACAATTGTCTTGAAAGGATTCCACTTTCATCAAATCAATCCTGATTGGTGGAACATATACACCTAATCTTACCCAATAACTAATATTAGCTTCAAGCCAAAATGAGACAATGGAATTGCCCATGAGAATACAAATGATAAATTAATTATGACAATGCTCCATATAATAATTTTCATAATTTAAGATTATCTCCACCATCTTCTCGACCAAGAAAAATGGATTGATTTTAGGAGATATAGAGAGACAATCAAATTAAATTAGTAGTTATGGATTATGTGGACTAGTGTACCAAATAAAAAAAATCATAAATAACTTATAATTACTTCTCATGTATCATCTATCATGATTGATATTGTTATACTTGAGGATAAGTTAATTTATCAATCCACCCAATCAAATGATTTAATGATGTTAAAATAAAGTTTACACAACAAGTAGTGGTCTAAGGCTAATATTAAACTTGTTTAAGTGATTGAACTTTAAGACCCATCGAGTGTCCATTCTAGTTCCAAAATATTGGGAAGTAACCCCCTTATCCATATATTCTATTATAAGACTATGGAGTTCATTAGGGAGTGAAATGCACCATATTTGTATAGATAAGAATGTTAAATTATAAATCCAAACACACTAGATGGGAACCCAATATAAAAATCAATTTCCATCACATTTTATATGATTATATGTTACCTTAGTATGTTTGGAGATCAACAATTTTATATCCTTAGCCATCATACCAATTGATATGCCAAAATTCCATTCTTTGTATTTCCACTTCCTTAATAATTAATTGAGAGTTTTTTTTAATAATTAGGTAACATAAGCCTTGAGATACTATAATTTTTAGTCCTTTAAAAATATAGTTTTATCTTGACATACTATTAATGTCACTATCTAAATATAGAGAGAAGATAATCATGGGTTGGCCCTTAACATCTAAAAATACCTTGCATCCAAAAGTAGGTCCTAAATATCCTTTCATAGGTCCAAAGGGAGGAATAAGTAAGGGATGGAAGTTTATAAATGTCAAAATGTTATAGTTGAATTATCAAATAATACAAGATTTAAAGTAGAAAAATATTTATATAATCATGTATAATAATACAATGCCAAGAGAGTAATAAAAGATCTTGTAATTTTTTATAGAAGAAAAGGAGATACATTGATAAATCCTAAATGTCCTCATCATCTTCATCATCATCATTTATCTCATCAAATAAATAGTACTCATTAGTGAAATCAGGATCCCAATTGTCCTCCTCCTCCTCCTTGGTATTAGGACATTCAAATATGAAAAATATTCTTTTGATGTGAGAAAACACAATAATAAAATTATACAAGTATAGTGTTTTGATTTTAAAATAAAAAATAATAAAATTATATAAGTATTTTAATTTATAATTTACATAATTCAAATCTTATTAAATAATACATGTATTATTGGCATATAACATTTTAAATGTAACTACTTGTTGAAGTTTTTCCCATCCCATTAATTTAAATGACACCCACACTTCCTTTGTTGTAGACATTGCATAACAAACTTCTTGAATAAAGATTATGGAATCATACACACTTGATATATATGTAAAACAATTATAGTAATAGGAATTATAGGTTTCACATGCACTTATAATTGGGCATGTAGATGCATGGAATTTTATATGATTTGTCATATATTGAGGTGGGATTATGTTAGTTCATGTACATATATGAATTTTTAAAATTCAGACGGCATGATATTGGTTTATGCACATATGAACTATGATTAGTTTACATATTTAATGGAAAATGGTTGTTTTTTCGCTTCAAATATATTGACTTTATAGTTATGATGGGTGCATGAATATTCTTCATTATCCTTTGATAATACAAATTAAATTTAGATCCTTATATAATGGGTTGATTTGTTTTGTTATGGCTAATGTGCATTTGAGTCTATTTAAACTCAATGGCTTTGTAATTAATTACTACAAACCCATTTTGTGGTCCCACCTTCTGTTGTGGTGATGTAAATCAAATTTAGTGACACTTAAAGGCCTTGGCATCATTTATAGCTAACCTATGGTGGTTTTATATTCTTTTCGGTTAGTGCATTAGATAATTTTCCCCATTCATGAGAATTAGAGTAGACATATATCAAGATAAATAGCTTGATTATTTATTCAAAATATGGACTTGATCACTCTCAATTTAGCAATGGTTAAACATGAGCAAACATCTCTCTAAGTGCTTCAATATGGGGAATGTTTATCAAATGATTCAATAAGGAAGCATCATATTTTACAAGTTAAAAGGCAACAAGGTCTCATCTCCCTATAGGTGGTTTGGTAATTGAGTTTCCTACATAATTGGAGTTTCCTATCAAAATACAAATGGCATTGTACACATTCAAGTATATCTTTCACCTTTACTCTAAAAATTTAATTACAAGAATAAAGGGTGGGAGATGTAGATATATAAATCTAATCACATGTAATTGACAGTGTTAATTGTTTAAATATCTTAAATAACTTGTATTACATTCAAATATATAAAATTTATTTTCCATTCCTCTATTTATTTATATATATGCATGATTGACGCCTTTGTTTTCCATCACTACTACATATGAATTCCTAAATCATTGATCAAATAGTTTTATATCACTCTGAGACTAAGCTAGACCTTAGGTCACCTATTCTTTCTTTTTAGGACATGTTCACATTTTGAAAATAGGTGCATTTTTATGGATTTAACCACATAGAATGAGTTTCTCCCCACACCATGTAACAACTAGTTTCAAAATTTTAAAATATCCATATGGTCTGAAAGGCTTCTAAAGGAAATTATTTTTTTGGAATTATATAGATATAAATAAAATGTCATTAATTACAACTAAGATCTCATTATATCTTGGAACTATCTATGAACACTTATACATTATTAAGCATTGAGAAAATATACCATATTATTCCTAATTTTAATATCAATCAATAAGATTAGTCATAATCCAAGTTTGAAGCATTTCAAATCAAGTTAAAAGTGAACATTGCCAAGTATCAAATAAAAATTAATAACTACATTCATATAATGAAGAAACGCAATTATAAAATCATTTTAGGTGGTAGAAATACAAGTGTCCTTATTCCCTCCTCAATGTTTCTAGATACATAGGCAATTATCAATAATAAATGGGGGTGATTAGGGTCATATTAACCCATTATAGTTCCCATTATTTTTAAAGGTTTATATCTCTTAGAAGTTCACCTAGGGTTTTTAAGTCAAGGAGAAGGAAAATATAGATTTCTATGTGACATAATTAAAATCAAAATATCTTAGCCCTTTTAGTAGACATAGGCATAGGTAAAATATAAATGATAGTTTCCCCACTTTCATAATGGGAAAATACATAATCAAAACACAAATACATAATGTGTGGTTATCAAAGGAGGGTAAAGTTGTCTAGATACACCTGTAGACTCTGTTCTCAAAATTTAGCTATCAAATGTCCATTTATCTTGTTTTTCAACATCAATTGCCTACTAAGTCAACTATAAACCAAAAAAACTAAGTATATTATTTATTTATTATACTTAGTATATTTATCATGTGCCATTTTTCAATTAATTTTTTAAAATTCAACTTTTATATTTAGGTTTATGCTTAAATGACATATATTATAATCTAAATTATCTTTCAATGTTTTATTCCTATCAAATATTGTTAAATTAATAATAAGGTAAAAAAATAGGGAAACATAGAAGGTTTATATATGTATCTTGAATATCTTGATATTGGGTGATTGTCATTATAATTTGATAGTGAAAAATACTACTCAATAATAGTCAAAAGATGTCCCATAAAACATTCGAGATAATTAGAGAGTGATGTACGAACTGTCAAATTCCAATCCTTATAATGTCCAAACTAACAAGTTTCATTCTTGGGTAAATTTAGGAAGGTGAAATATGTTTTCAAAAATATGTCTTTTTGATCCAAGGATCTAAAATCATTGCTCATATTTCCATGCCTTTACTCATATTTTTGGGAAAATGGACTTCTCATTATTTCCCTAATTAGGTAGCTAGATTTGAAAACTATAGATAAAATAGTATGTGTTTAGGATATTCTTTTCCAGTTAGATTAATTCTTATTTTTCCCCTAAAAATTTGTATAAAATTTAAAATAAGACTCCAATAATTACAATAATTCATCAGCCAAGCAAATTAGTGCAATGTGATGTATCACTAACATGAACATCAATGCCTCCATGAATGTTCTCATGAGTACTTAATTTATATAAATGTTTGATAAATTCATGTGAGAAATAAATGAATTATATAGATTTAAATTACTTCCTCTATAATATATTTTATAATGTATCCCTAAATTCACTAGGATTCATCTGTATATATACATGACTTGAATTCAAAATAGGAAACTATTAACACACAAGCCAACATTAAATGACCAAAAAGGAGAAAATTGTGGGATAAGGGTCACATGGGAAAAGGTAAAAAGGATTGAAAGAACCCTTTTAGTGTCATACACTTAAGCTTTGGACATTTACAAAACATTAGGATAGGCTTTGGACAAGAATCTTAAATGTGATCAAACATAGGGAGGGGTAAGATGACGACTGGAAGGTGAAGAAAGAAAGTGTGAGGAAAACCGAATGTCAATAACTATTTTAATAATAAAATTTTTATATCATTAATAAATAAGTACACAAACATCTTAGAGACATAAAATTTAGCAACAAATATACATGTGGGATGTGGAAGTAAAATCATAATATATTGAATGATTTTGAATGGTCTACAAGGAGAAGAGGGGATTCATATCACGTGTTTCGATTAAATCATCATGATTTGCATCCACAATATGCATATGCCCATTGATAATGATATTATAAAAGGGTAAATAGTAATACATCAATAATCATATTGCATAGGGAGAGTAACCCCAAAAATAGGCTTTTTAATCAAACAAAGGGAAGATTGAAACAACATCCAATATTTGAAAAGTAATTAAAAATGACATCATAAATATGAAGAAATATTTACACCCAAAAATAAGGAAATATGATTTCTAGGATGATCTCTCTACTTAAATCATATGCTATTTTTACATGTATGTACCATAGAATGGATTAATGATGATATACAAGCATTTTAATAGATGTATAACTAATTTTTCTTCCTTCTAAATGTTGGATTTAAAATTGATAGAGACCATTTCATTCAACACTTGCATACATTCCTTATAAGCCGAGGAATCATATAAAAAAAATTAAATCCTCCAAATAGTTTTGAATCTATTTTGTGTAAATATTAACCGGTATGTGTTTAAAGATATATAAATTAACAATATGAAACATCACATTGAAATTGATTTTGTGTATATAATCAAGAGTGTTCATATATCTATTTTTAAATAAGTATTTGGTCATGTAGTTTTAAAGTATTCAAGACACTTTGAATAGTTTTAAATCATTTAAATCATTAATTTTTAATACCTACATATTTTGAATACCAAGTGGTCCAATGGAAGGGGACTAAAAAATTTAATAAGTTGTAGAGTTATTTTAGGAATATCTAAAATAAAAGTGGTCATGGTATTTAGATTTTTTTAGGTGTGTTACAATGTTTTTAAAGGAGAAAACAAATTTTAAAGTGTCACATATTTACATAGAAATGTTCTAAGAAAATTGATGGTTCATTAATTGACTTTTGCTTTTGTGGGAAAATTTTAACTCTTAGTTTCTATCCACTTAACTTTTCACTTAAGAATTTATTTATTATTTAATAAAAGATTAATTTTTTTCCTATTTTCATGTAATAAAATGTTTGATTAAAAAATATGAATGTGTAAACATCTAAAATTAGCTGCTATTTATTTATCAATTATTAAATCGAATAATCTTAAAATGTTTATGTACATGTTAATTATTTTTTTAAATTGAAAATTATTAGAATATTTATTGAGTCTTAGTTGTCTTCACACTTTCTCCAAACACCATCCATGGTTCATCTTCCCCCTCACCAAGTTTGATCACATTCTCATCTCTTTGTACAATGTGTGCGCTGACACTTTAAACATGTACAATGCATGGAATGGCATGATAAACATGTCAAAAATTCTAATGTATGCTCAAGTTAGGATTTTTTGGGTTATTCTACCACTCAACCAAGTTAGGAACAAAGGTTTTTATTTGTGAGAGACACATATCTTGAAACATAGTTGTTTTAGGAAACTATAAAATGGGAAAAATAAGCAACCCAAAATTCTCTATTAATTAACATTAACTTTAAAAAAATAAATGACATAATCAAATGGACATTTATCCTCATCATGCTTAGTTGGTTAGGATTTGGGAAGAAAGTGATTCATTAAACATATTACGTAGGATTTATACATGATATAAATTGAATCGTCTTAATAATTAAATAATAGGTGGGGCCTTGGTGACCCTCTCCTCTAGTGGAATTCATTAAACACCAATTCCTTAGTTTATGTGGTGTAACTATCATATTGGCAACAATGGATTCCTTAAAAGGTTGTACAATTATATACCTTTATAGAGAAATATCTTTTCCTTTGAAAATACAAATGGCAAATCTATAAACATAGATTTTGATTGTTTCCTCTCTAACAATACTCCCATCTCTTATAGAGTGGAATGGACCACAAGCCAACTCAAAGTGACATTTAATAATTTTATCTTTAAAATCTCAATATTGAGCCATAAGGGTGCCATCCATCTTATTTCCAAGATTTAAGTGTAAACCTAGCCACTTTTTGTTGATATTTGCATTGATTGGTGGAATGAGGCTATTCTAAACATCACCACATTTATCCTCCACTATGAGAAGTAAATTTCTCATGTTATAAATTGGGTTGATGAGATTATGCTTAAATAATTTTAGAGAGTTGACTCAGTTCATGAACATAACTTGTTTGATATCCATATTCAAAATTAGGATGCCTCTCTCAAACACCATATTAAGGTGGTGTATGGTCATGATACTAGAGGTGGACAAATTCATGCTCATCCTCATTGACCAAATGTTGGAGATAAGTATTTAAAGTAATTTTTCAAATCTATTAGAGCCAAAAGGGCTTGTGATCATATCAAGGCTATCAAGTTATCCCAAGTTAGACTTAATTATATTCTTAACATTCCTCTACTTTTTTAGATCACTATAAATTAGTGTTTCAATCTCAGGAAGAAATAATGTAAATGAATCAAGCCCTACAAGAATGCCTTGATGTGGTTCCACCAAAAAAGAAACCTGCACAATAAAGGCTTTGTGTTGTACCTTTGAGTATTTATGAACTCACATAGATTCTACAATACATGATTATTGATAAATATCATAGCCTTGATGGTTTTCCATATGAATTTTATAAATCCATCATGGAATTCGTTAAGCCCAACTTGATTTAACTATATAAAAAAGACCTACAAAATATTTTTTTTGATACGATTATTAATCAAGGTAATATTAAATTCATACCTAAAGCTAGTGAGTTGGATCTCATCACCAATTTGTGACTTATCACTATATGAAATGTGTCTTATAAGATCCTTATCAAATATCTTGTTAATCATCTATACCTCATTCTTCCTACAATCAAATTAGACTTGGGTAAACAAGATTTATAATAATAGGTATATTATTGATAATCTTAATTCTGTCTAAGAGGGTATGAAATGGTCTAATGATTATTTTTAAAGAACCATTTTTGTTAAACTAGAATTTGGAAAGGATTATGATAGGATTTATTGTACTTTCATCATATCGATGATATAGGTTCCTAGTTTTATCCATTTTTTATTTCAGTTGTCCAAATATTATTGGTGGATGCCTCTATCTCTCTCACTATTAATTGAATTAATCCTAATAGTATTTACCTCCACTATGCCATCCACCAAGGTTTACCACCTTACCTAGCTTTACATGTTCTCTCTTTAGAATCTCTTAGTTATTTCCTAGCTCACAAGGTTGAGCAAAGTATTGTTCAAGGTATTTTTATTCGTAAATGATCCTTGTAGCTAATTAAAGGCCATTTTTATGATTATACTTTTCTTACTCTTGAAGAAAAGGACAATGCTCTCATAGATTCCATGCAATGTCTTGACACCTTTTTCCTACCTTATGATTATAATTTATAATGGATTAAACTCAATGTTTCATACAAAGCATGATGCCTATGACAAAATAGCTTATCCAATATAAGTGGAAATGGATGAGTAGAGGATAACATTTAAATTTTTTGGTAATTCTCTTTTTCTTTGATAGTTATTTTTCATATTTGAAATAATGTCTCTTAAATTCAGTATAAAATAAGGTGGAATATTGGGTTACCAGTCCTATTTATTTGGTAGGGAAATTATGAGTGTGCACTAAAATATTTGCCACTAATCATGTCTATTCCTCTTTTTATTGGGATCCATATAAATCCTCTTATGACAAGTTGGATAAAATGTATCGATATTTTATTTAGTTTAATGCCAAACAAACAAAGGGGTTTCATAGAGTTTCATGGGAAATCTATTATCTTTCTTGGGGTAAAGGATGTGTGGAAATTATTGATATCTATAAATAGGGTTTTCCCTTATGTGCAAAGTTGGTAGTCAAATCCATTGAACACAATTACTATTGGAAAATTATTTTACAACATTGTATATCCTTTGGATCCCCTTTCAAAAAATATAGTTGGAAAAATATTATCTTCCATACCCTTCTTAAACATTTTGCTTTAGTGAAAATTGAAGGATATTTTGTATAAAAAAATTATAAGGAATGCTTTTGAGGTTATGAATTCAAATTTGAGATGGGTTGGTGATGGGTTTTATACTAGTCTCTCCTTCAATGATCACAATATTTTGTGGTCTCTTATTATGACTAATACTAATATTTTCTTTGTAGAATTTTCTAGTATAAAAACTTTGAGGCTCTTTAGAAAATGAATTCACACAATAATAGATTTGGTGTATACCTAGTATTAGGGCCCTTGGAATGATTTCAAAGTCAAATTAAATTTAAATAATGTGGACTTACCTATTATTCTACACATTCGAGAATAAATACTAAATGTTATGTTTCATAAACTAGGTTTATAACTACCACGCTTGTTATGGAAGGATTGGAGATGGAATTATGATACACACTTTAAAAAAATATCTAAGACTCTTATATCAAGTGAGGAGTCTTTTTTTATTCTGAACTTGGAAATCTCAATAGGTATTGAAATATCCATTCCTCCTCCAAGACATGGCTTGCTTGGCTAGATCTAATTTGTAAGGATAACCTTGAGTCCAAGATAGATCATTTCCTATGTTGCTTAGTTTATCAAGGTCTTATGATTGGGAAGCATTCCCCTATATTATAATTTATAAAACCAAATGGCTCATTTTTAAGAATGAAAAAGTCCTTCAAACATAACACTTAGTCATGTCTCAGTATCTAGTATGATTGGAAATTGATTTATAGCCATTTCAAATCCTACTACTCTAGGCCCTTCTCATAGTACCTTGCACTCCTTAGGGATTTAGTTAAATGGCCTACTACTTATTTTTGTGTATTTTATTCAAAGTGGTTATTATTTTCTAGTTATGGAAATCCATAAATAATTTTTTGTTTAATAATGAATATTCTTCTTAATTTTTTCTATTAATGATAATTTTATTGTGATATCTTGATCCTGCATGCAAATATCCATCCAAATGGATACGATTACCATGGAGGTACTCCATCTTCAATATATTATAGAGCACTAGAGGATTGTTATTTGTAATATGAAATTCATTCCCTTATATTTCCTACCTCAAGGTCTGCCACATCCATATCTTAGGATACATCTAAGTCAATCGCTTAGTTAAAGTCACTTCTCCCCTCACATCTAACTCAAGAGGAGTTATACAGCCTACCATTTTGGCACTATATCTCAACATCAACATATTCATGGATGGGAGATAAATATGAATTTTACTCTAGAACCCATGGATGGTTGGGTGGTGATAGATCCCCCTTTGGTAGAGCCTTATAATTAGGCTACTCTAACACCCACTAATGATCTTACATCTCTTTCAGGGGTTGTAACTTATTCTTAATTTTCTTTTGAGGATTTTGTAATTTTATTTTGATTATTGTATGGATTGGTTTTTTGTTTATATTGTTTTGTTACCATGATTTGAGCTAGTGTCTTTTATTATCATATGGAGTTTCATCTATGTATACCAATCAAATATATTTATATGTAACCTTATGTACTTTTGTTATTCATATAATAAGATATATTGAAGAATTCCAAAAAAACATGGAATTCCATGTATGCCTTATTTTATTTGGTGTATTTATTTTTATTTTAATACATATTTCATTTTTTAAATCTATCCTATAGTGATAGATAACAATGAATACTCTATCACATGAGTCATTTTCAATTTAGTTCTTGTGTTGGCATATTCCATAAGTCATTTTTAGTCCACTTTTTGAGCATCAAGAACATGCCCTTTTTGGAAATTTAATAGGAAAATGGCCATTCAAATCATTTTTTTTCATCAGTAGTGTCACGTTCCACATGTGTATTAATGTTGGCCCATGAAAATCAATGTTTACCTAAATATGTTGAATTTCACATTACCAAGTAATCCTATGGAAATGGAATCATTTATTTAATAAGTTATTGTAGAGTAATAATTTTTTTAGGTGTGTTAAGATAAAATAAATTTGAAAGTGCCACCCATTTATTTACAAAGTTTTAAACAAAATTTGATTGTTCATTAATTGACTTCTAATTTTTGGGGAAAGTTAAAAAAACTCTTATTTTTATACCTAATTAATTTTTTCAATTAAGAATTTGAACATTATGTAAGAGAATATTTCAAAAATTTCTATTTCTATTATTTATTTTTTGTAGACAACTAATTATTTAAATTGAAAATAAAAGTGTGTAGACATCTAAAAATACCTCTTGGGCATTTATTAATGGTTAAATTGAACATTCTTAAAATGTTTATGTATTTGTCAATAATTAGTTTAAATTAAATATTATTGGTGAATTTATTGATGTTTAATTGTCCTCTCACCTTCTCCAAGCTCCTTCCATGTGTCATCTTCTCTTTCCCCAAGTTTCATGCCAATCTCATCTCCATTTACAAAGTGTGCATTGATAATTAAAATATGTTCAAAGCATCTAATTACACTTTGGACATGTCAACAACTTCATTTTACAACTAACTAAGTCTTTTTTTAGCTATTATATTTCCTAGCCCATGTAGCCCTTATATTTAATTTTTTTGGATCATTTAATGTCAATTTATGCACACCTAATGAATTTATGGACTTATAATCTACATAAGGCATCAATATGAAGTAATTGAAATCTAAATAATTAGTTTATTATTCACATTAATGGATTGATATTTTTATAACATCTAGATAATTTAATATATAAAATATATAATTCATTGTTAAAGCATTGAATTTCATGCTAGTGATACATAGTATTGTAATAGTTTCCCTGGTTGATGAATTATTGTAATTATTAGAGTGTTGTTATTAACATTGTATAAACTTTTATGTGTTTGATAAAAATCAAGCTATGTATAAAACAATTAAAAAATAAAATATTTTCCTTTTAGTTTTCAAATCTTGCTTCCCAATTAGAGTAAGAAGAATAAGTCCATTTTTATATCAATGCATATGAATGTGCATCAAACTTACAGAGGTTTTGGAGTCTAGAATCAAACTCACATGGTTATAAAAAATAACTTACCTGACATTTAATCGGAATGAAAAGTGATGGTCTGAACATTTTTAGGATAGTTTTATACATCATTCTTATACTGTCACAAATTTTTAGGTCATATTCTACTCAATTCTAAGCATTCTTTTAAACTATCAGATTCTGATGACTATCATTTGATGTCATGTTTTTAAATATATTTATCTAAACCTTTTATGTATTACTATTTTATATATAGGATACATTAATTAATTAGGTATAATTTACTATTTAATATATATTTTTAAGCATAGTTAAATGTTTATGGGTATTTTTACTATAATTTAGTATAAACTTATTTATCTGCTTTATTAAACGCACATTGTCTTAGAAGAAACCTTAGAGTTTATTCCTTTAAGGAACATATGCTCTCTTACACCCCTTTTTGAGTTGGATATTATACCTTAGGGTAAATATGAATGAATATTTTACTTTCTAGTATTTCTTCTATTGAATTGTCTAAAATATTCTAGCCTTAGCTACATTGTGTTTCACTCCAAACCATAGGTTAAATTTTTATGAATACTTTTAAAAATCCTTAGGGTGCTTGCATTATGCATTTTTAATGTTTTTTATTGTGTTATGCCAAAAAAATTATTATATTTAAGGATAAAATTAGGATGTCAACCATGATTAATAGTGAACCTATTGATTTTAGTAAATTTACTTTGGTAATGAACTCTAATTACTATTCAAAAATAAAATGAAAGCTATTAATGCATAAAATATTTTCCCCCAAATTATGTTTTCCATTACAAATTATAATTATATCTCTTTGAATGAAAATGTTATGAATGTTTTTCAACTTGATAATTCATATGAATAATATCATTATCAGAAAGCTTGATTAGATTACCATGATGTGACTAAATAAAATTGTAAACTTTATGAAATATATAATGGAAACCCCTAATGAGAAAATTACATTAATGAATGTATTGAAAGAATCAATAATTCAAACTATAGATTAAGGTGCCAAATATATTGTTAAGATTCAATATGTACCATATAAAGTAGATAATTTATAAATACGAGTTCTCATAATTTTGATCAAATATATGACTTTTATAATGGATTACAATCTATGCCTATTAATGTATTAAGTTTTTAAGTTTATTATAAACCTATTCGTGTTGATTTTTATATTTGTTATAATGTTTCTCATATTGATCCATATACTTTTTTTATTTATGAAAATAATGTCACTTCTATTTATGTTCCCATTTGTTTTCAATTTTTTTAAAATTATCAAGATATTATAATTTCTTATAAATCCTTTCAAGCGTCTAGTTTTTTTCTAATAATCTTCGTGTAACCATGTCTTACTTAGAATTCATTTCAAATTTATTCAAATGTTGTCAATTCTTATATTCTAAAAAACATTATATTTCAACCTATTCTATTTTTGCGATTATTCCATATCCGAACAATAATACTATGATGCATACATAGTGTGACTTTAAAATGCAAATAATGGTCATTTCTAAATGGAATAAAAATTTAAAACATAGTTTTAATTCAATAGATACCCAAATCTAGTCATAGGTACTTGAAATTGTTAATTCTTGACACATATTAAACCATATGATGTGTGCCCAATTACATTATTATTATTATTTATAATTACTCTAAGTCATTTATATATGTGTGAGATCGGTCCCTTTTTTATGTCACTCCTACACAAAACATTCCATGTTAATTTATCAAATTTATATATGCTATCATAATATGGTCTCTAACTTAGGACAAATATCCTTAATTTATTGGGACAAGATGGAACCAGGTATGAATTTTTGTTGTCAGGACCCTGTCAACCTATAGTAGCTATTTTCCATACTAAATAACTACTAGTTTCCAAAATTTTAAATATCCTTTTGGGTATTCATCTACATTTTATAAGGTCATATAAAGGAAAATTTCTAAAGGTTTTCCTATAAATACACACCAAAGATCATTTATTATCCCCTACTTGGTTCCTAACTTGGAACTATCTATTGATAACTTCCACACTATTACACATTGAATAGATTTTACCTATTACTCTCAAATTAAATAACATTAATAGGGATAAAATACAATACGAGTCTAAATCATCTTAAAGATCTAACCTATTGTCAAGTATCAAATCCATATTTCTAGTTGCATATATATAGTCAAGAAGTATATTATTACATAATAAATCTAGATGTGAGAACTATTTGTGTCTTGATTTCCATCATTAGAGTATATAGATACATAGGTACAATTCAATAGTGAAGTGTTGATTATGGGTATCTTATCCCATTACATTTCCTCTTATTTTTTACAGGTTTATATCCCTCACAAAGATTCCTAGAATTTGAAAGTGAAGAAGAAGAAGAAAACATAATCCATGTGGCATAGTCTAAATCAAAACATATTATCCCACTTAGTAGACACATTAAAAAAATGTGGATTAGTTTTATGTTTTTTCATAGTCAATGTCAATAATTATGTAGTCAAAAGTTATGACCAACTTATGCTCCTATCTATAGAGCTCAATGTTGTCTAAGAATATAATCAAAATTTATTTTTTATCTTACACTATCATAGTTATGATTTATCTAATTTTCATTATCAAACATTAATCATAGTCAACTAGTCTGATTATGTGTTTAATATACATGATTGGCCTATGTCGTTATTTAGGGAGCACAAACCCATCCATAAATAGTTTCAAATTTTGATCCTAATTATGAGTATGCATAGTTTATTATCTTACTAATTTACACTTTCAAATATCTATAATAATAAATATAAATTCATATTTAAGCTAAGTATAATTATTCTTAGTATTTTTTAAAAAATAATAGTTTTCCATATTTAACAAGCTTTAAATTCAGAATTGTTCATTATAGTGATTTCCTATTTTTGTTATGATAGTTTTAAAATCTATATGAGATGTAATTATAGGCAAAGTAGTCTTTAGTTTTACCTTAGCTATGATGGAGGGGTACTTCCCTAATACTTAAGCCACTATTTAACACTATATTTGGATACTATTTTACACATATCGATTTGCATTTCATCCATATGAAACCTTCAACCATTTATTCATGTAGTTCATTGGTAAGTAGTTATCCCTAAAAGGATAATCTTAATGTACCCTAGATAGTCAATAATATGGATAAGATATGGTGGAATAATTTTTAGTTAATTCTATTTGGGTTGTGTTCACTATTTTATGACTAGGTTCATAATATGTAAGATCCTAAAGAGTAAACACATTTTGACTAGTTATGTGGTGCCCAAAACACTCCACCAAAAAACCACAATTTATTTTTAAATATCTATATTATATGATATAATGCACATTTATTCCTCTCATTAATAAAATAATTTAAATTATTGCTAACCAAATTTGATTTTTAAGTCAAATTGGGTCACCTATAGGTAAAAACTTTATTTTATAGGTCTATAGGAGGTTTGATATGAGTTGCATGGGGTGTATTATAGTTAAATTGATTATAATTAATGGTATATTGGCTTTGGTCAATTATTTTTTATGTCCATTTATCATTTTGGGTCATTTTAGGGGTAAAAAGGGTGCATTTAATGCTTTGTACAAGTTTCTTGGAAAATGTGAAGGTGTAAAAATTTGATTTCATGATACTTATTTCCTTATAAATCTTAAATAATTTTTGACAACTGAAATTTGTAGGTTCATTAGAAGAAAAGTTAGTTTTCTTTAAAAAAAGAAAGAATTTGGCATTTGATAGCTTCCTTGGGAAGTGTGACACTTTAAAAAGGTTGAAATTTTTATTTTAAGATCCCTCATGCTCAGTCAAATTATTTTTATGATTTTTAAGTAACATTTCTTACCAAAAACCATTCATCTCTCTTCTCACCTTTCTTGGCAAGCAAAAGTGACTTGCAGGTTTGTACTTGGTATGAATAACACATAAGGTTTTCAGACAAATTCTCTTGGAATATGATATTAAAATAAAAAACCTTAATTTTCATATAAGTATTTTGGAAAATTATCAACTATGATTTATGAACCTTTGCTAAGAAGTTGAGTGTACAAATCTACTAGATGTTTCATGCACCCTATGGTTTTTTATCTTGTTTGGGAGATTATGTATAATCTAGCTATTGATGTTTCTCCCAAATTATTTTAACTTATCCCTTTAATTTTTTCCATGATTTGTTTCATGTTTTGTGGTGTTTGGATGAGCCAATAACCTCAAATTTGTAGATTGGTCTCTTTTGAGTGTAATGGGCAGTTTTCCCCAATTTCAGGAACTTTGTTCTTCCCATGGATTCATATGGTTGTGTTAGTGTCTCTTATATGTTTTTAATTTTATCTTTACCTCCCTCAACCTTTAAACCTCTTTTCCCAAATCAATTCATATAGAGTTGTAGTCGTATGTTACTTACTAGTCAATATGCCATGTAAATGCTCATTTATAGGTGTTTAAAGGGAAATTTTACATTGAAAATAGCTTATATTGATTTTATCCAAGTGTTCACAAGTTATATAAAACCTCTATTCATATTGGAGGTATTTTTGTCTTGTTCATGAAGCTTTTTCCCATGCATATTGTTCCAATTCTACCCATTGCATGTGTATGGCTCCATCACCA
>JARHVA010000521.1:1045000-1047500 GCA_037957365.1 Torreya grandis | reverse complement strand
TGTTTGACACCTAGCATAACTTCTTGTGGCAGGACTAAACTCTATTTTTATAACAAACAGGACAATTCCTTTTGTTTTCTAATAGTCTAAGACTTCCATCTAAGCATCGAACCATCACTTGCCATTTATCACATTTAAAATGTCCAGTATAACATTTAAAATGGCCAGAGTTACAATTAATTTGTTGGGCCAACCCAGCCAATATTGAAACACCCAGAGTTACCATAAACCAGAATTACAATCAATGTGTTTAATACATTATATGCCCAGCAATAATGTTTGGCGAATGATGAAATAGGTGTTTTTTTGGCTCAAATCATTGAGCGCCCAAACTGTATTACATATGTATTGAAACGGCCAGAATTCCAAATCATTGAAGCGGCCCAAAATTATATTAAACTCAATGCTTTAAAATTGCCAAAAGTCATATAGATATGCCCAACAACTTTCAATAATGTACTTTCTTATATGTGGTCTCAGAAAAATGAATTTATTCAAAAAGAACTCACATTCATCAATATTTTAAAACAAATACACACCTGTATAAATATATACCAGAGGTTATATGCCTTGGGTATGTTCTCTGCTACCAATCTTCCTTCTACGCTTCTGCTCTTCTCCTTCAAAACATATTCCCCTATTTTTTTTTCACACCTACACCCATACGCATACAAAAGCATCTGTTTCTCAATATAGCTAATTAGTTTAAACCTGGGTTGGGTGCAACAATCTCCCCAAAATGCATATAATAGTCTTCTAATATAAGGAGATTCCAAACAGCTTAACTACTCGCCCCACAAGCTATTTTTCCAAATTTAAAAACAAAATTAGAAAAAGAACTAAGAATTGGAGGGAAAAACAACTAAAACATGCTAAAACTTAAAACAAATATGTTCCTAGTGTGAGGATGCTCCTATATCACACCTCTTGTCCTTCCCTTGCTTTCCCATTTCTAACAATTCTCTTCACACTCATTTCACACATCAATGCATATATTTAATGTCAATCATCATGATAATTTATAAATAATAAAAATATATTAAAGAATCATCATAAATTTTTTCCATAATCTCATCACGGGTACAAGATCTCACTCCACCTACAACTGTAATTTATTTTTCCAATTATTATACTTGTTTCCCACACAATAAGAAGTGGTATGAAGTTACATTAAATTATTAGTACACATCATAATAATAACATCATAAGATCATTAGTACCCCTAAATTAATCAATCAGTGATAATCAAAAACTATGCACATTCGCATTTTTAATTCATTTCCTATCATATATCACATAAGTGGCATGGAATGAATCATAACATAATGACATAACATGATCATATCAGAATTAACATGTCCATCATAAAGTGTATTAGATGATCAATCCATCATAATCCCTAACTAACACAAAATAACAATGAATCATAACATAACAACATAACATTATTATATCCAAATCAACATGTCCACCATAGAATATATCATATAATTGATCCATCATAATCCCTAATCGACACAACATAACAATAACTACATATAAAATAGATGCAAAATAGGGGAGGCCAAAGCTAGCATGACAAGTTACATCCCTAATCCCATTTATAAATTCAATGTTTCACACTAAAATATTTGTAGTAATGAATGAATATGGATAAAATTATTGAAGTTCATTGTCATATTTTATGTTACTTTCTGAGTTTTTATTTGGATTCATTATATATTGAAATTAATCAAAGCCTTCCTAAATTCACATTGTTATATTATCCAATCTAAGATACTACATATCACCACTTAAAATTAAATTATATACACGCCTATGTTTTTTCATTCTACTGATAGACCTCAAGTTTATCTCACTCATTATCCCAACCATGAATTACACTAGATTCTATTATTCACTTTTCCAACACAAGATGAGGCTAGATACCTCATTTTCCCTAATATAATGAAGTTAGTAAACATGTTCCTCCTCAACCCTCTCGACCTCCCACAAGGAAATAAATTTAATCTAAGGATTATGATAAGAAAAAATACCTCCTAAGCATATCATAGAGCAATATATTTTTTTATTCAATAAATCTTTGGTACATAGGGATATAAGCAAGTGTTTATTGGTCAACAATGGTTCAAAGATGAATATATATATATATATATATATATATATATATATATATATATATATATATATATATATATATATATATATCTTGTTTATTAAAATAAATAGGTATTGATCTAAAAACCATTAAAAATTTAGAATAGAGTATCAATGGATTTTATCTTACTCCTCATCAAATATTTGAAAAATATCATATTATATTTACTAATAGGTCCCAAGATAGTACCTACTATTTTTCAAGTCGTTCACAACCAATTACAATAAAAATTACTTTAGGGGAGATATTCGATTCATTACATGGAGGTTGTAATATATACATTACATAGATGTGTCAAAATTATATATGATAAATATGAGTATATTGTTCTATCAGATGATA
>JARHVA010000521.1:1022500-1030000 GCA_037957365.1 Torreya grandis | reverse complement strand
GGACATTGATGGTTAGGCATAAGACTAGCCGGGAGGGTTTATCTATTTTGGTTATGTTGCTCCATTCCTAGATGACTTCATGGATAGGTATGATGTGACTGGTAATGTTTTATTACATATTGTTTACTTCATTCTTAGCATAAGATGTTTTAATGCTTTTATATAGCATGATTAGTAGATGTAGTTGTAATCACTTCCATTAGATTTCAATTTAGTTACACTGGCTTTTAGCATGCTAATCTTGTGATTGAATAGGGATTTTTAGAAATAATAAATAAAAGTTACAATGCAGAGCATGAGGTAACATGTGAAGGTTTACTTTCAAATTCTAAATTGATCATTTAGATATACTAGAGTTTTATAATTAGATTGATCATTTATCAATTGTTAATGTTATGCTAGTGTATTGCCTTGATATCTTTATCATGGATCATATGCTAAAGGATGTTGCACCCATTTTGGGAGTGACATTTATCTCTTATGCAACCTTTTAAAACTTCTATATACTTTGTTTATTTGAACCATCATGGTAATGTTGGTGTAGATATTTATTACGCAAATGGGTTTCATATATTTTGATCATTGGTCATGCTTGAGTATGTTCACTTGGATTAATATCAAGTTAGAATCTGAATATGAATATTAGTTGTTGAGTGGTATTTACTTTTTGTGTGTGTGTGTGTGTGTGTGTGTGTGTGTGTGTGTGTGTGTGTGTGTGTGTGTGTGTGTGTGTGTGTGTGTGTGTGTGTGTGTGTGTGTGTGTGTGTGTGTGTGTGTGTGTGTGTGTGTGCATGCGTGCGTGTGCGCGCACACATTTATGGCTCATTTTCCTTTATATACATTAGAAAAATCTTATGCTAGCATGATTAGATAGAATTATGATTTAGTTATTTCCAATTGTGTATAGAGTATAGAGACTCCTTGGATGTTTCAACTTCCATGTGGTATATGTGAATAATTTTAGATCAGCTAGTAGTAATGCATTTATGGAAGACTGTGTAAACATATTTATGTTTCCATACCTAGGACTTATAAGATTTCATACATAGATATATAGGTTGTTGCTAACCAATTATATTGATGATTGATTCTCATCCTCAAAATTGGTTAGTTATATTGCTAAAATGATCCATTTTATGAGTTGTTTAATTATTAAGGCTACCTATCATGAAAGTATGTTTATTTGAATGTTCGGACAAACTACTAGTTTATGGTTGAGGAAAGTAATCTTAAATCACTTGCTATAGGAGATGTTAATTCTATGTGATACAACTATTTTTTTTAATTATTTATATACATGATTATTGTTTAATGTCATGTATTGGATATCATTCTAGTGTGATATGTACGTACACTATTTACCCTCTTATTGTATGGAATTTTTCCTATTAGTATAAAAATATTGATGGTGTAAGTGGGTATGTGCATTAGAATTATGTAGGACCTTGATGCTTATATATCTTATAGATTGTTTCATGTTGGAATCAACTATATGCCTAAACAAACATATTGGTGCATATGACCAACATATTATTCTACCTTGTTGGTTAAGATTGGAAATTAATTTATGCATGCTTACCTTGAATTATTTTTTATAAATACATTAAATATCATGTTGAATGACATTATGAATTACTTCAATACCAAACTCCTTAGTTGTAGGAGAGTTTTTGTCTCAACTTCTAACTATTTTCAATAAATTCTAGGTTATATGTATAGCTAGAAAAGATAATGTGAGCGTGAAAGTTGAATTGGCTTTATATTCCTTCCTCATATATATTTAATGATTGATCAAATATTCCTTATGTCATGAAATTATTACTTGGGCACAAGGTACTCTGATTGTATTAATTTCTCCTTTTAACTATTGTACCACATTAGCTATTTACTAATATGGAATTGTGTAATATCTATTCAATGATTGGTTGTAACTACATCCTTCCTATTAGATGATGAATAATACATGATTGTAACTTCATCCATATATTTATTTTGTGTCAAGAATTTTTATAAGTTGATTTAAAACTCTTTATGAAAATGTTATCTTATTATGTGATTTAGAGACCTTGCCTAATCCATTTGTAGTCAAGCTAGTTCTAGATGCTACTTATGTTTGGCATGTTGATGCTTGCCTAATTGATAGCTCAGACAATGTTTCACCTATTCTCTTGCCATGAATACATTGTGACCAAAAGAAAAAATAAAATGTTAAGGATAACCTTTTTGCCTATGCATATGTGAGTACACTATAGAAGTATCACTTGCTTCAGGAAGCAAGGTTTTGGTCCCATTATGCATCCAAATACATATTCTAATATGAAAATTAAAAAAAAAAATTGGGGTTATTTTAGATGAATCAATTGAGAAAAGGTAGCTAATATAAATTATTTATTCAGTTATGATTCAAAAAAATACAACTAATATAATCATAGTAGAATCACATGATACAACAAATTTGTAAAATTAGAAGACATCTAAAAATTCAATAATATAGTATGGTGTAGTTGGATGTAAATATATGGATACAAATAGTGATCAAAGTGTCATTAAAAAATATTAGGACTAACAAAATAATTATGACCATGATTATGTAGAAAATTATTGTTAGGGTGTGGAACTAAAAGCTTCAACTATTTGCAGACACAAGAAGAGGATGCTGAAGAACCAGAGGAACCGGCATCGGCAGTATAACCGACGTTAGTCACAGACAGTGGAAAAGGAAACCGGTGATGGCGGGATGTCGGCCAACATCAACAGAACCAGGCAAGTAAGGACCGACGTCGGTCACCTGTGTATTTCTAGAACTGTTGTTGACGAACAGTCAGTTAAGTGAAGCGAGTGTTTGCATGTCAAATGATTAATTATAGTCACGAGCTGCGTGTCTAATTATTGTAGTTCTTATAAGAAAGTAATCAATTGTGCTTCCGTTGGATAAGGGGTCGCCTAAAGCAGGTTATTGTTTTTCATTATAGGTCATTCACAAGGTTTTCTGATTGAGTGGGAGTTCAGCAATGGTAGAAAAAAGTAAGCTATGAATGGAGAAGTTTAACAGCAAGAATTATCAACATTGGAGGATACAGATTGAGGATTATCTGTATCAGAAGGATCTGTACTTACCGTTGGGTGGGGTTGCATGCAAGCCCACAGATATGAAGGATGAAGAATGGAGTGTTCTTGATCGAAAGGCTCTCGGTTCCATAAGGTTGAGCCTTGCATCATCTATGATTTCCAACTTATCACAGTGCAAGACAATGAAAGAGTTGATAAAGTCCTTGGCAAACTTATACGAAAAGCCCTCGGCTTCTAATAAGGTATATCTTATGAAGCAGCTATTTACTTTGCAAATGCAGGAAGGTGGATCGGTACATACTCATCTTAGTGATTTCCATGGTTTGGTAAACCAATTAGCTTCAGTCAATATTGTTTTTGATGATGAGGTAAAGGCTCTCTTGATTTTATGTTCTTTGCCTGAAAGTTGGGACGGTTTGGTTATGGCAGTAAGTAACTCTGCATCTGCTTCTAAAATCTTAAAATTTGATGATGTTGTGAGTGTGATCTTGAATGAGGAAATACGCAGGAGAAGCACAGGGGAATCATCAGGGAATGCTCTAAGTGCAGAAAGCAGGGGAAGGCAAAGGAAGAAGATTGAGTAAGGGAAATCAAGGTCGGGAAGGAGATCCAAGTCCAAAGGTATTACCTACTGGTTTTGTGGAAAGAAAGGACATACAAAGGAGTGTTGGTTGAGAGATAAAGAGAATCAACATGCAGGTACTGAAGAAGCAAAGGATGCAAATATTGTGGTATAGGATGCTCTCATACTTTCTTTGGATAGTCAGGTAGGATCATGGATTTTAGATTCTGGTTCATCTTTTCATGCATCCCCAAACAGAGATTTGTTTCATGAGTATGAACAGGGGACTTTGGAGTGCTCTATTTAGGGGATGGTACGCCTTGTCAGATAGTTGGCAAAGGGAAAGTGCAGCTGAGATTGCAGGTTGACAACACATGGGTGTTGAAGGAGGTCATGCATGTTCCAATTCTGAAGCAAAGTTTAATTTTTGTAGGAAGGTTGGGAGATGAGGGATGCACAATAACCCTCATAGAGGACTCTTGGAAAGTTACCAAGGGAGCACTTGTTCTAGCAAGAGGTAAGAAAGTAGGTACTCTTAATCTACCTACTTGTATTACTGATTCTACTTCTAGTGTAGATTCAAAGATGTGGTCTAATAGGCTTGGCCACATGAATAAGAAGGGAATGGATGTTCTTGATTCAAAAGGTATGTGTTCAAATTCGAAAAGCATAGATAGAGTTCATTGCAGGAAAAGGAAATTTGATGCTTTTGACAGGAACAAAGAAGCCTTGGTGTTTATGGAGGAGATGAAGGACAGAGATCAATCACAGGGGCTGAATAAATCTGAGCAGGGTAGCATGGACAGAGGTTTGATCCAAGAAGAGCTCACGGATGAAAATTTCATCACTTACAGGAACACACAGACACCGATGTCAGTCGCTTGGCACCGACGTCAGTCATCTAGATACCGACATCGGTCATGTGCAGACCAGTAGGGTCGGTAGGTCAAGCAGGAGAAGTCTGATGTCGGTCATAAGGACCGACATCGGCAGGAGGGACACCGGTGTCGGCCAGGGAAATGACGTCGGTAGTCAGGGTCAGTGCAGGGAACCGACATCGTTCGGGAGCAGACTGGGAGATGGCCGAGATCGGTCACTGGAATGGATGTTGGGTGGATCAATGAGTCTCAAACACCCATATGGAGGTCAGGAAAGGTATGTGAACCTCATATTCATTTTTCACCTTCTTTATATTGCTTATTGATAGTCATGAACTAGGAAGATGGAAGAAGCAATGCAGGTAGAATCCAGAAACAGTGGGAGCTTGGCATGGATGAGGAGTGTGAGTCCTTGAGTAGAACCAAATAGGTATTTGTTGGTAGAGTTGTCAGCTGGAAGAAAGCACTGGATAGAGGGATGGATTCCTGTTTTAGAGAAGAGAGTGGATGGACACATGAGACAAAAGGCTATGGTATTTGGTCTTTTGTAGGCTGCAGAACAATGGAGGTTTGACCATTGTATTTTATCTTTACCAGGTTGGATAATATTAGCTACATTATCCTGTTACTGTATTGTGTTACTTGTTGCAGGGTTTCATATACAGGGTGTTTTCTGAGCTAAGGGTAGAGTTGGTTCAGAAGTATGTCATGGAGAATTTGGGAGCAACACAATTCTTGTGGCATAAGATACAGGTATTGCATCACAGGTTTACATGGTGGTTGGTCTTCAAGAGTGACTTTGAAGAGGGATACAGAGCCTAAGGAACAAAATAGATGGTGTACAGGTATAGGTACAGTAGCAACTATTTATCTCCAAGTGGGAGATTGTTAGGGTGTGGAGCTAAAAGCTTCAACTGTTTGCAAACACAAGAAGAGGATGCTGAAGAACCAGAGGAACCAGCGTCGGCAATATAATGACGTCAGTCACAGATAGTGGAAAAGGAAACCGGTGACTGCAGGATGTCAGCCGACGTCAGCAGAACTAGGCAAGCAGGGACCGACGTCGATCGCCTGTGTATTTCCAGAACTGCTGTTGACGAATAGTCAGTTAAGTGAAGTGAGTGTTTGCATGTCAAATGACTAATTATAGTCACAAGCTACGTGTCTAATTATTTTAGTTAGATTTCTATTTTTGTAAGCATGGGATTCTATTTAAAGACCCATAAGGCATGTATTGTAATGATTAAGAAGGCAAGGAAAAGCATTGAAGCAAGCAAGGTCAAGGAGATCTATAGGTGTAAGGTCAAGAGATCAGCTGAAGCATTCAAGGAGGTATAGCAACTCAGGTTGTAGAGTTGGTTTTGTGTTGAGCAAGAGAGAGAGGGAAGAAGGTCTTGAGGTGTGGCAAGCCTTTGAGGTGGAGGAAGAAGTGGCATCTTCCTTATTGTATTTTCTTCTAGTAATATTTAATACAAGAGTGTGTATTGTCTCTCAAATTCTTTGTTGTCTCAAGTTTCTAGTTACTTTATCATTCTGGTATAATTTCATGTTTAATTGCTTATAAGAAAGTAATCAATTGTGCTTCCATTGGATAAGGGGTCGCCTAACAGTTGGTATCAGAGCACATTTATTGTTGTAGGTTCCCCTGACAATTATTACAATAATCCCAATGAAAACATACCTACACAAATGCATCCCATCTAAATTGATGGCTTGACACAAAATGTAGACGATGATTACATATGATATGTAGGAACTCCATGGGAACACCCTATATAATAAGTCATTGGTTAAGATGAAATACTTTTCAATTTACACAGCGTCCTCATATTTACTAATCCTCTTTATTCTTCTACTCTTCTAGGCCTTGGCTTTGTTTAATTTTTCCCCTTCCCTTTGATTGTCTATAATGATCCGAGCATCCGTGAAACTCATACCATAGTGACCTTATTACTTATATTTTACATCATGCTACTTGATAATTTTTTAATTATAATATATACACATATTATAGTTCCCATTTGAGCTTTCATACTCTTATTTATAAATACTACATGAGAACACATAGATTATTTCCCACTGGGGGCATGAATATTATTAACACCATATAAAATATTGAGTTACATTATTATGATAAACATATACAGTGGGGCATATTATTTTATTTGACTTTATCCACATTTCCATACTATCGCATATAGTACACATTATGCCTCAACACATATTTAAGATTGTTTGTATCCCTCCATTTTTCTATCTTCAAAGCCTTGATAATGCCTTTGATTTTATCTCAAAAATGCAAAAAAATCAAATATGTCAAAAATTTAAAATTTTCAAATATATTTCAAATACATAAACATTCAACATGTTATCAAAAAATAAAATATCATGATCTAAGTATGACATGCATTTATAGTTTACTTATTTTCACATGTTATTTATCACATATTTTTGTAGATATCACATTATTTTACTAACATTAGGCTTTCTAGAATGCAAGGAAGAGCTCAAATAGGTGACTTCAAGGGTTAATGTCTCATCTGAGGCTTTGCATGGATGCCAAAAAGGTTTAGAGGAGCTGGAGGGGATCTTGAACAACTAATTTGTGGATTTTCTTTGTAGTTCCAATGCCCAACTTTCATGAACAATGTTTAAGAAGGAAAACATACCTAAAACCTTACAAAACCCACAGTGAGGACCTAATGGATAAAATGGAGTTAGAGATAAAATATAATGGAATAGTTTTACTAGAATAGCTATTGGAATTTCAAGAGGACTCCCTCAGGTTTGCTCACATGTTTTTCTATCTATGTGGATTTGTATAGATGGGGTTAAAAATAGGGTTTTCTCACTATTTTTTATGTTTTGTAGGTTGTAGGAGGTTTTAAGAGATGAAAATCACATTTTTGGAAATTTTAAGACTTAATACAACTCCCCATATCACTCGCATTCCTTGAAACATCACCTAAGTATCCTAACTAGGTGATTCAA
>JARHVA010000521.1:972500-1012500 GCA_037957365.1 Torreya grandis | reverse complement strand
TAGGGAAAAAAAAGAAATTATAGAGGGAGAAATGAATATGGAAGAAGGTAGAGAAAGGAATAATGGAGGGGAGGAGAAGAAGGGAAGAGACATAAAGGGGAAGAAAAAAGAATGTAGGAAATGTAAGGAAAAAAATTATAAGGGAGGACGAGAGACACAGGAGTGGGTGTTTTTTGGTTCTATTTTGGAGGGTCTCAACTATGGCCTAGACATTACAAACTAGTTTATGGGTCAATCCACATGGATAGAGGTATGTAAAATTTGGTCATTAATTATATTGAAATTATTATGTCTCCTTATCACTATATTATACTACTAAGTCCCCTTAGTTTATATTTCAACTATCTGCTTGAATAAAAATGATGGTTATTAAAACCTTTATATATTACCACCATTACTATTTTGACACTTAAACCCTATAAGAAGAGAAACAAAACTTATGGTTCAATTTTTATAAATGTGGACTCGGTTGGATCTAAGTATGAAAAATGCATCATTGTTGATGAACTATGTATTTCCACATAATTTGGATATGCCACAACCTCATACTTTTGATCCTATCACTGCATTTTAGTGAATAAATAATTTTGATTCATTGACCCCCCTTCAATGTCATGCATTATGGATTGGTAATATTGAGTGTATTTCATATTATCCTTTGTATGAACTGAGGTTTTTTCAATCTATGAGTTCCATAATGTGACTATGATAAATTGACCTAGATAATTTGTTAATCTTTGCATATATACCATTGCATCCTGGTTCTTTCATAAAACCCTACACTTTCTTAATGATTCAATGAAGGCATGTTCTTTCCATTCCTTGTGGCTTGTGCAGAACCTGATGGTCTTTATACCATGTCTTGGTGGTTGTATAACAAAAGAAAATGATTTAGGAATTATTGAATGAAAAGACATGGGTTCTTATTAGATCTCTATAAGAGATTATCTTTTGGTCATTATAAACTCTGGACTTAAACTAAATCAACCTTAGGGAATATCTTTTCATAAGGCATATTTGAATCAATTATTATTATATATCTATCAAATTTTGAATTATCCGAATTGGGTTTTATTCTATTAGGGGAAGAATATGGATGTTGATAGATTTATTTATTCTCCCATTGTAGTAAATCAATTTGAGCCTAAATTTTAAAAAGGTCTAAGTTTTTATGAAATTAGGGATTTAGACTGTATTTATATTTTGTTTGAAGATAATTAAAACCAATTTGGGGGTTTTAGATTGTCTCTATGATTTTTAAACTCAAATCAAAATCAATTTGGACCTCTTAAAATTGAAAGGCTGAATTGTATGCATTGTTAACTTTTTCTAGTGAATCGAATTGGCATAAGGTTTTATTTGAATTAGTTGTATAAGTATATGAAATGGCATGTTTTGGCCATATGGATATATAGTTTAGTTTGAGAATAATTTATATATATTTACTTAATGACTTGGGTTAGTTGGAAAAATTATATGAGATCCATTGACTGGTTCTTTCCTTGTCACAAACCAAATGATCATGTTCCCCTAAATAATTAAAGATGATTATAAAAATATGTGTGTGGTTTAGATTGGAGTTTCCTAAGTGTTTATGTTTATTGATACATTTTTGTTTTATATTTATTGTGGTATTTTTATGCTTAGTATGTTGTTGAATTACGGGAAAGGGGTGAAACTCTATTAGCATGGGTATATTATAACAAGGGTTTTAATTATTAATTAAACTATTTAAATGGTTCAAACTTGATTTGCTTCAGAACTTTTGGTCCGTCAATGTGATGGCTTTGAGCGAGGGCTCTGGAGGTCTGCATTGGGAGGAATCTTCCATGGCCAGATAGTTTATGCCCAGTGCAAGTTCACAGGAGGAAGGGAAGGAGGCATTCTATTTAGGTGAGCACGCAAAGATCAGTAAAGTGAACAGTTGATTTCCACATAGCCAAGATAGACCTATGCTAGTTATCCCATCAGAATCTGTTAAAGAAGATGTTGAATATTTGGCATCACACGCTTTAATCTGTAAGTTTCTTGGAATTCGCATATCCCAGTCAGCTCTGGAAGCCTGGATTCGCCAGTCATGGTAGATTGAAGGAGATTTTGACATCATGTTGGCTGGTAACAGCTATTTCATGGTAAATTTCACTTGCATTTCTGACAAGAATAGAATTTTTGAGGGAGGTCCATACTTTTATGACCGTATCAACCTTTTTATAAAACCCTGGCATGTGGGGTTTAATTCTACTGAGGATCTTCCTTCACGAGTCCCAGTATGGGTTCGCCTACCAAGGTTACCTCTAGAATTCTGGTGAGAGGATGTCCTGTGGTAGATTGGTGCCATGATTGGAACACCAGCTGTAATCACTCACCAATCTCTGGACAAGAAGGTAATCTCTTATGCCCGCATATGTGTTGATATTGATATAAACAACTCTTTGCCAGATTCTATGGAAATATGGTTAGGTTCCTCATCTTAGATTTAACAAATTGATTATGAGTCCTTCCCCTTTTGGTGTCGCATCTTCCATGTGTATGGACATCTTCAGCATCAATGCCCTCATGCACCCAAAGGTCCAGGCATTCCTGAGGGATCAGATGGTCCATGTACCATCAATGCAAGTATGAGGAATGGACGACCTGACTCTATTACTAATAGAAATAGACAACCAGATAGCACTGGAAAGGGGAAAGCCCACCTAAATACTCTTAGTTTAGAGTAAGGCCAACCTGACTTTACTAGACTTGACAAAGATGGTTTTACCCTTTTTTGATGCCACACTAGAGGGTGAGGCCAGAAGCACACACATCTGGACCGGCAAGGAGATGTAGGGTTCAACCAATTTGAATTTCTTGATAACATGATCATAGAAGAGGTCATTTCGGTAGTGGAATAGCATGGGATGTTGGATCTGGAAGGAAAAAGATTTTCTTCTAATTATTCCCATGACATAGTCATTCAGCAAATTGCAGAACCTGCTCTAGACCTAGAGTCCAAAGCCCTTGTGGTGGCACCTACACAAGACAAAGATATACGCTAGGTAGATTTGGTAAAAGATGTGGAAGTTCCCAGTAAAGAAAAGGGACTTTCTCCTACTCTTGGTTTAATGTAGAGAACTTTGAAAAAGGTGTCCTTCTCCACACCTTCCAAATCAGGATGCAAGAAGGATCAAGATAGAATCAAACTTATAGGAGATTTACTGGTAGAGTCAGGGGTGGTGAAGACCATGAATGAACACTTCCCGCATTCCACTCAATGATTATTTTATCATGGAATGTGAGGGGTTTGAATAACATCCCCAAACAAAAGGCTATTCAAAAGCTGGTGAAAGACCATTCCCCTAATATTCTCTGTATTTAGGAGACCAAACTCTCTATGGACCCTTTGTTCACATGCTATTCTAATATCTGGTTCCATGGCTAATGTCAGTGTATTAGCACCCTGGGGACCTCAAGTGGTTTGGCTATGTGTTGGGATCCTAGAAATTTTTTGCCAATCCATTGGCTATCCTACACCTCGACCCTCTCAATGGTAGCTTCCTCCTTGGAGACTGGCGAGCTAATTTTAGTCACTAATGTGTATACCCTAGTTGATCTCCTAGGTCAACTCAAGCTCTGGGACCACATCTGATATGTTTGAAGCTGCCACCCCTTCATGCCCTGGATTGTTGCTGGGGCTTTTAATTCTATTCTAAGCTTGGAGGAGGAGAGGTGGATTAGCTCGGCTGGGACCTTCTTCAGAGCTACTTCAAAAAAATATTGACCTGTTACATCTTTTGGATGTTAAACCCCTCAACAAATTATTCACATGGAACAGCTAAAGGATGGGGGATACGGCCATCTCAAAATGCCTAGACAGGTTCCTTGTCTCATGTTTTTGGTGTTTTAGTTCCATCTCTCTCTCCTCTGATATTCTTGACTGGTGGGGGTCCGACCATTGGCCTATCATGCTCTCTGCGAGACTTATTACTACTCCTAAGAAGCCCCCATTCAAATTTCAATTGATGTGGCTTCGTGACACCTCCCTCCATGACTTAATGATAGGCTGGTGGAGGTAAGGGGGACTAAATTATGGCATGGCTATGTTTGTTTTTGCTAAGAAGCTCCAGTATGTGAAAAAGAAATTGAAGTATTGGAATAACCACTATTTTGGCAATCTCCACACCAGGAAGAGGAGGGCACAAGACCAGCTAGATGCCATTAGCAGATAGATTCATGACCATGGACTGTCAGAAGCTCTATGCTCAGCTGAGATTCAAGCTTCCATGGACTTGGCAGAGTGGGAGTTTTGTGAAGAGATTTTTTGGAAATTAAAGGCTCGTGTTGACTGGCTTCAAGATGGGGACAATAACATAGCCTTTTTCCATAAATCTATTCAGGATCGATGTAATAGGAGCTTCATCTTGTCCCTAATTACCTTAGATGGTATGCACTTGACTTCCTCTCAAGATATATCCAGGGAAGATATTCAGTTTTATTCTGCTCTCTTCTCAAATGATAATCCTCCTGATGAGCTTGCTAAAGGTACTATTTTATCTTGTATTCCCCTTATCGTGTCATCAAAAATGAATAACTCTCTTATGCGGCCTATTCGTAAGTCTAAATTCGAAGGGGTAGTCTTTGGCATGAGGAAAGGTAAGGCTCTAGGACCTGACAGATTCCCTGTGGAATTCTTTCAAGAATTTTGGGACGTCATTAATCAAGATCTCTTAGGGGTAATTTAGGAGTCCTACTCTAACAGAGAAATGCTCTGAGCTCTGAATGCTACTTTTTTGGTGCTCATTCCGAAGCATGAATAGGCTAATCAGTTGGAATGTTTTAGGCCCATTGCTCTCTGCAATGTAGTCTACAAAATTATCACTAAACTCATTATGGAGAGGCTTAAGATCTGCCTGCCCATGGTTATCTCTAAGGAGCAAGGGGGATTCATTGCTAGTAAGCAAATTCTGGATGGGGTGGTTATAGCGTCAGAAGTTATTCATTCCATGAGTACTTCCTAGGAATGTGCTATGTTTATTAAGCTTGATATGGCTAAGGTGTATGATAGAGTCAGTTGGGGATTCCTGCATAAAGTTCTTCTAGCTTTCGGCTTCATGCAGGACTGGATCCATTGGGTGCTTAGCTGTGTCACGACTCCTTCCTTCTCAATCCTTATTAATGGTGTTCCCTCAGAGCTTTTTGGTGTCTCTAGAGGACTTTGTCAAGGAGACCCACTTTTTCCATATTTGTTTATTATTATGGCTAAAGGACTTGGGTTACTTATTAAGCTTCGGGTTTCTCAACATGTGCTTCAGGGTTGGTGACGGGGAAATGGATTACCCACTTTGTCCCACCTCCAGTTCGTGGATGACACTTCTCTTGCAGGGAGAGCTCAGAATCGGGAAGCTGAAGCATTTGAGCTCACCTTGGACACCTATTTGGCAGCCTCTAGGTAGAAGATTAATGACCACAAGTCCTCTATTGTGTTTTTCAATACCCATGAGCTTATTCAATGGAGGATTATGTCTATCCTGAGGTTTCAATTGTAGTCTCTCCCCCTCACCTACCTAGGAGTTCCTATTACGGTAGGAAGGTAGCCAAGGCTCTTTTGGCAGAAGATGCTAGACAAACTTAGACATAAAGTTAACCATTGGACTCATAAGTGGCTCTCCACTACCGACAGGGTGACACTCTTGCAATCGGTGATTCAAGCCCTTCCCATTTATCGTAGCATGGTCCAGGCGGCCCCGGGGTACTTCCTAAAGGAATTCGATGCTCTTTCTCACCAATTTTTGTGGAGTGGCAATCTGTTGAACACTAAATGGAGTTTGCTTAAATGGGACATAGTTTGTCAACCAAAAAGGGAAGGCAGCCTTGGGCTGCACTCTGCAATTCTGTGTAGTCAAGCTCTCACTGCCAAACTTTATTGGCACTGGTATTCCAACCCAGCTCAACTTTGGGCCCATATATTGGCTTTCAAATACTAACCCAGGGAGGAGCTATAGGATATTTCAAGACTCCCCCTTGAGGTAAGAGGTTCGATGGTGTGGAATACCCTCAAGCGAGGAGCTCAGCTGGTGAAGAGCAGCCTCTTTTGGATCTATAACAGGGGAACAGACGTGCTTTTTTGGAGTGACTCCTGGGATGGGTTTCCCCCTCTCTTATCCTCTCATCCACATTTGTAGCTACTCTATGATTCTTTGATTTATGCAAGGTGGAACACAGTGGATCATTATAAGGAGGCCATCAGGTTGGACACAGTGGTGGGGTATCGATGGAAGAACTCGTCGGACTGGCCACTGGGAGGCTTTATAGAGGATCGGCTAGAGTTATCTATGATGTTGGCCTCTAGAGAGTGTAGCTCCCTGCAGGGGCGTGATGTTTTGGCTTCGGGTGGTGATCCCTTAGGAAAGTATTCTGTTTCCTCTAGATACCTTGCTTTGACAAAACAACTTTTAGGTGAAGTGGTGGTTCCTTGGGGGAACAAGGTCTGGAACAGCTATTCTTGGCCCAAGTGTAATTTCTTTCTTTGGGTGCTATTTTACAATAGGTGTCTTACTTGGGACAACCTCTATAAATAGGGTTTCCAGGGGCCCTCCATGTGTGTTCTTTGCCGCAGTAGTGTGGAAACTATCTCCCATCTTTTCTTTTAGAGCCCTTTTGCCAAATAGATTTAGCACTTTTGGTGGGATGTGTGGGATTGCCCATGCTAGCATATTTCTTATTTGTCTGAATTTTAGGACCAATTGGGCCATCCTCCCTCTCAGGCCTCATTTCTTCAGGTCCCTTATTGCATTGGCCCATCTTTTGTCTTGTGGAATACTTGTTTGGAGAGGAACAAATAGATTTTCCAAGGTGTATGGAGATTAGTGTCTTGTGGGGGAGAATCATGAACGCTCTTCTTGAAACCCTTCACACTAAGTGTGATGTGGTGAATGACTTGAGTTTGACTGATGCTAAGATATTTGCACGCTACACCTCTATGTTCCCCAAAGATATCCCCTTCACCCCTCACACTCCAGCACATGCCTGTGGACAACTTAAGGACCCTATCATATGGACAGGTTGATGGTCTCCTCCTGAGGATGGCATGCTCAAAATTAATATCGATGGATCATCTCGTGGCAATCCTGGACCAACTAAGATTGACGGGGTGGGTCATGATAGTTTTGGTAAGGTGCAATTCTTCTTTTTTATTCACAAGGGATGGTATACAAATAATTTCATGGAAGCTCTTGCAATTTTGGTTGCTATTCAATAGTGTTGTTCTCTCGGTTGGAATAGAATTATTTGTGAATCTGACTCCTAGGTTGTTATCAATATGTTGAATAAATGGGATCTTGAAAAGGTTGATTGGCATTTCGCTGGAGTGGTGCAACAGGTCCTCTAGCTTTGTATCTCTTTAGAGTCAGTTTCCTTTATGTATATTCCCTGTGAGTGGAATAGGGTGGCAGACTGCTTGGCCAAATGGGCCTCTGAGCATCGGCTACCTTGGAACATCTTAGATCATAAGATGCCACCTTTAGATTTATCCTAGAAGCTTGATTAGTTGCTTGACTATGATAAACTTATGTAACTCTTTTCTTTCTCTAGTTTTAATAAGATTTTTTACCCCTTTTTAGTTTTAAAAAAAACTATTTAAATGGTTCACCATTCCATAACTCGTGTGACCTAATTTTTAGTATTTGGAGATCATATGAGGTCATGAGACCTCATAATGATCCCCAAAATTTCCTATATTAATTATTGATTTAAAATGAATTTATTGTTTGTGTGCTTATTAGAATCACTTTTGTCTATGTGGACTATTTTAGATTACTGGATCCATTCCAAATTTTGATCAATTATTATATTGGATTATTGCCTTGGGATTATTGTATAGCTGATTTGATGGCTATCATGCTTGCCTGATTTTATTATTGGATTTGGACTTAGTGGAATGTAATTATTTAGTTATATGTTGTGTCTTCTAATTGTTGCATGATTTAAGTATAGTCTTGTTCGTTCACCATTCCTAGACCAAACTTGAATGACTAAACATTAACTCATATTTTTGTATGCCTAGGGTATAAATTACAATCAAGAGGGTAATGGGTTGACCGCATACTTAGAGGGGATCCAAGTTGGTTATTCCAGAAGCTATAGAAATGGATTAATTGTTAATCTCTTACTATAGCCTTCATTAGCCTACAATTATTTGTCCCTAGTTTTGATTTATATGATGATGGGTTAGTTATTTTCATCTAACCTCAAAAAGGTGATTATGCCTTGTGTTGGTGTTAGGTTATTATGATGTGATGTCAATTAGTTCATAATCTCACTTGCTCATAACTTCCTCGTTGACCTTTTTTACTAGAACCATCATCTAGCTGATGGTTGAGGTGGTAAGGGCCACTGATGGTTAAGCTCATAGGATTGGTCGGGAGTGTTTATCTATTTTGGTTATGTTTACCCATTCCTAGATGACTTCATGGATAGGTATGATGTGATTGGTAATGCTATATTACATATTATTCAATTCTTTCTTAGCATAAAATGTTGTAATGCTTTTATATATCATGATTAGTAGATGTAGTTGTAATAACTTCCATTGGATTTCAATTTAGTTGCATTGGCTTTGAACATGCTAACCCTGTGATTGAATAGGGATCATTTAGAAATAATAAATACAAGTTACAATGTACAGCATGAGGTAACATGTGAAGGTTTAGTTTCAAATTCTAAATTGATCATTTAGATATACTGGTGTTTTATAGTTAGATTAATCATTTATCAATTGTTAATATTATGCTAGTGTATTGCCTTGTTATCCTTATCATGTATCATATGGTAAAGGATGTTTTACCCATTTTGGTAGTGGCATTTATTTCTTATGAAACATTGTAAAACTTATATATATTTTATTAAATAATATCGATGATGTAAGTGGGTATGTGCATTGGAATTATGTAGGACCTTTATGCTTATATATCTTATAAATTGGTTCATGTTGGAATCAACTGTATGCCTAAACAAATTATACTTGTGTGTATGAGTAACATATTATTCTACTTTGTTGGTTAAGATTGGAAATTAATTTATTCATGTTTACCTTGAATTATTCTTGAGAAATAAATTAATAATCAAGTTGAGTGATATTTTTAATTAATTAATTACCAAACTCCTTGGTTGTAGGAGAGTTTTTATCTTAACTTCTCACTATTTGCAATAAATTCTAGGTTACATGAATAGTTGGAAAAGACAATATGAGTGTGAAAGTTGAATTGGATTTATATGCCTTCCTTATATAGATTTAATTATTGATCAAATATTCCTTATGTCATGAGTTTATTACTTGGGCACAAGGTACTTTAGTTGTATTAATTTCCCCTTCTTAACTATTGGACCACATTAGCTATTTACTAATATGGAATTGTGTAATATCAATTCAATGATTGGTTGTAACTAAATCCTTCCTATTAGATGATGAAGAATACATGATTGTACCTTCATCCATCTATTTAGTTTATGGCAAGCATTCTTGTAAGTTGATCGAAAACTCTTTATGCAAATGATATCCTATTGTATGATTTAGAGATCTTGCCTAATCTATTTCTACTCAAAGTAGTTCTAAATGCTACTTATGTTTGGCATATTGATGGTTGCCTGATTGATAGCGAAGATAATGTTTCACCTATTCTCTTTCCATGGACTCGTTGTGACACAATGATAGATAAAATTTCAAGGGTAACCTTTTTGAATATGCATATGCAAGTACACTATATAAGTATCACTTGCTTCAGCAAGCAAGGTTTTGGTCCCATTATGCATCCAAATACATATTTTGATATGCAAACTCAAAAAAAATTTAGGGTTATTTCAAATGAATCAATCAAGAAAAGGTAGATAATATAACTTATTTATTTAGTCATGATTCCAATAAATACAACTAATATAATCATAGTAGAATCACATGATACAACACATTTGTAAAATTAGAAGACGTATAAAAATTCAATAATACAGTATGGTGTAGTTAGATGTAAATATGTAGATAAAAATAGTGATCAAAGTAACATAACAAAATATTAGGACCAAGAAAATAATTATGACCATGATTATGTAGAAGATTGTTAAAATATTCCCAATGAAAACATACCTACATCTAAATTGGTGGCTTAACACAAAATGTAGACAATGATTACATATGATATGTAGGAACTCCATGGGAACACCTTATATAATAAGTCATTGTTTAAGATGAAATACTTTCCAATTTACAAAGATTCTTCATATTTACTAAACCTCTTTATTCTTCTATTCTTCTAGCCCTTGGATTTGTTTAATTTTTCCCCTTCCTTTTGATAATGCCTTTGATTTCATCTCAAAAATGCAAAAAAATTCAAATATTTCAAAATTTTAAAATTTTAAAATATATTTCAAATACAAAAACATTCAACATATTCTCAAAAAATAAAATATCATTATCTGAGTATAACATGTGTTTCTAGTTTACTTATTTACAAATGTTATTTATCACATATTTTTATATATAACACATTATTTTAATAACACATACATTTCACAAGGTATATGAGTTTGATGTAGGACATACATATCGTACAAGTATTAATAGTTATCAGATTTAATTTACCTTGTAGCCATGCCAATTATATGGGCATCTTATTCTACAGGTTACATTATAACAAGTTATATCTATGACCTAAAATTTCATATTGAGTCACATATATTACAAGTGTTTTGATAATGATATAATTCTATAATAGATGAAATTTTTCAAAGATACAAAGTATAGGGTTCAAAAATTTAAAGTAATTCAAATATCAGATTCTATAACAGATTATAAGTTTTCAAAGATTCAAAGTGATTCATAAATCCACCATAAAATGAATATCAACACATTGATACATATTATGGGGGCATATGATATGTATTTGCATTCATTTTTCAAAAACTCAAAGTACATATTATTACACACATGAATGCATATGAAAAATAGTTACAAGATAAAAGTTACATATTTCAAATATAGTGACAATAGATTATATATATGCATGACATTTTATATCTTTAGCACAAATTTAGGGGGAGTGATACTTGTTCATGCATGTTTCTAAAAGCTAAAAGGATATGATACTTGTTCAAACACATTTTTCAAAGTTCAAAATCCATGATTATTGGTCATGCATGTTTTTTAAATTGCAAAAGACGTGATGCTTGTTCATGCATAATTTCAATGTTGACAATTATAGTATTGAAGGTGTTATACATGTTCATGAAAATTCTAAAAAATTTAAATTATAATTTCAAAGACATGATACTTATTCATGCAGAATTTCAAAGCTCAAAGTTATATATAGTACAATATTTGTTCATGCACATTTTCAAAATTGAAAGTTATAATTTTAAATGTAAATGCTTGTTATTTAAATTCTAATTTTTTAGCACTAAGGACATGATGGGAGCATGAACATTCTTCACTGTATTTAGACCATGAAAGTAGAATTTAAATATGTGTGTATTGGTGTGATTTATTCTATTATAGGTAATGTATGTTTGAGTCTAATGATACTCAACAGCCTTGGCATTAATTATAGTGAAACCATTTTTTGGTTCCATCTTTTATTATGAGTGGTGTATGTTTAAGTATAGTGACATGCAATAGTATTGTTATCACATATACCAAACACTTTATGGCTACACATTCTTTGCATTATCATTTTATACTATTACCCATTCATGAAAGTTTCAATATGCATATTTCTAACTCAAGGGATTGATTAGTTATTCAAAATAATGACTTGATCACTCTAAATTCCATAATGGTTCAAATTTTCTATGTAATTTAATAAGGGGGAACATTATCTATATTTTATCAGTTAATGAGTAACACAGTTTCATCTCCATAAAGGTGTACCCTTTCCTTTCTTTCTTTTGAATTTTTTATTTTTTATTTAAGTTTTTCAAAATTTTAAATATGGGCAAATGATTATTGCTTGTATTATTTCAAGGATTGCCAAAGTTTGAATGCCCTACACAATTAGAGTAACCTATCAAAGACAAAGTTTGTTGTAAACAATTAGGTATAATTATTTCTCCTTAACTTTAGAAATCCATTACAATAATAAAAAGGGGTAAATGTATATACCTAACTTTGGTCATAAGTACTTGATGATGATAGTTATTGAGACATCTTAAACATATTACCTACACATAAATAAAATATATTATGCACCATTCCTTTGATCCATAAATATATATTTAGACTCAACCCTTTATTTTTGGTCACTATTGCAAAGAAATTTACCAATAAAATTGTCAAACTTATGTATATTATCCTCATACTTTCTCCAACTTATGAAAAAGGTCCCTAATTTTCTAGAATATGTTTTAGCTAGGATGACAAGTCTATTATCACATACTTTCTTATTATTGCTTTCACAATAGACCCTAATTTTGTAACAAACTCATGGGACCTCTTTTTGCTCTAGAGTCTAGTCTTTTAATATAATGGGGTTTGGTGGCATTGGAAAACCTAAAGAACTGGCCCAACTTAAGTATGTCAATTTTCATCATATGTACTTGGTCTATAAATCACATTTGGGACTTCTATGATATAATTTTAATAATTTTCCTATTTTAAAAGAGTCTTAGATTTTCCTAACCATGTTCTAAAATATATAAAAGTTCCCCTTTTGAGCAAAATATGGCTTAGACTTATGCAACTAATCTAATTATTTTAAGAGTTAATGCATATTTTCTTTAAGAACTTTAGTCTATTTCTTGCATTATTTTAGGTTAATTGACTAAGTATTTTTTTTAATTCTCTAACTTAGTCACTTTATGTATAATGGACTCAATTAGCTATAAGTTTAGCGAATGGTTATTTTTATCCACTTATTTTATTTGCTTTTACTTTATTTTTTAGAATTTACATACCCATTTTCATTCAAATTTAAAAGTGCTAATGGAAAATTATTTTCTTTTCAGGTGCCATTTAATCAGATTTAACGTGTGGATATCACTTATTACTTTCATGTCTTCAAGCAAAAATCTTGGGCCCTGGCTTAGAGAATGTTGACAAGGATCACATTTTCACTCACCCACTACTTTAAAGACTTCATCTATTTTTTAGGATTAAAAAAACTACTAGATAAGTGAGATGATGCTAAGTAATTTAAACTCATTTCTTTAGAGAACTTCAATAAATGGGTTTTTTATCTAAGCTTTTAGGCTCTCGAGTGAGAAAGATCATGCCATGTCATCAAATATTGCTTCTCCACATTCTTAGGGTATATGGTACAGTGTGGGTCTACATAAAATGAAGTAGGTGAGCAAGATGATAATACATGGGGAAATCCTACTTCATCATATCCCTAGGGGGTTTCATCCACATCAAACACATACTTAATCCCTGAGTGAGGGATATGACATCACATGATAGAATCTCATCTCACTAAAGCAAAACATCAGTTAGTGTAGTTGGGGCCCTATTGGATCAGTGACTAAATGATAAGCTACCACATAGCATGGCCTTATAAATAAAGGACATGTTAGCATATCTGTCAACAACACAACTTAAATTTGATGTTTATTTATCCTATCAAAACTATGAAAACTTGAAAGTGGACTGTGTGTCTGATCTAAACTACAATGTCAAATTATATGGGAATATTAATGGTAATTTTAATCATAAAAAATATAATTCAAAGATAACTAGGTAGTATAATTAAACACAGACCTAGAATGCACATCAGGATCAAGAGAAGGGAGGCATGAAAGATAAAAGACTACCTTAACTAGGAATAGATCATGTATAAAACATGGCCAACTAAACATATTGAGGATATTTCAATGGCATTCAGACACCCAAAGTTCAATTCAAAATTAATCAGATAGGGTCTTTGTTGCAAACAATGTAGTTGACTAAGTGCCTTGATGAGTTTTAAATATATTTCAGCCACCTAGAATTTAATTCCAAATTAGTTAGCATGGCCTTGATCTTTATTTCATAAAGACTATGTATGATCACACTCAAATTTGAACTCTAGTTGGTGTGTCTTATTTAATCTTTATAAACATTAGATAATGGGATGATTAATGAATATTTGGATATGAATTTTATATATATATATATATATATATATATATATATATATATATATATATATATATATATATATATATATATATATATATATATATATACATACATACATACATATAAGTCTAGCTAAAAGACTTTGAAAATGTGGTCCATTTAGAATTAGAGGCTAGGGTATAGGGTCATGTAATTTCCATTACACATATTTTCCTTCTTTCTAGATAGATTATACACTTTTTCATGATTCGAGTATATTTGAAGTCATGTTTTTAATTCAATTGAATATTTGATGAATCCCAAGTTGATGCTTCATGAATTATCTTCTACTTAAAAACTTTGTGATTTGATATCCATTTACTACACATGCCTATGATGTCTCTTTTTCCCTCTTTTTATAGAGCTTAGTCCTTAGACTCATGCACTATCTTAGTTCCTGGACATGTTAGCCATGTAGATATTAATTTTCTAATGGAATCATATTATCAAAAGAAATATGTATGTCTTATTTACAAATCAGGCTCATATTCTCTTCCTACATACCCATTATCTTTTTCTCTTTTTTATTTATTTGTTAGAGTAGGTACATTATGATGAATTACAATCTATGTTTACCAATTTCATCTTGATTAACAAACATTCTAGTTGTTGCTTTTAAATTATTGAATATGTTCATAGTGAGTTTAAAATTAGATGTATTCCTATACTAAATACATTTGATTTTTTCCTTGGAAACATACCCACAAGACCAACATTCCCAATCTAAATATGAATTTTATTCCAAACAGGCCCCTTATATGGAATAACTTATATCTACCAACTGAGGTATCTATTATGCCTTGACCAAGTATATAAAGACCTTAGGAATTTTTATATTGATCCTTATTCTTATAATAAGTGGAGGGAGTATCCTCACTTGTTAATCCTTTCCTTTCTACTTAGAGTTGGTGTGCTTAAAGAACACATCAAAATATTGGCACTAAAAGGAGGGTGAGATGAGATTTTTTCTTAGATATATCTATTTTGGTATTGGTGTATACCTTTTGATGTTACTATGTGTCTAATAAACATACAAACAAGGTTTCAACCCATCTACAACCTTATTTTGGCTTCATGGAAATTTTTCCCCTATGAATATCCTAGGGCTTGTTCATGACTTGCTCATGATTCCTGATAAATTATGATTGAAATATACACATGGTGGGATTTGAACTATTGATGAAAACATTTAATATTTTAAAGAGTATATCATATAAACCTAAATCCAACATAAAAGTTTGTCTTGTCACCTATTACTTATTCCCTAGATGAGGTTGCCTACAACTGGTACCTTGGTTTCCATGATGGGTGCATCACCTTGTGGGATAATTTTGAAAACTTATTTGTCAATAACATTAGCATGCCCATAGATACTAATACCCTATATTACCAATTTGATAACTCATTTAGGTAGTTTAATAAACATGTGAGTGCATTCAATGTTTTCTTTCATCAATTATATAGGAGGTTTAAATACCCAATCCTATAAAAGGAAGTGGTTACAATCATGATCTATCTTATAAATTTGGATCCCCTAACTATTATGTTAATCTATAGGTCTCAATATATCCTTACATCTTTGGCATTGACTTACCAAGAATCCTTAATAATTTATCAATAATCAATTACACATGGTTATAGTGCTAGCCTAATTTACTTATCAAGATAATTAGGTGTTCATGCCTAAAATAATTTAAATTATCTATCTATAGCTCAGCCCATGGATCGATTTGTAACATATAATGAAGAATCACCTTATAATTATAATCAATCCAACTTCTATTTGATGAATTAACACCCTATGGTTATTTTCAATGCATGTAATTATGATTGTCTAACTCTTAATCAATATGTTGATCTACCTTATTCTAGTGAGCATGCATAATTTGGTGATTTTACTAATCAAGCATCATCCATTATAGGATATACTCAATAAGTAATCCATGGATTCTTCTATGGGATTGTATTCCCAAATTCATAACTTTAAATCTCCAAATGTGGATATGGGACAAGTGATGAAGTGATCATGTCAATCATAAATGTTCCACTCATAGGTAAGAGCTAGTCCAAGAGAGTAGTGATGACACCAAGTATAATGATGATGAGATAGTATCAGATATTTTGGGTGAATAAATGGTTAAAACCTAGAATAACACTAAAATTCCCATATAAAATATAGAATCAAACATCTCTTTTAATTATCTATCAGAGGAAATAGAAGATCTTGACCAACTAGATGAAGAATATGCATGTTATGCACCTAAAATGTTCATACCAAATATTATTACTCTTATATTTAATGAAGTGATTCAAGATGATCAGTAGTTCAATTATAGTTGATTATCCCCCATCTATTCATTAGAGGTGGATGAAATATGATAAAATCAAGTTTTTGTCATTTCTTATAAAGGCTTAGATCCTTTTGAGAAGCATATGCAATATGTCTATAGTAGTCATGTGCTCCTCATAATAGTGGAGGTAGTCAAAATGTAAATGGGAAACTATGGGCATGATTGCCAAAGTAATGAATAAATGATACTAGAGGAAGTTGGAGAAGTAATTTCCTCAATCTAATGTATTTATATACATAATTCCACCACTGATTATTAATAATAAGGTCCTTCATATGGGAAGAATAAAACTTATGCGTTATAGATAATTAAAAGAATAATAAGGATGTTACCACACCATCCATCTAATAAAGTGAAAAAATGTCAACTGTTTGGTTATTGGTTGCCAAAAAATAACACTCCTTCCAAGTTGGGTCTTCCAATCTCTCTAATATATGTTGCTAAACACCCTATCCCTCACTATAATTTAATGTTTGGGTAGTATTATTTCTTGACCTCTATCCTAAATGCTTCTTCAAAATTAAATGTAAGTACATGATTGAGTTTTATAGCATAAATTTACTTAATTGACATAAAATTATAGAGAATAAGACACTTTTGGATAGTGTTTTTGAATGTAGAGGTCAACATTGATGAAATTTTGTGTTCCCCCTAGTAGGATTCCTACCAACTTTCTCAAAATATTTTATGTGAATATGTATTATTTTAGGTGTCTAAAAAGTGAGGATTTATTGTTACTTGACAATGGGAATTTACTCAAACTCTAATTCCAGGCTTGAGCGCTTTTCAAATTCATATAAATCACTTATTTTTTGTTTTCCTTTCATAATTTAATATTTTTCCTTTCCCTTTTTTGTTTTTAGTGTGGTTTTATTTTCTTGCTTTCCTTGCTTTTCCTTGTCAATCTATCTTCATTATTGTTCAATTTTGGTCTAAACAATATTTTTTCATGTGGTTTTATGTTAGTCAATGTATAATGGAGAATGAAGGTTTGTACGTAGGTACCACATGTGATTTTTTATGCAATATTAATCTTTGGGTAGTTTACAGTAGTGGATAATTTGTATGGTTTAGTTTTAAGGATTAAACTATTGTATGTGTTATGGATCAATTCTTATTTGGATATGTTTGAGTAAAACTAGTTAATCAGTGAAAGTATTCTCTTGAAACCAAACACAAAGTCACATCTTAAAAGATTTTTGGATTCGCTCAGATGAATATTCTATGGTGAATATATATAGTGAAAAATACATAGTTATGCATTTCATTTTCCATGGCATTCGCCAACCTGGAACTAAGACAATAAAAAAGAGAAACAAAAAAAATATAAAATAAAAATCTATTATCCAAATAAATCTCAAGTCTAAGTGGTTTAGAAAATATCTACTGGGTTTATAGACACAAAACTGATAGCAGAGAAAGGCCTTGAGTGTGATTAGAGGCAACTCTATCGATGCTATAGATGCCTAGATGATAGCAAGATAATGTCCAGGCAAATGTCTTCAAGGTAAGGATCACTAGCCTAATAGTTGGACCCATAGTAATTAATCTCTATGGGTCGTACGAAATGGTAAATGATATTTCACATAAAGGATCAATGAAGACACTTAGATTTGATCACTCAATAGCTCCCATCTTGTCTATTATTTAATTTATTCATGTTCCATGCATTGCTTTACCTAGAAATTATGGGTTCATTGAAATTTTTTTCTTTTTTTCCAAAATGCTCAGGAGTATTTTCTAGGAAAGTTGCCATTTGTTTTTGCTTGCACAACATACCCTAATCTAATAAAAAAATCATGGAACCTCTTTTTTATATGGATTCTATTTGTTTGACTAAATGGAGTTAAGTGGCCTTTGATGATTTAAATATTTAGTCCAACTTAAGAAGGTCACTAATTGTTGAAATCTAATTTTTAATTTTATTTTGTTATTTTAACCACGTTTGAAAGATATTTTTTCAACCTATGTACTTGGTCTAAAAATCACTTATGGGATCATTTTGATATAATTTTTTGAATTTGCCTAATTCTAAAGAGTCTTAACACTTATAAATCATGTTCTGAAATATATAAAGTTCCCATTTTGGGAGAAATCTAGCTTGAACTCGTGAAAATCATCTAACTATTTTAAGAATTTTTGCATTTTTTCCTTAAGCATTTGGGTCCATTTCTTACATTATTTCGGGTTAATTGATTAAGTCTCTATATATTTTTTATTATATGACTTAGTCAATTTCTATATAATGGAATAAATTAGTAGTAAGATTAGAAAATTTGCCTTTGTTTTTTTTTCAACATTTACTTAGCCATTTTCATTAAAATTTAAAAACACTAATGGATACTTCTTGGCCCCATAGTTTTAGAACATTTAATGTCTAAGTAGTGAAATCATAAGACCCTTAGTAAATTTTAATTAATTAAATAATGATGATTTATTATTTATTAATAGGGGTTAACAACCTCATTTAAATAAATAATAAAAAATAAATTATTTATTACTTATTAGTAAAATTAAAAAAATATTTTATTATAATCAATAATTTAAAATGTTATTAGGATGGTTGGACCCATTATGTCCAATGGTCACATTCCTTCACATTTCATTATAAATAGGGTTTTACTTTTATTGTGAATGTGTGTGAAAATAATATATTATGAATCGTGAATTATGCATGAACAAAGAGTTTTGTAAAGGCTATTGAACAAGTGAGAAGAAAGATTTTATGTATTGAGATGATTTGGTTTCTCAAATATATGAATATCACATTAGTGGGGTTTTTTAATCTCTTTGATATTTTCCCGTGGTAATTTTTGTGTACTCATTTATTGATTTATATGATTCATTTATTATATTTTATTCATTATTTATTCATCCTAGATTCTATCTATACATTTTTATTATATACATAAATTTTATCATGATATTAGAGCTTAGTGGATGGATATTATAGGCAAGTAATTTATTTAAAGCAAATTTTATTGTATTTTAAGCCTATGAGGAAGTGTATGGCATTAGGATGCCATAGAATGAGAGATTTTTCTTTGTTGATCTCTGGGAGGCTTGGTTAAACATCTTAGAGACTTAAATAGGCATGTAAAATAATTCAAGCATTGCCATTTTCCTATTAAAACAACTTAGACTTTTTTTAATTGTGGTAATACTCATTTGGTGTAGTGTTATGGTCCATATTTGGCCTAGACAAATAAAAAACTATGAAAAATGATTGCCAATAGTTCTTAGGCCCTTCTATGATGTTTAATCATCATTTTTCATTTGTTTTACCTAGTAAAAACATCTACCAAACTTGCCAAGGAATTAAAATCTTATCCTAAAATCTTCATCAGTCACAAAGGTGACATAATCAGCTAGGGAAAATTCAAAACATTGATTTTTTATTCAAAATTTAACTTTGAAAATTCCATCATCAAAAGAAGAAAAAATATAGAAGATTGAAACAAATTTCAAGATTTTTAAGTGTCTGTACAAGTTTTAGGGATCTCCAAAACATTTATAGATGCATCATATTTAATCATAGGTAATTCAAACACTGAATTCTTCATAAAAAAATCTATTTTTAAGGTCTAACATGCCTTGTACCAGGATTTTAGGAAGATCAGAATTTTTTTAAGGTCTGTCATGGGATATTTAAGGTGATGTGAAAATTCAAACTCTTTTCTATGTTTCATTATTCTCCAAGCTATGTGCTATAGGTAAATTTGATTTCATATAATTTTTTAAAAGTTTTTAAAAAATAAATTAGAAATTAAATTCTTTTTCCCAATCTAGGGTACCACTTTGGAAAACTAAGACTTAGTAAGAAGTTATATATATATATTTATTTATTTCAGTTGTGTTATTTACATGCACATAATATATTTACTTATTATATTTTTTATTTTGAAAATCAGATTAAGAAAAGGTTCAAATATAGGTTAATTGATATAAAATATCATGTAAGCTCTTAGATGAGTTGGTAAGTTTCTTATTGGTAGAACATATAACTAAGAAGGTCCCATGTTCAAAACTTCCTAAAATTAATTTTTATTGACTTGGTCAATTTTTTTTTTTAAATTTAATTTAAATTAAATTCTATTTGTTGGTTTGCATGCCAAATTTTCATGCATTTAAAACCCTAGTTGACCTATCAAACTTGTTTTGACTTTAAATATATTGAATGTTTTTTCAAACATAGTTATGTAACCAGTCTATATAGAGGTTTTGGTAATTTATAGACACATCTACATGGTCCATTTTATATTTTGAAATCTTATATTAATAATTTTATATCTTATTTAATAATAATGTCTAGGTAGTTATTTTGAGTGTGACTCTTTGCACACCTAGATTAATGTAACTCTATTTTAGGTTTTTACATTATTTGACATATAAATTATGTAATTAAATATAGTTGCATTTGTGATTCATTTTATTTTTGAAAATAGTTGAAAAACTCATTAAAACATTTTTAAAAATAATTGTGTTTATATTCATGTATTTTTACAACACTTGTGACACCTTGTTTTGTAACAATCTTCTACAATTTTGTTACTTTGAATAAAATTAAATTGAACAATTATTGTATGTTTACATTTAAAATCTATTTTTAATTTTAAATAAAGTTAAAATTCACACTAAAACGATTATTTTTAAGTGTTTTTATACTATCATTTTAAAATAAAAGTTATGGCTTCACCTAATTTTCTTTTAGATAAATCATAAATACTTAATGAAAATAACTATAATATTTGGAAAATTTAAATTAAAGTAGAATTCATGTATTGAAAGTAATAGGATATTGTCGTTATGATTGAAAATCCCCTTTTGAATGACATGTGACCCCTAATCTTACCAATGCGTTTCAATAAAAAATTATAGGAAGTTATGTCCATTATCTTGCAAAGTGTCAAGGATGAATTCTTTCTCCACATTGGTAATCAGGGGTCTCCTAGTGATGCTTGGAAACTCATTGAGTCCATGCACGAGGGCACTCATCTCTTTAAAATAACTAAATTAATCTTTGAATTCCTTACTACACTTATGGAAGGTGATAAAAAAGTTGTTTGTTTTCTTGGTAAAATTAAGAATATTAAATCTCAATTAGATAGATGTAATTGTAATATGATTTAAGATCAATTATTTTATTTTATCATTTAGTTAAATATTAATCAATAATTTAGAAATTTTATTTCAATTTTAAATTTTAAGTATCAAATTGAGAAAGATATCTTTGACATTACTACCTTGTTTGCTCTCTTGAGTCAAGAAGAGTAAGTTATGACTAATTTTGATTATATATAAAATGCCACTCAGGGACTTCTCACCTTAAATAATGTTTTTGATAATAATAATAATAATAATAATAATAATAATAATAATAATAATAATAATAATAATAATAATAATAATAATAAAGGTCTAAATGGGAACAAAAGATGTAGCAGTAAGAATCATAAACCTAAATTTAATGGAAATTGCAATCCATGTGGTAAGCTTGGTCATAGAAGAGAAAGTTGTTATAAAAATAAGGATAGAATAATAATAAATATTTTAAAAATAATAAAGAGAATAAATCTAATCAAAACAAGTAGAAGAATTAAAACCATAATTAAGGTTAGAATGTTATTGCTTTATATGTTGATTTATTTACTTCAAATGAAAATGAGTGGATTTTAGATAGTGGTGAATCACACCATATGAATTTTATATCTAATATTTTTTGTGATTATAGAGATATCTTTAAAATAATTTACTTAAGAGATAATTTATTTTTATAAGAGACTAACTAGGGAAAAGTAAAGTTTTTAAATGTTTTTATTAATGATTTTTTTTATGTACCAAAGTTTAAAGAGAATTTGTTATCTTATTATCAACTTAAAAAATAAAAACCTATTGTCACATTATTTAAAGATATCTGGTCCATTAGAAATCAATATATTTCCTTGATTTTTAAAGTTTTTCAAAAGAATCATTTATATATCTTCTCTTTTTTTTTTTGCATGTTTTATTTCATCGCATAATAAGAATGAATATCAATTATGGAATGAAATAGTAGGACATATTAGTTTTATAAGTTTAAATGATATGTATGAAAATAATATTATTGTTGGACTTCTTTCTATCTCCTCTCATCATGAAATTTGTGAGGGTTGCTTACGTGGTAAGCAACGTACTAACCCCTTTCACAAGAATCATAATGCGAATTCCTCACATATTTTAGAATTGATTCATAGTAATGTTATAAGACCTCTTAAAGTTGTATATCTTAATGGTTGTTGTTATTATGTCACTTTTATTGATGATTAAATTATAATTATATGGTCATATTCCATTAAAAATAAATGTGATGTATTGTCTAAATTCAAAGAATTTAAAGCTAGTGTTGAAAATGCATCTAATTTTTCTATTAATCAAGAAATGATATGGTGATGAATATGTTAATAAAGAGTTTGATTTTTATTTAATTAGTTTCATTATTTAAAGGTAATAAACAAATCCTTATTCCCCTTAGTAAATTGGTATTGATGAAAGGAAAGATTGTGCATTCATAGAAATGGCTAGTACAGTGTTGCAATCTCAAAAATGTTATTAAGTTTTATGGGCCGAATACATGAATACTACTGTGCATATTTTGAATAGAATCCCTACTTAATCCTTATATTTTTCTACATACAAAATACATGTATGATCATATCATTACATTTTCTTTGATAAAACCATTTTGTTATCAATTTAGAGATACTAACAATATTGATAGTGTCTCATATACATTGTATTTATTAGTAAAATGCTTTAGTTTGACTCTTTGAAATTTTTTATTATAATCATATATTAATAAAAAAAAAAAAAATTAGATGATAAATAAAATAAAATATAGACATATTATGTTATTTTCAATTCTTATGAGTTAGTATGAAAATACATTATATGCATAACATCATGGTTAATTTGACAAAATGATCATGTGTAGTTATTGCATTTGGAAAAAATATCATGCTCAATAAGTTTGAATTTTTTGTGTTTTATTCCATTCATTTGATTAGTTGGGAAATTCTATGCTAATACTATTAGATGATCTCATTTGATTATTTTATCATTTGATTTTTTAGGTTAACATTTTTATACACTTCATTTGGTAATAAGATATGTTATGAAATTCAATGTGTAAATAGATTTTGTATTATTATATATTCATTATTTACTTTATTAAGCATTCTATTCATACATCTATAAACTTATTTGTTTTAGTCTCATATTTGTTTGATTAGATGATGTTAAAATTATCTATATTTTATGTATCAAAGGTTATACCTTAATCTTTTGTTAAGTCATATTAAACATACAAATTTTTGATAAAACTCAAATGATAAAATGAATTTTTTCTAATAAAATATTTAATGTTTAAAATTAGTATCATATTATTAGTAAATTATTATATGCACATCACATGATAGTTTGGGATGCTCATCTTATCAATATTGGAGATGTCTAATAATGAATTGCATATAATAATTTATGTTTTTTCACTAATTTTGTAATTAAAGTAGTGAACTTATTTGCCTAAAATATGACTTGACTATTTTAAACGAGTTTTACCATAAAAAAATATGTAATATTTTTGTGTATGTGGTTATTGTGACACTAAACATACTATGTTATCATGAATCTTTTTTTTAGATAAGTGTTAAATTTTTTTTAGGTGCACATTAATAAAAATTTAAGCATATTGAAGTTCATGTTCATTTTATCTGATAAAAAGTCCTTGATGATTGAAAGATTTATCCCAAAAATAAAAATCAATGACAAAGTAGGAAAGTGTGAAAATAAAGAAATCACAAGATGAGTTATCTCTCAAGGTGAAAACCATAAATTATATAATTTTTTTAAAGTGGGGAATGAAAAATATCAGATAAAAACTCACATAATCTTATTAGAAGGATTTATACCAAAATATAAACAAATACAAAATTGAATCAAGAGCACAAGAGAATAAGAGAGAGATCTATATGATTCTAGTGAGAAAAGGAAGAGAGGATAGGCTCTTTTATATATAAAAATGAAAATAATGATAAGTACAAGGAATCTCATTATTACCTTACAAGCTTCTTTGTGTGTCTCAATTATGAATTTTTCCCTTAGAGAGTGGACGGAAGTGTGTGCCAAGTGGGAGAGGGAGAGTTACATGAAAATAAATATAAATCTAAAAATTAGATTAGGAAGGTGAGTGGAACCTCATAAAGGTAGGAATAAAGTGTAGTTTAAAATATAATAAATATACATATAATTAAGACCTAGGAAAAGCTTGTAAAACTATACGAAGGATCATGTTAGTGTAGTGAGTTTTCTCACTGAGTTTTGCCTACACGGTTGTATGGTCATTCTATGTTATTTAAGCTTCGTTAGGTTAGTTATAAAAGATCCATAGGATAATTATATTTATTTTTAATTAAATTAATTAAGAAAATTAGGGGCTTCCTTATGTTGCCCTAATTTTCTCTACATGTACCCCATTTTTCTTTTTTGAAAGGTTACTCACTCATTATTACAATCAATCAAATGCATTATTTTTATCTCTTGAAATTTTAGAGCTCTCTCTATAGGAATTAACATTGTTACTTGAACTTTATTCAGAGATATTAGCACACTCTTTCATGGTATCAGAGCCTTCCTGATAGCCTCATACATTAGACTCCCTGGTAAGATCCTCCATGCTTTCACCTTTCTGTGATTTTTTCTTTTTTTCTTGGCTGCCATTTTTTGACCTTGAAGGTGTTTTCTTAATCTACCTCAAAACTCATGTCAGAAGGCCTTTAATGAAAAATCCATTTACATATATTTTTTGGGTTATTTTTATATTTTTAAGAAAGTTCATAGATTTTCTTAGAAATAAATTTATGTCATCTGGTTGGACATCTGTACGGATGAAGTAATCAAGCCTACAAACCCTTATTTACTCTCCATAGATCAAATTGGGTTCTCAAAGGGCCATTACTTGATTCTAGACCAAATTAAGTTTTCAAAGTGCTACAACTTGCTTACAAGACCCATTCAAGTTTTAGAAATTACTTTACTTCAAATTCATGAAGTTAAGTAAAGTAGTTCAAAAACCCCAAATTACATTGGAAGAAACAATCAGGTTTCTCAACACCAGCAACTAGGAAGCAATCAGGTTTCTCAACCTTGACAACCTGATCTCAAACCAAATCAAGTTTTTGGCATTATTTTACTTCCAATTTGTGAAGTTAATTAAAGTAGTCTAAAAAACCTAAAATAAATTATAGGAAGTAATTAGGCTTCTCTAGGGTAACTACTTGGAAGTAATTGATCTTCTCTAAAGCAATTACTTATAAGTAATTGAGCTTCAATAGTCAGACTTCATAACCCCAAAATACACTACCAAAAATTTATCAAGTTTTCTAGGGTCAACTACTCATTTACTTTTTTAAGTTGTAACTATTTGAAACCCTAAAGTAAATTTGTTTGAAGAACCCAAAATACACTATCAAAAATTAATCAAGTTTTCAAAGGTCAATTACTTATTACTTATTTTTAAGTAAAGTAGTTGCAAAAACCTAAAGTAAAGTAGTGTTTTAACCCTGAGTGTCATTTAGGAGTGTCAAATTTTAGGTGAAATATAATGAAGAAATAGAGTAAAGTTGTTTCCATTTTTGGAAAGGGTCTAGGAATATGTGGGGGTAAGAACCAATTAGTTTTATAACTTTCAATCCATAGCTCTTTTTTGGGTGCTATTTTTCTTGAAAGTGCATATTTTCTGGAGCTCTATGGATTGGTAACATTTTTTTAGGATTTTTATAACATCCATTTTTAAAATGGTGTAATAGCTCAAAACTCTTTTCAAACCTTTGTACCTTTCCTCTTGGATGCATTGTTAGCTATGCCTGATGTCCTTCTCATACTTTCTCACACTCATTTCTCATAGATGCATTCTTGCCTATGCTCAATATCCAAGACTAAGCATGTGTACATTGTAATTTTTTTTGGGGGGTGTATTTTTGATAGTTTAAGGGGTACTTGTACTATGTTTTTTCTATTTTTTTGCATTCATTTAAATTATTCATTTTGTCTCATTATAATCTACATTAATATATCTAAACATCAAACCACTCATACCATTTAACTATCTTGAATGTAAGTCTAAAATGTAGCTCATTTTGAGAGGTAAACAACTCTATCAGATTATTATGGGTGATAAAATTGAGCCATCTATAGATGCAAAAAAGGTTAAGTGGTATAATAGATGTGATGAGCCCAATGGGTTCTTATGTTTTTCAATGTCTCCTAACCTTCTATTTCATGTTGAATCTGTAAAAACTCTAAATGAAGCCTGGACAATATTGGACAAGATTTTTGGAGTGTAATATATCATAAGGGGTCATGAGCTAGAGAATAATCTCATCACATTGAGCCCAACTAACTATGACACCCTATAAGACTTATTTACAAAGTTCAAATCACTAAGACTATAGTTGAAGCAATGTGGCATTGAGAAAATAGATGACTAGTTGATTATATCTGTGCTTACAAAATTAAGTCATGACTATTCAATTTTCATCTCTATATTTCATGCTATCAAACATGCACTTAGATCCACTTGGAAAATGCCATCAATTGATGACTTTGTTATCAATATAAATTGAAAGCAAGATAAGTTGGTTAAAATGGGTGCACTAAAGTCTTCAAAATCACATGCCTTGATTGTTAATTAGGACAAGAAGAAGCCTTCAAGTAGTGGAAAATAGGAGAATAAATAGTCTAATCCAGATTATGAGCATAAGAAGAATAAAAAATTAGATGCCAAGCCTAAGGCATCATCAAATGAGTCCTCCTCAAGTGGGAAACCTAAGAAGGAGAAACTCAAATACAACTTTTGTAAGAAACTTGGGCATGATGAATCTTACTGCATGAAAAATAAGATTGACACCTTAACTAAGATTCTTGAGAAGAACAACATCAGTATTCTTGATTCCTCATCTCAGAACTGTCCATACAAGATTCTACAAAGCTAAAAGATAGCAAAAAGGGTAAAAATAAGGGCAAAGCACTTGTTGTAGTAGCTTTTTATCCTTTAACTTGGGTTATTGACTTGGGTGCTTCCTATCACATGGCCTCCTTAGAGTATCTATTTTCAAAAATAGAGCCATGTTATGTGCCTTCAATTTTCATGGGTGATGACACTTCAGTAGAAGTTAGCAATAAAGGATCAATTGAATTAAGTGACATGACCTTTAATGATGTTTTATGTGTTCCTTCACTATCCACCAATCTTATATCAATTTATCAAATCACTCACATAGGTGCAATGAAGTGAGTTGATTTCACATGTAATTTAATGGTCATCAAAGAGATACATAGTGACACCATAGTGGATAATGATAAGGCTAATCATCAATCTAGGTTATATACCTTCTCACATTTTTCCCCATATCAACCCTCAATTACACTGGTTACTCATGTAGATGGAGTAAGTAAACTATGGCATGAACAGTTTGGCCATTTAAACTACCATTACCTAGAGAAACTCAGTCATCAAGACATGGTTTTAGGGTTACCTAAAGTTAAATTCTTGGATGGCCTATGAAATGGTTGCATTCTTGGTAAGCATCCATAAGAGAAATATGACAAGGGAAAAATAAGGAGAGCCAAACAAAAGCTAGAGATAGTCCACAGTGACTTAGTAGGACCATTTTCAAAACCTTCATTCAATAGGATAAGATACATGATCACATTAATTGTTGAATTTTTGAGGTACACCTAGGTGTTTTTTATCAAAAAGAATTCTAAGATCTTTGATCACTTTAAGGACTTCAAGGAATTTGTGGAGTAGTTAAAATGTTCCATTAAAATTTTAAGGACTGATAATGGAAAAGTGTATGTCAACAATAGGTTTGAGAAATTTTACACATTAGAGGGGATTCAAATAAAACACAATTCCATATAGTCCTCAGTATAATGGTGTGGCCAAATACAATAATCCTACCTTAAAGGAAATGGCAAACTACATGCTTCAATCAAAGTCTCTTGCTCCTAAGTATTGGGCCAAAGTAATAAACTATGCATGATACATTTAGAATTGAGTTATACATAAAACCTTGAAGGGAATTACCCATTTTAAATCTTGGGATAGTCACAAGCCCATGGCTGATCACTTTTGAGTGTTTGGATCACCAACAATGGCCCGTGTTCATAAGAAGAAATGCAAAAAATAGACCCTTAGAGTCAGTCTTACATCTTTATGGGGTATGTAAAGGGTTTTAATGGATATACACTTCTCCATCCTAAAAATCATGAGTTTTTCATTGAAAAGAGTGTCATGTTTCATGAGGTCCCACTTGAACATAATCTTGACACTCTAGACTCTTCAAAAGTCTCACTGGACATTGATTCCACTTCAGACAATGACATAGATCCACCTCAAGATCCTCCTGATGATGAGGATGACTCTTCTTCTTATTCAAGTTCAAGTGATGAGAGTAGTGATGAGGATTCTCCTCCTCCATCTCACACTCACACTATAAATGATGAGGCCTAACCTTCTGATTCTCTAATCTCATATAATTGTTGTCTTATTTGGTCTAGATAGAAACTTCAAAGTGTTGGAGGATGGAATGGAAATCCATTGGATACAAGGTAGAAATATCATAATTTCAAGAGACATCACATACCTACTTGGCCATTACCTCAAATCCACAAACCTTTCATGAGGCATCTAGCATTCTATAATGGGATTTAGCTATGCAAGAAGAGTATAGTTCTCTAATTAGGAACAAAACATAGGACTTGGTCCCTCTTCCAAAAGGAAGAAAATTAGTCCATTACAAATGGGTTTATTAGACCAAGTATGGTGTAGATGGTTCAATCCATAAGTACAAAGCTCATCTGGTTGAAAAGGGGTTTTCTTAGGTTCCTAGCATAGACTACACTAAGACATTTGTTTATGTAGCCAAGATGACGTCTATAAGACTCACTCTAGCCATCACATCCACACATCGATGGGATGTTCACCAAATGGATGTAAAGAGTGATTTTTTACATGGTAACCTCAAATAAGAGATATATATGGAACAACCACAAGGCTTTATGGAAGATACTTCCTTAGTTTATAAACTCAAGAAATCTATCTGTGGACTCAAATAGGCCCCTAGGGTATGGTATGCCAAGATGGACTCCTTTCTCCTCATATTCAAGTTTACCAGATGCCACTTAGATCTAAATGTCTACATCTTATGGTAGAATGATTCTCTTTTGATCCTAGTTCTCTATGTGGATGACTTACTGATTACATGGAGCTCACGATCATCCATCTCAATAGTGAAAACTACAATTTCAAACAAATTTTCAATGATAGACATGGGATTATTTCACTAGTTTCTTGAGATTAAAATCATTCATTTAGATTCTAGGATAACCTTATCATAATCTAAGTATTCTCTTTATTTGCTTACAAGTTTTAACATGACTAATTGTAAGTTAGATCCTACTCACTTCTTGTCTGGTGTGAATCTTGAGTCTGATTATCCACCACTCATTGATGCAACTCCATATTGGAAATTCATAGGTACTCTTATCTATCTTACACACACTAGACTTGACATATCTTATGCAGTTGGTTTGGTCTCCTAATTTATATAAGAGCCACATGAGTTACACTAGAAAGCAACAAAGTGGTTTCTTCACTACATTCAAGGTTCACACAACTAGGGATACACTATAGAGTAAGAATAGAGGTTGATTTTATTGGATACATAGATTTAGATTGGGTCAGAGATATTTAGAGTTGAAAGTCCACTTTAAACTAAAATTTTTCACTTAGTTCAGGTTCAATAAGTTGGTCAAGAAAGAAGTAGCATGTAATTGCTTTATCATTTACAAAGTTAAAATACATAGGGGCTATCAATGCCACCACTGAAGCATTCTAGCTTTAGGAGGTTTTCATTGAGTTTGGTGTCCAATTTCATAAGCTAACAATCATCTACTGTGACAACCGAATCATTATCCAGATTTCTAGGAATTTGATTTTCCATCAAAGGACCAAGCACATAGAGACTCACATGCATTTCATCAAGGAGCTTATCAATGATAAAGTCAATGATCTTTGATACTATCCAACATTAGAGTAGATTGTAGATATTCTGATAAAGCCCTTCACAGAGAGTAAATTTATTCATTTGTGAACTCTTATTAGGGTTAGGGTTTCTCCACCTTCTTCCTCCTATGGAGGTTCATCACTATGTACTTAGTTACCTCATCAAGCCTTCAATGTTAGAACCCAAGTCCCATCTCACCTAAGCTACACTTAAGGGGGGTGTTAGTGTAGTGATTTTTGCCACTAGGTTTTGCCTACATTGTTGTATGGCCATTATATGTTATTTAAGCTTCCTTATGTTAGTTATAAAGGGTCCACAGGCTAATTATATTTATTTTTATTTAGTTAATTATAAAAATTAGAGGATTCCTCATGTTTCTCTAATTTTCCCTATGTGTACCCCACTTTACATTTTTGGAAGGTTACTCACTCATTATTGCAATCAATTGAATGCATTATTTTTCCTTCTCTTGGAATTTTGGAGTTCTCTCTACAGGAATCAACATTGTTACTTGAACACTATTCAAAGATCTTGGCACACTCTTTCAGATCCAAATTAAGGTGAGTTCTTTGATGGTCCCTCTTAAGCTTAAATTAAGGTTACAAAAGTGGAGAGAATATTTTATAAATAAAGAAGAGAGCTGAAATTACATTAATCTTACCCTTAATAGAATTTTTTTAAAAGAGGAATTACAATATTTTAGAGAATAAAGAAGAGAAAATTTTACCAAAATTCACAAGGATGAAAGTGTGATCATTAAAAATCTCCAATAATCCTATTCTGATAAGGTGATTAATCTGCCATAGAAAATACCAATTAAAAGGATTAATGAACCACAAACCTATAAAATAAGAAATCTAACACCAATATTTCAATTTAAATAACCATTATGTAAATAATATGATCTACAAAATGTAATAAAAGTAGATGTAAAAGTAGGAAAATTTGAGCAAAGGTAACTTCCATCAGAAAGTGTGAAACCTACATGAAAATAAGTTACTCAAAATACACTAAATAAAGCATTTTTCATTTACAACAAAAATAAATAAATGAATAAAAGAGATTTACATAATCAAAATGGATACAAAGAATATGAATCACTTGAAAAAGATACCCGACGTGAAACATTAAAAGAATTATCATAAAAAGACATATCAAAGTCTTTAGAAGATTAATTTTCTTTATGAATCTAAATAGGTTTACCCTTATAGGTAGGGGATGTATTTATTTTCCAATAATTGAAAGTGTCATGCATGGATGTACCGCAATATTTACATAGGCACAATTTCTAACATTTTGATATATGATTCCCATGTTTTCTACAATGTGCACAAGGTTGAATATTTTTAACCAAATCATGAGCATTAGAAGTGGTATAATCAAAATAAGTTATATTATAAGTCTTTTGATGGGGGGAACAATAAGATGTTAAATTTTTATTATAAGAATGTGAAGCAGTAGATTAAACATAACTTAGACCTTTAAAATTTTCATTAGAAATACATAAAATAGGTTCGATAATATTGTATTGACACTTACCGATTGCACCACCCAAATAGCCCATATTTTGAATGATTTTTAATCTAAAGTTTGTAAGAGAAGTGTTCAAATATGTTTTAGGTGTATGAGAATCAATAGGCTCATTATCATGTGTAAAAGATGCCAATTTGATCAATATAATATTTCATAATGTGCATTTGATCAATACAAGGTGTTTGTAAAGCATTTAATGTTTCATTTTAATATGTATTTTTTCCTTAAAAGTACCTATTTCAAAATTTTGAAAAGTTTGTTTAGAAACCAAAAAATAGTCAGTTTAAGACCAATGAGAGGATAAAAGATAAATGTCACTAACATTGAAACAAAATTAATGACCATAAACTTGAATTGATCTAAATAACATTTGAGAATATTTATTGTAAAAACACTTATATAAATTAACCTATAAATTTAAGGCCATGCTAAATATTTAATACGAGAGTTAATATGTCACTTACAAAAAGGTTTTAAAAAACAATAATATAATTTAAAACATTTCCTTAAAAGCATATAAGATCAACATTAATAAAATGTTTATCATTTAAAAACTTTAAAAAAACTATTAATTCTCTAAAAGTGATAAAGCCACTAATATGAATGCAAAACTTGTTTTGGAAAAGTTAAAAAAAGTTTTTTTTTGAATTTGGGTTTAATATGAATTTGAAAAACTAATTATCATTTGAAAAACTCTTTTCATACCATATGGCAAAGTAAGAGTATTTAAAAAAATACAATAAATAATTTTTTGATGTTAAAAAATGATTTTGTTAAAGCCACCTATCATTAAAAGGTTGAAAAGCATTTTAGATTGTTTTTTTTCTAGTTTGAATATAAATTTAAGTCCACATGTTAAAATTTCATTAAGAAATGGAATGATTTAATGTTGGTGATTTTAGAAAACACATGGAAAGAATAAAACATTTTTTTTTCAAAATTCTACACACAATGATTTTTTTTCAAAAGTGAAATGGTCAATTTACATTGAGGAAATAATAATCCAAAATAAAAATGAATGCAAAAAAAAAAGAAAACCAAGTGTATGGTCAATATAATTCTTTTTTTTGGTTATTGAAAAAGCTTTAAGATTGAAATGGGGAGATCATTAAAAATAGGGTGCAATAGTAGAAAATGGGTCGATTTAAATATAAAAAGACATAAGATATTTAAAATTTTAATTAAATGAGTATCATTAAAAAAAATTGATGTATTATTATTGACATCTAACTCAGGTAAAGGAAACACAACTGTGTAAATAATAAATTTCATACAGTTGAAGAGAGTGCCCAACAATAGGAGGGAGACATATGACAAGAGGCATGGAGTAGGTTGAGATGTTTGGGGAGAGAAATAGATAACCAAGTAAATTGGGATATATCCAATTAGAGTTCATGTGCCAAAATAAACAAGACTCATAAAGGGAGGGAGTCTTACTTCTATATAAATCTTTAAACATTTCTCAAAACTGGTTAAAATTTTGAGATATAAAAAATTATATCTTTTAAATGAAGTAGGAATATATTTTTTTGTTTTGAGGTATTTTAAAATGAACAACTAGAAAATATATGCCTGCACAGAAAAAAGAGATTAAAAAGACCTGAGATAGATTAAAAAAAATGTAAGAATATTTAAGAAACTAAGAAAGAAAGCTCATAATTATTAAAAGAGTAGAAGTATATGCTCAGAATAAAAGGAAGAAACTCTAAAAAATAAATAATTCAATAAAAAAGAGAGAGAAAAAAATTTAAATGAATATCAAGGGTAGAGCCTTTGTAAAAAAAAAAGAAGTAAAATCTCAAAAAAAAAATCTTCACACTTTCAAAAAACTATAAATAAGATGGTCTTACCTTTAATACTATGAAGGATTTATCCCAAGAATAATTATCAATGACAAATTATGAAAGTGCAAAAATAAAGAAAATCATAAGACAAATTACATATCAAGGTGCAAACCACAAATGAGATAAGAATTATAAAGTGAAAAACCAAACGTATTGGAGGAAAACTCACATGATCTTATTAGAAGGCTTACTACCAAAATATTCACAAGTATAATATTGAATCAAGAGTATAAAAGAGGAAGAGAGAGGGCTTTATTATTCTAGTGAGGAAAAGAGGAGAGGAGAGGCTCTTTTGTAAATCAAAAAGAAAATAATGAGATTTACAAGGAATCGCCTTATTGCCTTACAAGCCTCCTTCTTGTGTGCCACTTATGACATGTTCCCTTTGAGAGTGGATGGAAGTGTGTGCCAAGTGGAGGAGAGAGAGTTACATACAAATAAATTTAAATACAATAAGTGAATTAGGGAGGTGAGTGACACCTCATTAAGGTAGGAATAAAATGTATTCATAAATACAATATATATGCACATAATTAAGACTTAGGAAAAGATTATAAATCTATAATAAAGACCCAAATTAAGGTTAATTCTCAATAATGGTGATATAAATCTATATTTCTATCATACAGAGGAACTAGTGGTAGATATATTCATAAATCCATTTTGTGCTATCAAGTTTTGGTAGTTTTATACAATGTTGGACCTCTCAAAGTTTTATTGAGGGTATTGTGGATGATAATGTCACTTCTTAATGGCCATGTGTTTTGTCTCATTATCTATACTTATTATTATAAAGCATTACAAAATTCATGTGGAAGTTTTGTAATTTAAGTAAACTATGCATAGAATTTTTATTTTTGTACCCTGATACATTAAAATCATACTTTATAATGGAGGTCCATATATTATAAAAGACTCCAAATATGATTAGTGATTATTCATAAGAAACTATGAGATGTATTCTCACAATCATGCTAGTCTAAACTTACTTTGGATTAGTTTATGGATTATAATTCATTTTGTTTCAAAAGGTGATGTTTGGCATGATTAAAGTTTTTAAATCTTTCAATTTTGTACATAGTATAAATTTTTTTAAGGTGACTATGGTGTTTACCCCCACTTAGCATTAAAGGTGAAGTGTTAAAATATTTAATGTTTAAGTGGTGAAATTATAAGACCTTTGATACATTTTAAGTAATTAAATAGTAATGATCTATTATTTATTAACATGGTTTAATAACCCCCTATAAATAAATAAGAAATAATAAATTAGTTATTACTTATTGGTAAAAATAAAACATAATTGTTTATTATTATTAGTAATTTAAAATATTCTCAAGATGGTTGGAAAAGTTACTTACAATGGTCACATCCATTCATATTTAACTATAAATAGGGTTTTACCCCTATTGTGAATGTGTGTGATTATAATATATTAGGAATCATGAATTATGCATGAACAAAGAGTTTTGTGAAGGCTATTAAAGAAGTGAGAAGGAAGAGTATATATATTGGTGTGATTTGGTTTTTCAAATATATGAATATCACATTTGTGTGTTTTTTAACTCTTTGAATTTTTCCATGATAATTAATGTGTACTTGTTCATTGATCAATGCATTTCATTTATTATACTTTTCTCATTATTTATTCATCCTAGATTCTATCTATACATTGATATTGTATACATAAATTTTATAATTGTATTAGAATTTGGTGGATGGAAATGATTGGCAAGTAATTTCTTTAAATCAAATTTTATTGTATTTCAAGCTTGTGAGTATGTTTACGGCACTAATATGACATAAAATGAGAGATTTTTATTTGTTCATCTTTGGTAGGCATGGTTTAACTTCTTAGATCCTTGAATCTACATGTAAATTCATTGAAGTATTAACACATCCTTGTTAAAACAACTTAAACCTTTTTAAGCATTGCAATCCTCTTCTAGAGTAGTGGTACAACCCATATTTAGCCTAGACAAATATAAAAATATAAAAACAGGTGCCTTTTATTTAAATTCACCATGTAGATATCACCCACCACTTTCAGAGCTTAGCCACTTGTTAGGTTTTCAAGCCAAACTCCTAGACCTCAGCTTAGGAAAATGCTACCAAGGGTCACATTTTCCCTTCCCCATTATTTTTTAGACTTAGCCAATTTTTGAGAATTTAACGAGCTCTCAGATAAGCAAGTTGTTTCCAAGTTTATCAATCTCACTTGTCTATATGACTATGATAAACATGTCTTTGATATAAGCTTTAGGGTTCTTAAATGAGTGAGATGATGACACATGGTGAAAATTTGATTTTCCACTACTCTGGGGTAGGTGATATAGTTTAGGTTTGTATTAAATAAATTGGGTGAGTGAGATTATGCCACATGGTGAAATATGAATTCATCACAACCCCAAAGTATTCCATCCACATTGAACACACAATCAATCCCTAAGTGAATGAGATGAAGTCGCATGAAATAATCTCATCTCATAGGAGCAAAAGATCAGTTAGCATAGTTAGGTCCCTAATTAAGTAGCAAGTGAATGTGAAGCTACCACATATCATAACATTATAAATAGAGGACACACTATCATCCTTTTAAACATCACATATCTTAAATTTTACATTCATTTTGCTTGTCAAAACTATCAAAACCTGAAATTCAACTATGTGTCTAATTTGAACTACAACACTAAATTGTAGGGGCATCTTAATGGAAAGGTTGATCATAAACAAACATACTTCAATAATAATTGGTTAGTGTCATTAATTAGTCCTGACATGAACATCTAGATCAAATGAAGGGAGGCACAAAAGACAAAATATAACCTTAATTAGGCATAGTTCCTGCAAAAAACATGGCCAAAATGATCATATTAATGAAAAATAATTGATATTTATATGCCCAAAATTCAATTCAAAATCAATCAGGTGGGATCTTTTCTTTAAAAAAATTAAGTTGACTAAGTGTCTTGATGAGTTGTAAATAAATTTCAACTGCATATAATTTAATTACAAATTAGTCAGCATGGCCTTGATCTTGATTTCAGTGGGATTGTGTAAGATCACATTTAATTTTAAACTCAAGTTGGTGTGTCTCATTTAATCCTTGAAACCATGAGATAATGCTCTTATTAATGACTCTATGGACTTGAATTATCTATATAATACCACTCAAAAGACTTTGAAAAGGACGGTAGATTTAATATTAGAGGCTATACTAGAGGGTCATGTCATTTCCATTCTTGGTATTTTCTTGTTTTGTAGTTAGTTTTTCCCTTTCACATCACTTGAGGCTATTTGAAGTGAATTCTATAATTCACCTGAGAATTTGATGAATCCCAAATCGATACTTCATGAATTATCTTCAATTTGAAATCTTTTTTATATAATATCCATACATACATACATATGGTGGCTATGCTTCCCTCTTTTTAAGTAACTAGTTTAGTCCTTAGACTCTTGAATTATCTTTGTTGATGGTCGTGTTATTGGTTTTGTTATGATGGCCACATAGAGATCAATTTCTCAAGGTACTCATCTATTTAATGAAATGAAATATGTCTTCTCTATAAAGTGGGATCATCTTCTCTTCTTCCCCACCCTTTCTCATTTACTTTTTTTTTAATTTCTCTATTAGAGTAGGTATATTAGGTTTATTTCAATGTGTTTAAAAGTTTCATTTTAATTACAAAAAAATCTCATTATTATTTTTACATTGTTGAATATGATCATAATAATTGTGAAATCAATTATATTTTTATGCCACATCCATTCCCTAATTTCTTGATAAGATACCCATATGACCAATATTTCCAATTATAAATCTGAATTTTATCCAAAAGGGGCCTTTATATCAAACAATGTGTATTGGTTTTACTGAAGTATCTAGTATACCATGACCCAATAGACAAAGACCTTGGGGAAGTTGTTGTCGATCCTTCCTTTAAGGAGAGGTGGAAGGGTATCCTCACACTTTGAGCCTTCCCTTTATACATAGATTTGGTGTGCTTAAAACACACATCAACACTACCCATCTAGAGTGGATACATCCCATCATAAATAATAGTTAGTTTCATAATTTTGAAATATCATTTTGGGTCTTCTTGCATGTTTATTAAGGTCAGTTATAGGAAATTATCAAAATAAATTCCTTTAAATACACATCAAAGGTTATTCATTTTCCCCCATTTGGTTCATAACATAAATTTCCTCCAATAAAATCAAATTTTCTTGCATGATTTTTGTTAAAAATTCACTATCATTGAATACTTCTACAAGATTTCATGAGTGGTAAATAAAAAATAAAAGGGGAAAAGAGTTTAATGATGTGAAAAAACCTAAAATCTTTATTGAATTATGATGACACCAAGACTCTAAAGGGTTAAGGAGGTGGTGATAGTCTTGGTTATGAGAGTCTTGACAAATATACATCTAGGGTTTATTTTGATTGACATCAAAATTTCCCACTTAATGGTAATGATTTGTTTTTATTGATACAATTGATACAAAAAATAAGAATATGGATATCGATAATGGGATGGAATCCATTCGTATGAGGAAGATTACATTTATTCACCACATGAATGAGCTAGCACACCACCCAAGAGAGTAGTGTAGATTTTTCAGACATTTTGCAAGTCGAGTTGAATAAGGCCTCATAGTGGAAAACACCAAATGCAATTTGTCCAAATGTAACATTATTCTCCACCTATGCAACATTACAAAAGTATGTCTCGATCATGATTTTTAACATTATATAAAACCAAAGTATATAAGGAAAATAATTTATTATACATTTTCTTTACAGACACCTACTTTACAAATAAATAAGTACATCCATTATGACATATAAATAAAACTATATTTATATAATTTTAATATATATAATAAGTAGTAATATAATAACATATAAATTATATATATATATATATATATATCATATTTAATAATATTATATTGTATTATTTTATATATATTATAATATTATTATACATTTTTTAAATTATATATTTTTATACATGTTTTTATATTATATAATACATAATATTATTATAAAATAATAATTAGTAATTTATAAATATCTATATTATATTATTATTACTATATCAATATAATATATACAACACCAAATGCCTCCTCCCCTGTCCCTATACCATCTCTCACATTTCCTATGAAGGGAACAAATTGGTTGACTCCTCAACAAACTTGGGGGTTGACAGCATGGACTTGGCCATGTGGACTGGGCCCCATAACATACCTCCTCATATCTAAACCTTGATTAGTGATGATGGAATTATTATAAAGCTATAGGTTGGTGGTGGAGAGACACGTGGAAACTCCAATCATGAATTATAAACAGCTTAATTATACTCGGTGTCATAAAAATGAAACAAAGTTTGCACTTGAGGACTATGAATTCCATTTCAAAAAATCATATCTAAATGGCAGAGGAGAAAAAAACCAAAATTATGCCTAGATACTATGCCAATGACTTGGAATTTAGTTAAAAGAGTGATAAAAATGTCATGGGGAGAGATAGGAACCAGTTAAATCTTATCTCCTACAGTGAAATATAGACTAATCATAAAGTATGGAGAAATATTCAAAGGGGCAATCTCACAAAATTCAAGTGTAGGATTAAGGGCCATGATGAGATCATTACTAGAGACTTTATAGTTTGTTGGAAGTAGAGGCAACTAAATTTTAAGGGGGCCATGGTGACTGTCTCTGAGGAACTTCTAGGAGAAGTGACTGGTATGACTTGTTATAGTACAAAGGCATTCAAGGACAAATAATGTATGTAAGAACTTATGCAATCCTTTTTCTAACCAGACATAGAATAACACACTAGAAAGAAAGGTTTTCCCCAACCTAATATTCTTTGAAAATGGCCAGAAATATGCCTCTAGGAAATGCAGTATCTCACCCTTTAAGGGAAATTTACACACATTTGCATTAATTTTTAATGTTAAACCATTTTCAAGGTAATATGATAAGCATGCCCTATTATTTTCTCATGTCCCTTGAAGTAACTATCCTAGGATTTCAGGGAAG
>JARHVA010000521.1:797500-965000 GCA_037957365.1 Torreya grandis | reverse complement strand
TTAAATATTTGTAATAATATATTATATTATAATAAACAAAATAATATAATCAAAATAGACAACCATGAATCTCATTCAATTTTTAAGAAAACATAGTAGATAAGTGGTTGTGTGGCCTGCCATTTTTTTAGCATCTTTAAATATTATTTGAAACCCTTTGGTGAATATTTAGATAAGATATTCTAGTGTGTTATGAACTTTTTTGATATTTTTTTGATGAATATTTTTTTTATTAATTTTACAATTAAGTAGATCCTAAAAATTGACAAAAAAATGGATAGCTGACCATGCAGCCCACCCTAACTACCTCAAAAAGAAATAAAATTTGATTTTTTCTTGAATGTGTGTATAATTATGCCTGGTTTGTTACCATATGATTTGTTTTGAAATTGGATCAATGGAAACCAAATTAGATAAAAATGAATAGGAATGTATAGGTGTGGCACGTAGTGGCCTAAAAAAGGTGTAGCTAGAAACAAATATAATTTGAACCCTTAAAATTATGAAAATCATATATTTATAAAGAGGACAATGTGTTCGTTACATAATTTTTTGAATTTTGATGTTGAAATACATAGTGTATTTTATGATTGAAGTTAAAATTTGTTGATTTTTCTCAAAACTCTTAGTCTCAATTGTAGATGCACAGTCACAAGCCTTTGGCTTAAAAATCCAAGCCATTTATGAGCCTAAAGGTTCTTTTTTAAATTCAAATTCAAATAATGTGTACGCACTATTGTAAATTAAAATAATGTGTGCATGTTGTGTAACACATGCATTATATATTTTATTATACAATGTGTACGTGTTATATAACATGTTTGCATTACTTTGTTATAACACCAAAACCATTTGTATGAGCATGTGGGAGTTTCATTTGAATCTAACTTTGGCCATAAGCTTATATTCACTACTCTAAATGTTAAGTATAAGAAAATAAATGTAACAATATATATGGAAACTTATACTTTAAATTTATTTTAGTAAATATAAAAAATTAGGGTCACTCAACATCTGATAGAGTTAGTCTCATAGTTTCATGCCTTATGTGTGGAAAATAGTTTTTCAAATTCTGATTAGGTCAGTATTTAGTCATTTTTAGGGTCTAAGTATTAAACCTAGAGATTTTTGGACATAAATTTTGCAATTGATATCCATTTTTGGTAAACATATAGTCATTTTTTTGGTTTTTATGCCTTTGATATTGATTCCTAGAATTTATAAGAGTCTTAGGTTTGTCAAAATTTAAGTTTTCAAACTAATTTATTTAGAATTGATACAAAGTGGTGTTATTGGGGTAGCATAGGTCACATTGATGACCTACACACATCAAACAACCACTTTACATGTTAATTTCACTTGATCATCATCCCTCCCTCATCCTTGATCACTTCCTACTCATCCCACATTACCCTTGATCACTCTCTCATCAATATTCATTTTCCATAATCACTCCCTCATTGACCCTCACTATCCCTAATCATCTCTAATCACTCCCTTATCATCCATAATTACTCCTCTATTGACCTTCACTATCCCTCATCATCCCTAGTCACTCCCTCCCCATCTTTCATCATCCCTAATCACTCTTTACTCATCCCTATTCACTCCCTCCTCATTCTTCCTTATCCCTAATCATTCCTTCATTGACCTTAATTATTTCTCATCATCTCTAATCACTCAATTTTATCATCCCTAATCACTTCATTGATTACCATCATCCCTCATCATCCTTAATCACTCACTTCTAATACATCATAATACCTAATCAATCTTTCTTCATCCCTCATCATCACTAATCACTTCCTCATTGACCCTCATCATCCCTCACCGTCCTTCATCACTCCATCATTGATCCTCACCATCCTTTACCATCCATAATCGCTCCATCATCATCTATTATAAGTATGTACTCTAAATATATCTTTTATTCCAATCATATGTTTTTTAAACCATTATAATGAAATTAACTCTTTTCTAGGACTTTTTTTGTCAATACCCATTTGTGATAGTCAATTTTTTCATTGAATGAATCAAATGATCTTATAAATTTATACTCAAGTAACATAAGTATTAATACAAAATAGAGTCTAAATTTTAGTTCATCGAATTATATTTTTTGTTCATCTGACTAAATGAAACTTTATTTAGTTCCACCTTTGGTAGTTTGGTTCAAAAGATAAAAATTAAACACAAATCTCTTGTATAATTTTCTAATTTTGAGAAGATTTGTATCAGATGCAAAGTTATTTAGTGTTTCTCATTCCTGTATGACTTGAATACTGTTTAGGTTCTCACATGTACTCTTTGTGTGTGTGATCTATCCCAAATATTTTATCTCTTACATGAAAAATGAACATTTATTCATGTTATCAAAAAAATATATTTCTATAAAATGTGAAACACTAGTTTAGCATGGTGTATATGTTCATCCCATGTTTTCTAAAGATTAAGATGTCATCAAGGTAGATTTTTAAAATTACATAGGTAAAGGGTCTGAGGATGTCATTCAACATCTTGAAATGAATTAATTCATTATATGAGTTAACCTAAAAGGCATACCCAACTAGTCAATCAATCCTTCCTTTTTTTAAGACTATATTCTAAATGCTAGATGTTTAACATGAATATGATGATACCCAAACTTAAGATCAATTTTGGAAAATAATTACACACAGTGGATATGGAATAATGCCTTAATATTTAAATGAGGATAATAGTTATTCACTTTAATCTTATTAAGAATTTTTAATTGATTCAAAATTTTGGCACAAACACAATTGGGTTTCTACAAGGTAATGATTTGGGCACGATGTGTCCACTATCCATGATTTTATGGATCTACCACTTGATCTATTCATTCTCTAGAAATTATATGTTTTAGAAAGAGGTTTTAGGTGGAGGTAGTTAAGGGATCAAATAAATATTATTGTTTAGTGTATAGTATGTAGGATCTTCTTTAGATGATTGAAATATATCCTTATATTCATCCAGTTTATGGTTCAATTATTTTGTCTTTTTTATGGTTGGATAAACCACACTATGATATGGTGACATAAGTATGCCATTAAAAATTTAATTTTTACCATTAATATTATACTTCTTACTATAACTAATAATATTCTTGCACTTCCTGGCACTAATGACTGAAAGCTTATGAACTAACTACGATATATGGTATTTTAGATCATGACAATCTATCACAAAATTTCAAGGATTTACTTCATATACTACATGTCAATGGTAAATACATGGTTGACCACATGTAAAACAACACACACCTATAATGGTGAGATGTCATAAAGGATTACATCTTTAAAAAGTTTGGTTTTGTACACCAAGTGACACTACTAGGTGATCCATTTATCAAGGTCTACACTGGACCATACACTAGTGTATTATTATGGATATGTATAAATTTCAAGTTTATTTTTTTAAAATATGATTTATAATAAATTATATTCTTTTGAATTCCATTAGAAATGATGAAGTGTATTGTCTCACCATTGATCTAAATTTATTAATGAAATAATATTTTTAATTCATATAATTTTTTGTTGGGGGAAGTAGAGATATTTTTAGTACTGACCATATCATTGGGTTCATAATCTATTATCTACTTCACTTTGTATAGTGATAGATAACTTATACCCACTTATCGATATGTGCAATTAGACAGGTCATAGTGTGACACTCTTCATTGGATTGAATATTGAAGTTATGAATTAAGCACTACTTTCCAATCTTGGACCACTTATTCTAATCATTTGAAAATTATTTTCCACTCTCTGGTATTATGACTCAATCAATATGTATACAAATAGAAGGCCTTAAATATAATTATGAAGATCATAAAATGTCCTCATATGGAAATAAATTGATTGGTTTCAGTAAATAGCATAGCTTAGTGATCCTCATGTATTTAATACCCATTTTTTGTGATATGATGGTTTTACTTGCTTCTCTTTTTATAGTGTATTTTAAATTTTGAATTACATCATTTCTAATAGGCCCATATTTTTTCATAGGTGTTAAATATTTATGTTTCAAATTTACCTCCACATCATTTTTATCACTATGTATTATATTTTATTCTAGTACTCAACTCTCCACTTATAGTTCCTAATATTTTGAAACCCCAATAAAATATCACCATCAAGGTATTGGATAGACTGATTAATGATGAGGAGGGATGAGGAGGAATTGAGTAGAGATGATGAGGGATGGTGAGGGTAAATGAGGAAGTGATAAGGGAGGATGAGGGAGTGATTAAGTATGATAAGTGATGGTGAATATTAATGAGGGAGTGATTATGGGAGATTAGTAATGAATAATGAGTGATTAGAGATGATGAGGTATGATGAAGCAATGATTAGGGATGATGAGGTGATGTATGAGAATAACTACCCAATATAAATAGTGATATAGTTTACATGTTTTGAGTCTTTAGAAGGTGGTCAATGTCATAAGAAGTATGTAATATTATTTTTATTTTTCTATTTATGTTTCAATTTTAAATTAGATTTTTATTGGGCTTTCTTGCCAAATCTTTCATTTGAATTTTTAAACTTTCATATAGACTTCAATCTTGTTTCAAGAAGTCCAACATTGAATTTGGTGTGGTTATAATTTAGTGAGGATTTTAGGATGTTACAACACATATAACTAAACTCATATTTGAGAAATATGTTAGTATTTGAGTTAGTTGAGGATACTCTCAACATACAAAAGAAGTTAGAATTCAATTGATGGTTATTTCATAATAAGAGTCTGGACCATGTCTTATTTTGTATTTAGAGTCAAATTCATGAGATTTGGAGGGTGTAGGATTATAAATTATGAATTTAAATAACCCAAAACAATTTAATAAATACAAGTTTTGATTATTTGCATACAAGAAAGGAAACACACCTCGCATCTTCTTAAATATATACAAATATAGTTGACAGTGTGCATGATCATGAAACATGATTAGTAAAAAGTTATTTTGATCTTGGTTTCAGTGGTAATTTAAAAATACATTTTCTTTGATAATGATTATATAATTTTTCATTTGATTTTCAAATCTTTTAAATGTTCAAATTACAAATTGTATACCTTGTGCTTTTACAAACTGTGCCTTGAAATTTGAGTGAAGCTCAGAGTCTTATGGAAAAAGAGATTATATTTTGTAGTCTTTTAGAATTTATGATTAATTATTAACTTTACATAAAAATTTATTAATAATATTTAAACAATGTATGTTGTTATTATGCTAAGGACATTCTATGTTAAACAATACAACCCTATCTTATATGAGCAAAAAATCTCAGTATACATATGTGTGAGAAGGTATATGCATGTATTGGAGTGAACATTCAAATGTATATATTGGTGTTTTTATTATAATATTATAATTAAGTATTATATTCTTTCAATTATCTTTCATATACTTGTATCAACAAAAATAAAACTAACATAGTCCTACAGTCATTAAAAAACTTAACACAATCAAAGTGGTATCTCATGAAAATTGCCAAATTGAGTGTTATAGATGGAAGTAATTGATTTTTTTAAGTTTTTAAACATTTTTGAAAGGATTTTTGATCTTCATGTTGATCTATAACCCTTTGTGTAATGAATTAGAATAAATAACCTCTTCTTGGATTACTACAGACTTGTGACTAAGTACATAGTCTATTCAAATTTTGTTAAGTTAATCTAATGTAGCTTAAAAAGGGAAATATAACACATTGAAAACATTAATAGGGTAAAATAATACCTAATAAAATATTCAAATTTATTATAAATTCCTTTGGAAGATTGAAATCTCATTTTGACCCTTCTCGGGTTTGTAAAACTAGTTTAAGCCTTGTATTAGGGTTTCTACTTTCAAAGTGAGTTTTTAGGAGTTATAACTATCAATAATTCACGAAATTTGGTGAAATTTTTTATTTTAAAATTCAAAAAAATAATATAGTGTTTTTAATTTGTGTAAGTATGGATAAGTATGGATGGGAGAGGACTGTGTGGTAGACAGGGTAGAAGGAAACCTAAGGACCTAATCTGAGAGTAGAAAGAGTCAAAAGCAGTTACCAAATAGTTGAACCAAATCCTATAAAAATTTTATTAGATGGTATATGATATATGGTATCTATAAATGAGGTTTATTTTATTATTTGAGTCTGTGCAAGAAGATTTTATGACAGACTAAGAGGTAGTGTATGGTATGAAGATTGTGTTGAGAAGTTAAGTAGGGTTGGGAAGAAGTTAGAACTCAAAGGAGTGGAAGGAAGTTTTTTAGATACACATTAAAACATAATGAACTAGAGATAATATTTGATATAAATTGTTATAAATCATAAATATTAGTGAGGGGGATAGTCTCAAAGTAAGAGAGATTAAATGCATTGATTAAGGTGAATAAAGTGAAGAGTTTAGTGAGACCATCCAAAGAATGGTGGAGAATAAATGAAATGAATAAAATGTAGATGTGAATTTTAAATGTGTTTAGGTTACAAAGATAGAGATCAAGAAAGAAAAGACAAAGTGAAATTTAGGTGGATATTGGCAAAGAACTTGGACAAGCAGAGTATGCAATAGGGATCTACATTATGAGGGATGGTGAGGGATAATGAGGGAATAATTATAAATGATGAGGAATGGTGAGGGTAAATAATTAAATTATTAGATATGATGAGGGATGAGGATGGATTTATTAGGTATGATGAAGTGGAGATTATGGATGGTAAAGGCTAATGAGGGAGTGATTAGGGAAGATGAGGGATGGTGAGATCCAATGAGGGAGTGATTAGGGATGATGAGGGAGTGATTAAAGATTATGAGGAATGGTGAGGGTCAATGAGGGAGTGATGAGGGATTAGGAGGAGTAAGGAGTGAGTTATTATACATGATGAGGCATAGTGAGGGTAAATGAGGGAGAAATCAAGGATCATGAGGGAGTGATTAGAGATGACTAGGGATAGTGAGGGTCAATGAGGTAGTGATTAATGATGAGAGAGTGATTACGGGTGATGAGGCATGACTAATAAGTGATCAAGGATGAGTAAGGGATGATGATCAAGTGAAATTAACACAAAGTACTTGTTTGATGATTATAGGTCATCAATGTGACCTATGTTACCCCAATCACACTACTTTACATCAATTTCAAAGTGAGTGGTTTGAAACTTCAATTTTGATAAACTTAAGACTCATATTAATTCCAAGAATAAATTTGGAAGGCAAAAAAACCTAAAAAATGACTATATGTTTACCAAAAATGGATATCAATTGCAAAATTTATATTGTGAAATCCCTAGGTTTAATACTTAGACCTTAAAAATGCTTGATTATTGACCTCATTGGATTTAACAAACTATTTTCCACATCATAAGGCATGAAAATATTAGACCAAATATATCATATGTTGAGTGAACCTAATTTCTTATATTTACTAAAATAAATGTAAACTTATACTTAACATTTAGAGTAGTAAAAATAAGCTTATGGACAAAGTTGGCTTCACGTGAAACTCCCACATGCTCGTGGAGATGGTTTTGGTCTTATAATAAAGAAATGTGTACACATTATATAACATGTACACATTTTATAATACACTATATAATGTGTACACATTATACAATGTGTACTCATTATTTTAATTTACAATAACATGTATGTATTATTATTTTTTCAATAACGTGTACATATTATTTTTTCAATAATGTGTATGTGTTATGGCTTGGTAATTACTGAGCCATAATTTAAATAAAATTTTCATTTCAATTAAATAACATGATCATGTTATTTATTAACACTATTGTATTATTTAATAACGTGATTATATTACCTAAAATGTCCATGGAATTGTCCCCCAACTCCGTGCACATACCCTACTATAATTCAATTCAATTTGTAATTTTAATTCATATTAATTTCAAAATTGCACCTGATAGCACAAACATCAACAATAATATTTTGATGGAGTACCACTTTTATATGAGTGATGAAAGATCACATTCTCTAGAGTTTGTCCAAGGTTGTTTTGAGATAATTTATATAAATATCAATGAAAGAGAAATCATGTTTGATAAACACTATATTTGGTTAGATAATTGTGCAAGTCAATTTAAGAATTCTTGAATGTTTTAATTCTTAATAAAAAAAACAAAATAAGAATGGTTTTCAACATTTTTGGAGCTTATTTGAGGTTGGGCATGGAAAAAGGGAAAATGATGGTGTAGGTGCATGTGTAAAAAGAGCCCTTAAAAAAGAGTAGGGAAAGCATAAGGATGGTGTAAATTTGATCGATGTTTTAGGTATTGTGACTTCGTGTAACCAAAATATTTTCCATGGATTGGATAAACATTCTCATGTGTGAATATTATTTTGGTTAATAAAGTAACAACACAAGGAAATGTATGAAGATATTAGTATAATACTTGGATGGAGTGTTTTCCTCTCCATTCAAATCTTAAATTCAAGTTCATGTACTATTTATATTAGGGATATGGCATGTTTTTGTTTTACATGTATAAAATTTTATTGGAATGATTATGAGTCAAAAGAATAGGTTTAAAAATGGTATTATAGACCCATATCATCTATAGAGAGTATCCACTCACTCCAACTATTGAAGGATCATGAAAGGGCATCATTAGTTGACTTTGACCATATCTCAAATCTTTTGAAACTAGGTATAATTTAATTTTTAAATGATTATTTTAGATAATATGGACTTATCAACAGTCTAAATTTTTTAAAACTATTAGAAATAAATTAGAATGTATCAAGATTAAGTTGGAATTATTAAAAATAAATCACATCTATCTAATGTATTTGTAATAAGTCCAAATTATTTAAATTGATTAAAAATAATTAATAGTTGAAACCTGTTATAAATAAAGTAGACTTCATAAAGAATTACTTGGACTTATTACAAATAAATCACATCTATCTAATATATTTATTATAAGTCCAAATGATATAAATTAATCCAAAATAAATAAAACCTAGTTGAACATATTACGAATAAATTACATAAATTTGCAAAATATTGAGAAGGCTTGTGGCCTTTCTAATATCTTCAATCAAATTTATACAGTTGTTCAAACTAGTTCACATATCATACATTTATAGATAATAAACTTGAGCAGTTTATTTCTTAAGGAAAAATAATTCATAAATCAATCAAGTGCTCAAGTGATATGTGAATTAAATCACCTAGGATGACTAGGATGCCACATGTAAGTAGTTGATTAGATAGTTAACTATCTATTTAATTAGAATAAAGTGACATCCTTGTGACTATCAAAGTTTATCTGATATTTTTATACATACCATGTGTCAATCAAAGGTGTTTTATTATTATATTATTAATATAATCTCCCACATAGTCAAGTTATAGAGATTGTGATGCATGTTGTAATCTCAAGTGCTTAGATTATTCAAGACCTTTGTTTGGATTGGTCATCCTTCTGCACAGATGCACCACTGAGATTATGCCCCATGGCCCAATCTTGGGTGCTTGTCTGAAGTGTAATTTGAAAAATTGAAAATTTGAAGACCATTTGTTGATATGAAAATGCCAAAGAATAAATCTTGATTTTCAAGTGGGACATTCTAAGATGTAAACCCTGAAGACCTTTTTTGAAACATGGGAATGCTGAAGTCTATTTTTCAATGCATAAAAAATGAAGATTAAATTGTGATGTGCAAATTGTGAAGACCATTCGCCAAAGACCATTTTGAAGGATGCAAAATGCATAGTTTAAATTGAAAAACTAAAAAACCAAAGAGGTTTTCATGATTCACAAAATGTGATCTAGATATTTGGAATACATAAAATCTAAAGACCATTTTGAAACACAAAGATGTGAAGTTGACATTTCAATAGTTAAATGCCATTAAATAGATGCACAGCTTTTGAAATACTAAATTGTCATAGTAGAAAATATAAAACTCAAATGCTAAAGTGTATTTTCTAATACCCAAAATTTGAAGTGTCACTAGAAATAAATATAAATAAATAAAACAATAAAACATTATACATTCCCAAAAAATAGACTAAATTTTGAAAAAACCCATGCCTATCTTTCATTCCAAAATTAAGGAAACATCATAAATCAAATTTCCCAATCCTTTTATCACTATTTTTTATAGTGCCTAGTGGGATAATGAATTCAAATAGTCTATTATAATGCCTTTCAAAAAAATAGTGAGAACAAGTATATGGCCTCTCCAAATTTTATTTGATTTCCAAGCATATATAATAATATCCATGAGTATGGATGATAAATATGTGTTAGTTGGGTTTGGCTTCCATTTCTTGTCCAGGTAGCCTTAATAAATTTATAATTCTTCTACATCTTTTTTCCTGCATGAACTGGGATTAACCAAGAAACATTAACCTTTCATTCTATATCTCAATTTGTTTTTAGTATCTCAATATTGATTTTAGCTCTAAAAACCCATACTATGAAGTCCACTTTTATATATGACAAATAACATATCTTTGATTTGTACATCTTAATCTGGATCCAATGCAATTTTTGTTCTTTTGCTTTTTGGACCAACATATGTATCTATAGATACCACTCCAAAATCAAGGGTCCTATCATGAACCATTTTGTGCATATATTTATGCAAGGGTAAGTCATAGTGAGTTTTAGGCCAAAAATCTCCTGTATATTCAACTTTAGAAGGAACATGTCTTCTTTCATTGTGTTGTGGATGTTCTAGAAGTAATATGCTAGATCCTTTCACTTACTATTTTTGGTCAAACTAAATTCATTTAATTTTGGTACATAATAAGTTATATTTAATTTATTTTTCACTTTTTTTCTCCTTCTATCCAAGACTTATGCAACAATGAAATCTTGAGACATTTCTCTAGTTTTCAAGTCTTTGAAATTTATATTTGTTGGATTATCTTTTGGAATATTTGGCTCATCATTTTATTTTGTTCCCCATAATGTAATCAGGGGGAGGGGGTGGGGATACCAATTTCTATCTCTTATAGAGTTTTTACAATGCATAATGTGTTGACCTTTCTCCATGTGTATAAGAAAGTATTAACCTTTTGAAAAATCCTACTATTCTTTTTCTTCCCTTTAGCTAGTAACTATTAACATAGTATTCGAAATCCACTACCTCTTCAATAAAATATGGTATGAAGTTTATTGTATTTTCACATGTCATATAACTGTCCATCATTTCTACCACACTCCATACATCTTTCCTCTTTATACATTCAAACAAGTTTCCAAATGTGTTGTCGATGTCCTCATATGTATGTCCTATAGGGATAAATCCAACCTCGACATCAAGGAAAACATCTTTGTAGACAAGGAGATAAATATTTCAACACATACCTATACCAAAAAACATGATTATGTTAATTTGTAAATGTAATATTAGTTTCATATAAGGTTAGACGTTTTTTAAATATAATTATGGATGGAAGTACATGTTCTTAGTGTTCCCACAATAGTTGTCTAGTTGAATGTATATCTTGGAAGAAGTTTTTGGAAGGCACCAATTGATTGTGCTTATTCTTTGTATTTTTTGCATTCAGGGTAGCAATTGTTAGACAAAAGTGCATCATACAATGGATATTTTGATGAGCTAGGTTTATATAGTAAAGATCCTTAAGTATTTGGCATTGTTGCTTCCATATAATTGAAGCACTTGTTCAATGAGGTGATAGTAAATTTAGAACATCCGAGAACATACGGTAAAAAAATGCCCATATCCACTTGCACCATTACTATGTGTTATAATACCTATCATTGACAGCTTTACTATTCTATCGATAACTACTTTGCTTTTTGTCACTGTCCTCTGTACAAATGTTTTTTTTATGTTACACCTTGTCATGAATGACACTGAGGCATTCTTCAAGGTATTTCTCTAACATTCATTTATGTGTGTAGTACATTTATGATGTTGAAAGTATATGATTTGAGTGCATTACAAATTCTTGATTGATACAATCGTTTTGATCTCTAGAGAGGGACCTAGAGCATTTTTTGAGTCAAGAAGACGCATGTTTTTCACCTAGAGAAGTCATCATACATGGCAATGGCCACATCATAAAAATTATTTATCCACATGTTATTGAATTTTGTTTGATATATTGGCTCATATTCTATATCTTCTCATTGTGCATTGGTGTAGCACCTCATAAATTACTGAGTGAAAGATGTTGGAAGATGTCAAAAAATTTCTCATGAGCCATCTATATATACCTAGCATGTTAGTCATGGAGAAACATCTACAAAATCATCAACCAATTAGTCCAACAAATCTTTAGATACCATTGTCTTCTTTTGTGGAATTTTTCAAAATCTCCCTACATGAAATATATTTTGTTCCCAATTTTTGTGACATTTTTGAATGTCAAAAAATCTACTTCTCTTCAATCCATATATTTTAAGCCAAGATTCCAAAAAGATTTTTGTACCTTGAAAATTAATGGTAGTTTTGTTTTTTATTTTTCTTAAACAAATCAACAAAAAGGGCATTCAACACATTTTGCCTCCTAAATATTATGGTGGAATCAATCAACTTTATCCTTGCATATTTTAGCATCTCAAATGACAATCCTAATTGAAAACATTTTTTAGTACAACATTTATCTAAATACATTGTTGAAATTTCACTATCTATGCTTTCATCAAAATCCACTTGACTGAGTGAAGTGTTTGGCTGATTTTATTTTCAGCCCAAGTAGTTGTAGGCATGAGTTAATTTTTTCGATGGCTTTGTACTAGGAATGTTAGGCAAGGAGTGACTTCATTATCCACTATGTCTCAAATGTGTCCAATTTATTTCTCTTTTGGTGTCATGTATGGTAAATTTATTGCTCTACAAGTCTCAGTGTCCACTATTTTTTTGGAAGGCCATCTAATGATAGATGTTTTAGTTACCTCTATACTATAAGTCTCAAAATGTTGTATAACTTTCCTTATGTAAATTCCCAATTCATTTTCTAACATTGGGATAGGAATAAAACCAAAAATCTTCCTTGCTTGTGTAAATTTAGCATAACCAAAAGCAAATTTTACATCATTTGAAAGAGTTGTACATCTGTGTAACAAATGCACCCTTTTCTCGAGAAAAGTTTTTCTTAGGATTTGAAATGTGGTAGTATCGTCGTTATACTAAACAAATGAATCCAAGAAAGGTTTTTCTTATTGAAATGGTTGTATATAAAAAATTGAACTTAAATTATTATGTCTTTCTTCCATATCATTGTCTCTAGAAAACTTTTATATGACGTGTTGTATCATTATTGCTCTCCATATAGTAAAACTATCAACTAAATCCCCCAAATTATCCATAAAAGCTATAGGAAATGGAAAAGGTAGAGTCAGATCAAAATCTTTAGTCACATTAACACTTACACATTCAATAGGTATTTCCTCATTGTAGCATGTGGAAGTGAGATTTATAGGTTCCAGAGATTCAGGATATGGACCTACCAATTTGTGTATTTTTCCTTCACCAATGACCATACTATTAATTATGAGAGAAACATGATCTTGGAAATCCATTGACATATGATTTTTCAACTTGTACATTTCCAAAAGACATGATTAGTGTTTTTAATCAAGTTATTTAAAAAATTAGTCCAAGTTATACCTATACGTAGGAGATAAAGCTATATTTATACCATAACATAAGCATGGAGATATGTTAAAACCTAAAAGTGTTGAAAAGGTAATGTATAACATTTTTTTTAATGACACGATTAATGTTAATCCAAAATATAATAAATTTGAAGGTATCTCCTATGAGATACATTTCAAACATGCATAAGAGCATAATAGCCATGTAGATAAAAATAGCTAATTAAGTCAATATTCAACCATGTATTTTACTAGTATACAAAATGATATTGAGCAATGGTTGTATTGAGAAAAATTATGGAAAATGATTAGCTTCTTATATTTTAGGATCTTGTATTTGATTTGAACCTCTATTATGGACCTAAATATTTGATTTGAACATTTGTTGTAGTTATGTTGTATGGTGCTCTATTCCATTTATTATCATTTATTTGGTATCTTAGTTGTTTGATATATACAATAGCAATTTTAAATTTTTTGTTGTGAGTTACTAAAGTTATGTTAATGAATAATGTGTCATAGCAGTTCTAGTTGATAGATCTCAGTGACTTTTTATGGATAAATATCTTGTTAGGATAATTTAGAATTTGGGAGATACCTTGAAGTGCATCGTAATACTTGTAAGGGTACCCTTATACATGTTTAAAAGGTATCACCTAGAAGATATCTTGAAGGGTACTATAATGCACTTCAAGGGTTCTCTTAGGAGATACATTATACATATATATGATTGGAATTTTCTTTCAAATTATCTCCTAGGAGATACCTTGAAGGGCATTGTATTACCTTCAAGGGGTCTCCTAGTATCTACCTTGAATTTATACACAATTAGATTTTTCTTTCAAAGTATCTCTTAGGAGATACCTTGAAGGGCCTTTTAATACCTCCAAGGGTAACCTTATGCATGTTTGAAATGTATCTCATAAGAAATACTTCAATTTACCCTTGAAGTTAATGCAATTCCCTTCAAGGTATCTTCTAGGAGATACCTTGAAGGGTCTTATTTTACCTTCAAGGGTTCTCCTATTAGTTACATTGAACATGCACATGATTAGAATTTTCTTTCAAGGTATCTTCTAGGGCATACCTTGAAGGACCTTATAATAACCTCAATGTTATTTGAAAGGTTATTTCAAGATATTTTATATAGTCATGGTGTGTGGGGATGGTAGAATTATGTCTATATGAGTGAATGTGCAAAGATATTCAGAAATAATAAACAAAACACCTTCTAAATTGGAAATTCATTTTGTATTCATTAATAATGAATTGATTATTTTAAGACTTGTTTGAACACTAATTCACAAGGAATTTCATGATAGCAACATGTGATCTAAAGAGTTTAATCTAGAACAAGCAATGCTATTATATGATAGTAGGTTTAAAGCATTTCTAGGGAAGATATGCACTAGATGGAAAGGACCCTACATTAGTCAATAATTCTCATAACAAGATACCATTATGCTAAACATTTTATAGGGAACCCACATAATATGGTACCATTGTGCTAACATATTATTAAGGAAACATATTTCTAGCACATATAAATGAATATAGGCTTAACCCATATCACCTTTAATCTCACATCACAACATCCAAGAAGAGAAAATGTTTGAAGACCAAATCCTTTGAAATAACGTTCAAACAAAATGTCTAAACAAATCCTTTGAATCAAAAATTTTGATATCAAAATACCCAAAAAATAAATACTTTAGAACAATGTTCAAACAAAATTTTGAATGAACAAGTCCTGAAAAAAAAACTCCAAAGTGCAAAGTTTTTAAAAAGAAGTTCTAAGTAAAAACACTGAATCATAAGGTTTCCAAAAAAGAGGTTTCAAGAAAAATTTCCAGTAAATAAGTCCCAAACACTTTCCCTAATGAATAAAACTCTAAACATAAATATATGAATAAAATCCTAAACAAAATAGTTTCGAATAAAACCAAGTCCCAAAACTTGCATAGTATAATACTCTTGAAAGGCATTTAATAAGTTAGTCTAGATTGTAAAATGTCATTCTTTGTACTTACCAAAGAAGGAGATGAAGGAGAAATCGATTAAAAAAAAAAAATCTAAATAATGGAGAGAAAAACTTAATTTAGGGGAATGTTGGGTACACGAGTGCTATTTGAGGTATTTTTGGTGTGGTAAATAACATGCCACTATGTTACCCCTATCCTATATTTTTTAATAGTTGTACATCAAATGCCTCAATGAGACTAAAAAATAATTAAAAGACCCAAACCAATCCCTCTTCATTTGGTGGTTTGGGAACAACATCATAGGGTTGCTTCATCTATAACTTTGTGGGAATTCAGTGCTAGTAAAATGATAATGGGAAAGTGTTGAGCATTAAGCTCCCTAGAATGACTCTGGAAGGAGGTTTTTAGAATATCTTACTAAGGAGACCTTATTTAAAATAATCAATGTGTTGATAACTAACTTATTTTATTGAAACACCTATTTACTCATTGGACAACTACATTGAGCTCAAATTAAGTATGGGTAAATGATGGTGACAAGACAAGTATGGTAGAAGGAATGCTAATAGTAGTGCAAGACCTTTAATGGCATGGCATTTCAAAATATTGCATCTTATTTGAGGTAGATTGATTTGGGATGAGATAGGTGGATTCATTAAACAAATTGGATAAACAAAGTGACATAGGGTCACATCAAACACATGCTATGGGTTAAATTAAAGATTTGGAAGATAAAAAAGGTCACTATCAAAGACAAAACATTAAATATGAGTAAGATCATTCATAAATAGGTAATTAATAAATTTAAAGAGTTTAGCAAGAGAAAATTGGATGCCAAAATCCATAAAATGAAGGGGATGAACAATGCTAAAACATAATAGACTTTTCCAAACAATAGTATTCTACTATCTGCTCTCGATATCCTCTTGTGTGGAAAAAATGAGACCCAAATTTTGGTATAATAAATAAATCAAATAGCAAAGATAATAGGCTTAGTCATAGATAGGAGCAAGTTGTTGATCCCACTCATATATGCATAGAAAGAAGAAATGGGGATTGGGATAGTTCTTTGACAAACCAAATTCAATAACATATATCCCTTTGACTTTGTAAAAATAAACAGAGTAACTCTCTTCACCCCATCAACATAACTAGGTGCACAAGCAGGAGCTCTTACACTTCAACATATTCTTTTGGATTCTAATGTAGAGAGGTTAATCAAGTTACCTAAATTTGGGTAACTAAATGAGGTCATACATACCTTGTTAAGTAGAAACAACCAGAGGGTTATTCATTTATCCCAATATATCACCATCTTGAAAAATGTACAGACCATGGTGAGTGCCACAAGCTTCTTGAATCATGGAAAAACCTTATTACCATACAAGTCCACTGCATCGCCAATTCATTCATTTATTCAAGAAAATTTTCCCACTAGGGCAGGTAGAGGAACCCCAATTAACTCCATTGAGGATGTTATAATGTGTGTTCTAGTAGAGAGTATTACAAAGAGGTTTTGGTAGATAATGAATTAGGTCAAACATGAAATAAAAGGAGTAATTAACATTGTGTATTACATGATACACCTAAATTAGAAATTCAATTAGCTTAAGTTTCTCACATTTGATTTTATTACTAATATCGATAAGATACTTGCAGGTAGCTCACAAACTTTCCAAGATAAATTTTTGGTTTTATTGTTATGCTTCACCCAATGAAATTCCCTACTAGGCCAAGTTAATGTTACTATAGAAGTTTAGCCTGCTACACTATTTCCCTCACATACATCACTTGGACTAAGATAGGGTAGTATTATGAGTAACTAGGATAGTTTAACACATGGTGGATTGAGGATCTATATTTCATCAAGTCACAACCTTGACTTCCACAATATGTCATGTAATATTTAGGGTAGCATGAATTAGTAACTAAGTTGTATAATGATATTCAAATCAAGGTGCATGAGTTGGCCATGCCAATTATGACTCTAATGGCCTTTTTCATCATAATGATTGAAGTACAAGCCAAAGTATGGATGTAGATATTCCTAGTCATGAGGTCAGTGCAACTTATTTGAACCATCCCTTTAGGTCATAATAACTCATGTAAGAGAAAGAATAAATGAAAGGGACTTGCATAGAGAGCCTCACCACCACCAGTTAGAAAGAGATCAAGGCACATCAAGTCATGTGCCAAGGATATCTTGTGAGTATGATCTTGAAAAGTTGGGGTTTGATGAATATGAATTTCTTCAATGCATGATCAAAGACATTAGCCAAGATGTCTATGATAAGGAAGAGGAGAAAGAGTTATTTATATGGAAATTAGTGCACACTTACCAAGTGAAAAATATGGTAAGTAGTGACCTTTTAGTCAGCATTACATAATCCCCTCCCTCTATTATTATGGATATTATAGGTTGATAAAAATATTAGCATGAAATTATGGTGAAAATTTTCCAAAAAGATCTAGCATCTAGTTGATCATCTATGTAGATTGTAGATCTATCAAAGTAAGGGAGCCTGGTATGCCCACTGATTCTCAAACAACATACTTATCATTGGGCCAATCCTTCAACCATCATACAAGAATGTATGGTATCTTTTAGAGAGCCATCCATAACAAGTAATGCACATCAAGTGATGTTTAGGGGCATGAGGAGACACAAGGATACACTTATCCCTTTAGCTGAGTTGAGAAATATTTTCATGTGTAGAGATGTGGTTATGTAATCTAAATATTTGGATCATTCACAATCTAATATGGAAGTAGATGATGTATATGTAATGGAGGGATCTCAAAATACCACTATGCTAGATCCAATAGAAGAAATGTATGCTGCATGGGATACCTTGAATCATGAGGAGGAGGCTATGAAGAAATAAGAGAGGAAAAAGAGAAAAGTATAAAAGAATAAAATGAAGAAATATGCCATGGAAAAAGTAGTTGTACAAGAAGCCTAATGTGCACAATAGAATAAGATAAACAATACATCAAGGAGGAATAATAATAAATAATTCTAAAGAAGCTGGGGGTTGGGAAAAAGAAGGCCTAAAAAAGTTGAGGTGGAGAGAAAGAAAGTTGGCGAAGTAGAAGCTGAAAGGAAAAGAAGGAAACATGAATACTTGGTATATAAGTATGGTGAGGTGAAATTTACACAAAGACAAAATCAAATAAAATAAGAGGCATGAGAGAAAGATTATAAATAACATCATCAAAAGGAGGAGGAATATAAACACAAGGTAGAGGTGTAAGCTACCAAAGAAAAAGTTGAGGATATTGCCAAAGATAAAGTGGAGGTTGATGTCAAAGATAAGGTTGAGGTAAATGCCAAGGACAAAATTATGGATAGAACTAAGTTAAAATAGGTATCTTGAATTCACATCTATGATATATTCAAGGCTTAATCTAAATCTAAGGCATATACTATGAAATAAAAGGAAGCTAAAGAATAGGCAGAATCAACACATGCATCATCCCACAAGGATGTGACCCAATCAGGTGCACCATAGGAGACTTCACTGTCAAAGTATCTCCCCTCTACCTAATGGATATGGGATGTCTCTACAAAATCATGTTGTCACAACACTTTCTTGCTTTTATTTTCTCAATTTACACCATATCCTGCCACAATTGGAATCACATCCACCGTGCTTGCTTTCACTTCCATGGAGATGTCTTTAGATGTTTTGTAGCTACCATTGTCTAAAAAAATTGAAAGAGTGGCTAAATTATAAAAATCCATTGTGAAAAAGGGTTTAGACTTGGAAAAAAATGTTTTTTGGTTACACAACAAAAAATTGGAAGCACAAAATCAAATTGATAAGGCTAGGCAACTCATCAATGTCACTTGTCCTGCTCTGGTTACACAAGTCCTTGGTTATCAAGTAATGTCTTAGGATAAAAAACCTCATTATGTTAATGACTCAACTAAAAAATGATTGGGTGATCATATAAAAACTATACATCCAAGGTTAGGCTATCCATGATAAAATATAAGTCATTTGCAAACTACTAGAGAAATATGTACAGGTCACAGATACTATTATGCATTAGGCTAAGTAGATAGCGCAAGGAATGCTTGATTGGAGTCAACACCTTGATAAATACTTGGATTCTTGGAAACTAGAGATCACAATGGTGGATAAAGATAAATCCATAATGAGTGATAAAATGGCTACAGGAGAAACATTGAATTATCTATTTCAACAATTTTTAGATGTCAGGGATACTGTGATGAAGAAGCTCCAGGTCTGGTAGAATGAGATAATGTGCAAAACATTTGAGGCTATTATATCCTAAAGTAATGTAGATAGGTTGGATGATGTTGTTTTATGTATCCATCTTAATCTAACAAATGGTAGAGACTTCTTTATCATTGTATAAGAATAAGATGTGCATAATTTAATGGTTATTCATATTCCACTACACATTTTACTTACTGTTGACCAAATTGACTATCTAGTCAATTTAGGTCAATATATGTAGAAAAAAATCTTTTAAATGGTCTATAATAATTCATTTAGTGTTAATTCATGCTTTTAATAGTCTAACCATGGGCAATTTGGCCCCATAAGTCATTTCAAGTCTTTCTAAGGTCTTTTCAATAGCCAAAATAGTGAATTTAATGTCTTGTATAGATTTCTTAGAAATTGTGCAAGTTTCAAAAGATGATGTCACATCATATGTGTCAATGTTAAATTTTAGTAACTATTTTAGATAAAAAATTGGTAGAATATTTATAAAATAAGTATTTTTCTTGAAGAAATAAGAGGTTTCAGGAATTTATATGGCCTATGAGGAAGAGTGGTATGTGTGGGAAGGTTGGAGTGTGACCTGTAAACTTCTTTAACTCATCCATATGTTTCTCCATCTTTAGAAACACTAAAATGGATAAAAACATTCCTATATATCCATCACTCTCTTGGAAATCATTTTGACATTCATAGATTTGTACTTGGTATGGTCGGCTAGAAGAGTTTCAAGTCCAGTGCTACTGGGGGAGGATAGTACATGAGTTAACTTTCATTTTCATAGTAGGAGTTTAGAGATTGGTGGGTTGAGCTTTATGAACCATCTCTTATAATTCATCCACTCCATTTTTATTTTCATTTCCCATACCCTACAAGTTTCCTCTTTTATTGAGGTGGTCCATATCGTCTAATTGGAAAAATCACTTCATGAGGGTCAAAATATCTTCATTGCCATATCTAACCTTACCCCTAGCCAATTGGCATGTGTGGAGCACTATGACACTTCTATGTTTCCATTTGGATCTTCAAAGGAGTGTTTTCTAGTTTTATAGATGAAGGTGATGTTTCCATGGTTTCAAGAGCTCATACACCTTTGTGTTGATGTTTCATACCCTAACAAAGCTCAAGAAGTGTTGAGATAAACATGAAAACCATATTGGTATAGCAAAATGCATGGATACCTTTGTTGTTTTGAAAGCAATGCTATTTTTTTGCAAAGTTTTGGTTTCCATGTTATTGTAGTAGGAGATATGAGGTAATGAAACACTCAGCGATAATAGAGCCAGATGGTCAAAGCTTTTCTTCACCATAGCCATATCAAGATTCTCTCAATGGTTTGAGAAGAAGGATCACCATTGCTGATGCAAGTCTCAAAGAAATATAAACATGAATGGTTATTTTCTCATTTTGGGGAAAATTAACCTTATTTTCTTTGAATTTGGATTTCACCTCATTCAAAACCTTGTGAATTGTTCCATTTAGAGGTCCTAGCTACCTTCCAAAGCTTGTGTTTCATTACAAAAGGGTGATGTGTACATTTGAACTAGTTTAAATAGGATGTCCAATGAATATAAGTGTATTATCAAGGTGACATGTAGAAGGTAATTTCACATCAGAAGCTACAATAAGTTAAAAGCTCAGATGGAGTCAATAGACATACAGGTGGCCTATAAGGAGGATAAATTGGCAAAGAAGGTCGTGAGGGTAATGAACTCCTAGGAGACAAGGATAGATTATAATAGTCAAATGAGTGTTTTTTGGCTATGAGAGTTCCTTTAAAGGCACTAACATGACTTCTACATGCAAAAATAACCTATATCCAACCTTTAAAGTATCAAGAACACACACACTACAAGTGAGATGAAGACAATTGGAAGGTCAAGTGCCTCCACAAAGCCAAGTGACAATCTCCAGGGATTGAATATAATAATAGGAACCTTAAATAACATAATTATATGGATAAATAAAGGAAAAAATATCAAATTTATCCACTTATGAGGTTAAAAAGTCCAATTTCACCCTCAACTTATAGGCAGTCACCTTTAGAAGTTAGTTTTTAGTTTCATGCTAGTTGGATGGGTAAATGGGGGAGTTAAGAGATGAAATATGGTACAAGGGGTCCTCATGACCTGATGAATCCTCCCATGTATTCAAAAGTGATAAATAATAAGGGCCAATACTCTCTATTTTATCTCAAAGATAGGCCACTTTCAGGGCTTAAAACTTGTAGAAGAGAATGAAAATGGTGGAAATTAAAGGTTAGGTATGAAGTGGATAAGAACAAAAGTTGGGGAATGCTTGGATAAGTATGTAAAAACATGAATAAAGTCTCCTAAGTTTTTTTATCAAGCCCATGTGTGATAAACCCATGAAAGAGGATCCAAAGCCACTAGGACTACAACAGAATTATGGACTCCATCAAAAAAATTATGAAATCCATTAGTCCAAATTTAGACTCCTAAAGTATAACTATAGACTCCATTAGTACCCTAGGACCTAAATTAAAGTTATTGGAAACTCCATGAGGATCAAACCTATGGAGTCATATTATATGTAATCCATACAGATGGAGTAGGGGACCAGTTCCTTTGACACTTTCTTGTGTTTTTTAGGTTTTGGAGATGATCAAAGGATGATAATCACTTAAGATAATATATTGGGACTTAAATAAACTCCCCATGTCATTTATAAATTTTAAAAATTATCCTAAGTGTCTCTACTAGGTTTATCACTTTAGCCAGTCTAGAATGAGAAAAGTGATCACATAGTGGAAAGAGTGGCAACTCAAATTTCGAGATCCTTTAAGGTGTTTTAGATGGATCTAAGCATATGAGGTGTCCTATCATGTGTCCTAAGATCCCTAATACATATTATTTATGGATAATAAGGAGATGTTAAGGCCAAGTGTCAAGAAATGTCTAAAATGAATGATCACAGTGACAAATGATTATCCTTCTTATGCAAGAGAATAAAAATGATTTGGAAAACTTCTAATGTAGGTAGAGGATTCCTTGTAACTTTCTCTTATCAGTGAAAAAGAGACACTTACCCCTAGTTATATTTGGAATTCCCAATGAAGGTCACTGATGAAGTTAGTTTCATGGAAGGTGCTTGAAGAGATGCTATGCCAATTTTAGAGGAGGATGATTGTTTGGAATTGACACACATGAAAATAAGTTTATAACTCTATTACACTTCACCTACATGAATTTTAACTAGATTCCACCTTTGGACACATGTCTTTATGTCTCTTAGACTTCTTTTTCCTTTCTCTCTTTCCAATTGCTATACGTATGAGCCATTTTGGCCATTATAAAATAATACTACATCTAGTATGATGAAGCCCTACTAGAATAACATTGTAATTTAATTTTGAACATTGAATATAAGTCTAATTTTGAAGTTGTGAACATTTTTTTCTAAGTGTGTGAGTGATGTATAGTGGAGCTAAGTGATAGTATCATCTTTACTCCCTTTATCCATCATCTTTAAGCAAGATTTATAATTATAATAAGTTATGTGAAGTGTGTTGAATGTAATAGGATATTCCTCAAGTATAAAATTATCTCTATGGTGTGAAATATTCCCTTAGATTAGTTATCTTGTTGATTATCCTATGTATTCTACCTTCATATTGAAGTAATTATGTTAGAATCATTCAATTCCTAGAATTGGTCTTGGAAAGCTTTGTTATTTAGTGGGAGTGTGCTAGTATGTGGGATATATCTTGATAGATCACCCCTTTAGTATAGTTTCCATTTTATTCAATCTTATAACCCTTTTCAAAAAAACATTAGATTAGGTGATAGACACTTAGATAAGAATTTAGGGAGCTAGCCCTTTCACTAGAGATTCATATCTCTTACAAGTTCCCACAAAATTGAGAGATGATTCAATGTTGCATCAAATTATAGGAGTTTCATAGAGTGTCATAGGGTGCACAATTTGATGCCAATAAGTTTAGCACACCTAGTGAGATAAATGGTCCTAATTGTTTCCATGTTAAGGTGAATGTTGGTCTTGACAAGCCCAAGGTTTTATAAGTGTTTATAATTAAACATTTGGTGACTCTAAAAGGTGATAATCTCTGGTTGTAGATCAAGTTATTCACATTATAGTTCATGGTCTTCACTAGATCATCTTATATTAAATCTTCAATCAAGTCCCTATACCTGAAATCCTCTTGAAGAACAACATCCTAAACCAATTTTAGCATTTAGAGATCTGAAACAGGAAGGTTTTGAAGAGGAAGAAGGAGAAGTTGAGGAGATAGGAGATCAAGAAGAGGAAGAAGAGATGGATAGAAGACATCCTTTCCTATCTTTCAACACCCAAAATCTAATTAACCTTCTTGCATATGATCTTATTCTTCCCCATGCTTCTAAAAGTCTCCCTAATTTCAATAGAGAAGGTCCTATTACCCCATCTAAGCACATTAGGGACATTTCAAACTTTTTTAATTTCCACAATATCACCTAAGCTAATATATCTATTATACTAATTACCATGTCTCTAAAGGGTAAGGCACTTAATTGGTATTGTACATTGGAAGGTGGTTGTATTACTAATTGGGATGACTTTGGGGAGTTATTGGTGAATAGGTTTGAGAATAAGAGTGACCATACCTCACTAATTCACCAATTGAATGTGATAAAGAGAGGTATCAATGAGTCCATGGGAGATTTCAATGAAATATTTCAAAGGACATAGCGTAGGTTGTCACCTATCATGAGGCCTCAAACAAGGTTTGTATTCCCCACCTATCTCAAGGCTATTGGCACTGATGTGGCAGTAATGTTACAATTAATGGGAGGATTTATTTTACTCAAGGCATATGAGATAGCCATTGAAGCTAAGAATAGTCTGATACAAGCTAGGAAATTACCCCTAAAAGTCTTTATGACTTTATTGTCTCATAGTTCAGTTGAAAATCTAAGTGTAGCACAAGTCCCTAATGTTAATGTCAAGACTAGAATAACTCCCAAGAAGGTGTATAATTCTATAGATAAGGATGAGATGATTTATTCTTTGTAATCCCAACTTAAACAAGCACAAATTAATGCAAGTACTCCACCCAATCGTTAATACTATCCTCAACAAGGCTATAACCTCTACCCCAATACAATAACCAAGGAAGAGGCCAAGGTCAACAAGGTTTTAATAGGTCACTCAATGCTTATAATCCTACTTCTACTCCATCCACAAGGGTTGTTGTTCTTGTTCAAGGAGAGGAACATTTAGATCATTGGGGAAAATATCAAGGTCGGTTTATGCATAATGGTGGAGAAGGTAATCAAGATTTGGTAGCTAAAGAAGGAGATACTCCTTATGTTATAGTAGAAGAAGAAACTCTTATGTAAAGGGATGTTCAAGGGGAAGGTAGCAGCTAAAGTACTAGTTTTATGAATTTCTAAGTAGAAGACAATTATGTGTTGAATCAAAATACATCAGTTGCAGCCAATATAAGGGATAAAAGAGGGATTTAGGAGATACTAAAGTAACACAAGTGACTCCAAGTAGTGCCTTTCCAAGGCCACAAAGTTCAAGTACCAATGTAATAGATCCTACTAGTCACATTACTCCTTAAAGTTAGAATGTGAACAAGGCTACCAAACCTCGAATACAACAAGTTCAATCTCCCTCATTACCTTCAAGAATGAAAGACAAGGTGAATACTTCCTCTCTAAACATTATTTATTCTTTGAAGAAAACCAAGACAAGCATTTCTATTTAGGAAGTCTTGCATATGCCTGGCCAAAAGGAACTTCTACAAGAACAACTCTCAAACATTCATGTAACCCCTCAAGTTCCAAGATGCAATGGTGTAGCCCTTACCAACACACCTAATTATGTCCTAGAACCATCCACCAAATCTTAAAATACTCCACATTTTTACCTCACACTCATTATGGGAGACAAATTGGTTCACAATTGCATTGTGGATAGTGGATCTAGTACTACAATTATGCCTAAGGTGGTTGATGACAAGTTGGGATTAAAATATGAACCTCATAGTAAGGGTGTGTTATAGCTTGATGGAACTCTAGCCAAGATGGTGGGGTTGGTTAAAGGTTTGAAATTTTCCTTTCATTATTGTCTAAGTTTCCCCATCTTATAAGATATTATGATGGTTGATCTTCCAACTCAATTTGCTTTTTGCTTGTCAAGAGACTTCACAGCTTAGATTGCAGGGTACCTTGTAGTTGATTGGTATTTTCTAGATTTTAGAACAAGATATGGAGCTAAATTAACTATAATAACACAACCCTTTGCATGGTTCCACATTGAACCATATGTGGAGACAAATTCAATTCATAATTATACAATTAGTGAGAAAGAAGGAGGGCCCATTGCTGGTGAAACATCCTTTCCCCTTGAAGGTATTTTTGACCTCTTTCTTGATGAGTATAGTACTAAAATTTATGATCATAATCCCTATGCATTCTTATAATAAACTAAATTAGGGGTATATTATATGCTTGAGAAGAGCATTCCTATACCGCCACTCACTAATGAGGATCATGAACTTGAAGGGATATGGGAAATGTTTTTTGATGGCTCTAGAAGCAAGGTAGGGGCAAGAGCTAGTGTTATGTTGGTTTCTCCCTCAAAGATCCAATATTACTCTTCATATAGATTCCATTTTAGTTTTAACTACAGTGTGGTAGAATATGAAGGCTTGGTTCATGGCCTTTAATGGGCAAAGAGAAAGGGAATCAAGAATTTGAAGGTATATGGAGATAGTAAATTTATTATACATCAAGTGAGAAATCAAGTTACAGACAAGAACCCTTTACTTAAGTCCTACAAGCATGGGGTGTGGGATATAATTAAGGACTTTGATTCTTTCAATATCCAACCTATACCAAGAGATTCAAATAAACATGCTAATAGGTTGGCTATGATAAGAGCAGACTTTGATATAGTTGCTAATGTAAGTAAAGACAAGGACCAACCTCACATCAAGGTCATTGTGAAACCTTATATTCAAGATAATGAAGTGTCTTGGAAAGTGTTTGAGAGTGATAAACACATTGTACACTTCATACAAAATGAAGTATAATTCTCTTCGAAGAACCAAAAAAGGTTTCATAATTAGTATGGAGAGTAAGTCATTTAGCTGAGGACAAAAAATATACCTAAAAGGTTGGTTACCTTATAGAGTGTTTTCAATGAGGATGATCACAAGAGGAAATAAAGAGTGAGCATGTCCACAAGGGAAGAGAACTATGAAAAAGTCATGATCTTCAAAGATAAACTCTAGAAAGTTGGTAAGGTATGTTCTCTATTTGAAAGGAAAACTTTTCTTGAATTATGTAAAGAGTTCCATGATATATTTGCTTGCTAATATAAAGATTTGAAGGGGTTTGACCCTAGTCTAGATCATCACACCATTGAGTTATAACTTGAATTTAAACTAGTTAGGAAAAAACAAAGGCCTATCAATCCCAAGGTAGAGGAACTCAAGAAGAGAGAGCTTACCGAATTGATTGACTTTAGAATTATATTTCCTATCAAGCACTCAACTTGGGTAGCTAATCTTATACCTATCTGAAATAAGAGTGGAGAGATCAAACTTTGTGTGGATTTTAGAGACCTTAGTAAGGTTTCTCTCAAGGATCATTATCCACTACCTTCCATGGAATAGATCCTAAAAGTTGTTTTAGGTTCTCAACATTTTTCACTTCTTGATGGCTATTTAGGTTATAACCAAATATTGGTGAATGAGGAGGATCAGTTTAAGACATCATTCACCACAAAATGGGGAACATTTTCATATATAAATATGTCTTTTGGTTTGTCTAATGCTGGTGATACCTTACAAAGAGTAATGGGCATGACCTTTAAAGGTTTTATCAATGATTTTTTGCTTGTATACCTTGATGATATAATTATTTTTTCCAAGGATACTAATGACCACATGAAACATCTAGGGCAAGTCTTTGAGAAGTGTAGAGATTTTGTATTTTCTCTTAATCCAAAAAAATGTATCTCTGTTATTCATGAAGGCAAGTTATTGGGTCACATTGTGTCAAAATAAGGTTTGTCTATTGATCTTGAAAGGATTGAAGCCATTCTAGGCTTGTCTTTACCTCTACACAAGAAAGTTTTACAAAGTTTCTTAGGAAAGATCAACTTTGTAAGAAGGTCTACTCTAGGATTTGCTACTTTGGTGAATCCTATCACAACCATGCTCAAGAATAACCAAGCTTTTGCTTGGACAAAGAAAAGTAAGAATAGTTTTGAGGCAATCATACAAGTAATTTCCCAATATTCTACTCTCTTGAACCCAAAATTTTCCAAGTATTTCATACTCTATAATTCTTCTAATCTTGACACAATCTCATATATGCTTATACAAAAGAATGATGATGAAATTGAACAACCCATTGCATTATTTAGTCAAGGATTTGAATTATTATGAGGTAAAGTACATTTTTATTAAGAAGAAAGCTCTAGCTATGATAAGAGGTTTCAAAAAATTTAGGAACATGGTTTCAAATAACAAGATATATGTCATTGTCTCTCATCATAGCACCAAAGAGTTCCTCCTAAGCAAAGACCTAAATGAGAAGAGATCTAGGTGGATCACAAAGGTAATGGAGTATGATGTTGATATCAAGGTAAAAAACTTGGTAAGAGGAAAGGGGATGTGTGAACATATAGCTTAAGATCTTCAAGGGCTAAGGGAAGAAGTCTTAGTCAATCAAGATCATCCACATCCATCTAGTCACATACCAATTCAAAGTTAGACACAAGACATCATTAGTTTCCTCCAAAATGGTGAGTGTCCTAATGGTTTTAACAAGTCACAAAGAAGGCATTTTAGACTAGAAACCATTCCTTATTATCTTGTATAAGGTACTCTCTTTCAGAAAGATGTGAATGGTGTGCTACTAAGGTGTGTTGACAATGATTATTTTGTCATCTTGATAGAAATGTTTCACAATGGTGTAGATGGAGGTCATTTCTCCCGAAAAACAATAGTTACAAAGATAATGAGGGCTAGGTATTGTTGGCCTAGGCTCTTCAAGTATTTATACTCTTGGGTTAGGAGGTGTCCTCAATGTGCCTTCTTTGTGGAAAAACAAAAAAAATCAGATCTTCCATTGAATCTCATTTAAGTAAACCAGTCTTTTATGCAATGTGGCCTTGATTTCATTGGGATGATCAACCCTCCCTCTAGTTCTAGACATAAATGGATATTGACTAAATAGACTACTTTAGAAGGTGGGTATAGGTTGTATCACTAAGAGGCAATTGAAATTTCCATCTTGGAGTTCTATGAGAACATCATAAAAAGGTTTGGAGTTCCCTACACTATCATTTTTGATAATACACTAGCTTCATGAGTGCCAAAACTTTTGATTGGGCAAACAAGAATGGATTTTTTTTAGTACTTCATCTAATTATTACCCCCAAGGTAATGTATTGGCTGAGTTAACTAATTAAAATCTTATTAATATTATCAAGAGGACCTTAGAAAAAAATCAAAGGGCATGGCACATCAAGTTGAAGATAGCCCTATGGGCTGATAAGATTACTCCTAATAGATCAATTTGTAGTTCTCCCTTTGTGCTTGTCTATGGAAGGGAAGATAGAGTGTCTATCTCTTAATAACTAACTTCTCTAGAACTTTCACAATAGCTAGAACTACTTGAGAATACTTCAATGAAAGTTAGATTGATTGAACTTATGTAGCTGTAAGAAGCAAGAAATAATGCCCATAGGACTATGAAACACCACCAAGTGCTCATGAAGAAGTATTTTGACAAGAGATAAAGTAATAGAGTGTTTAAAGAAGGTGACATTGTTCTAAAATGGGATGATGATAGAGCCAAACTAGGTAGACACACCAAATTTGATGCTTTGTGGAGTAGCCCTTACATCATTAGCAAGTGCAAGCAAACCAACTTCTTCCAGTTGACCAAGATGGATGGAAAAGAGTTACCTACCCCTATGAATGGGATACATCTAAATTTCTTCTATTAGTCCTTGTGAGGTCTATTATGTACATAGTAGCATAGGTGTGTACTTTTTTTTGGGTTGTGTTTCCTAAGTGTTCTAATTGAACACAATTGTGTTACCTTTAGGTGTGTCTTATTGTGTGTGTTTTCCTTTGGTTTGGTGTATCTTTCAAAAGAATTTGAGTGTTATAAATGTGTTAGAGAGACTTCAAGGTCCAATGGACAAGATAGGCTACTAGTTTTAGGTATAGCAGGCATACCACCATTGCAAAATCACCAAGAATGTTGAAGAAATTAACTATCTAGTCAATTTGGGTCAACATATATAGTAAAAATTTATATTATAAGGTCTATCATAAGTCATTTAGTGTTAATTAATTTCTATAATAGTCTAACCATGGTCAATTTGGCCCCATAAGTCATTTCAAGTCTTTCTAGGGTCTTTTCAATAGCTAAAATGGTGCACTTAATGTCTTGTATGGATTTCTTGGGAATTTTGGAAGCTTTAAAAGATGATGTCATCTCATATGTGTCAATTCTAACTTCTAGTAACTATTTTAGCTAATACATTGGTAGAATATTTATAAAAGAAGTAGTTTTCTTGAAGAAATAAGAGGTTTCAGGCACTTGTATGACCTATGAGGAAGATTGGTATGTGTGGAAAGGTTGGAGTGTGACCCTTAAACTTATCTAGCTCATCACTATGTTCATACATCTTTGGAAACACCAAAATGGATCAAAACCTTCCCATCTATCCATCACTTTCTTGGAAAGCATTCTGAAGTTCAGAGATTTATACTTGGTATGGTCAGTTGAAAGAGTTTCAGGTCCAGTGCTACTGGGGGAGGATAGTACATGATTTTACCTTAATTTTCATAGTATAAGTTCATAGATTGGTGTTTGGAGATTTATAAACCATCTCTTAGAAGTTAGCCACTCCATTTTTCTTATCATTTCCCATATCCTGTAGATTTCATCTTCTACTAAGGTTGTTTGTATGGTTTAATTGGTAGAATCACTTTATGAGGGTCAAAATATATTCCTAACCATATCCAAAATTTCCCCTATCCAATTGGCACATGTGGAGCACTATGACACTTCCATGCTTCCATTTGGATCTTCAAAGGAGTGTTTCTTGGTTTTGTAGATGAAGGTGATGTTTCCATGGTTTCAAGAGCTCATACACCCTTATGTTGATGTTTCATACCATAACATAGCTTGGGAAGTGTTGTGATAAACATTAAAACCATATTGGTATAACAAAATGCATAGAGACCTTTATTGTTTTGAAATCAATGTTGTTTGTTTCCCAAGTTTTGGTTTCCATGTTACTATAGTAGGAGATATGAGGTAATGAAACACTCAGCCACAGTAGATCCAAATGGTCAAGGCTTTTCTTCACCATAACCATATCAATATTCTCTCAACGGTTTGAGAAGAAGAATCACCATTGCTGATGCAAGTCTCAAAGAAATATAAACATGAATGGTTATGTTTTCATTTTGGGGCAAAGTAACCTTAGTTTCTCTAAAGTAGGATTTCAACCTTATTTCATTACAAAAGGGTGATGTGTTCATTTGGGCAGGTTTAAGAAGGATATCCAATGAATATAAGTGTATTTTTAAGGTGGAATGTAGAAGGAGATTTCACATCAGAAGATACAAGTTCAAAGCTTAGATGGAGTCAATACACCTATATGTGGCCTATGAGGTGGATAAATTGGCAAAGAAAGTCACACTTTGATGAGGGTAATGAACACCTAGGAGATAAGGATGGATTATAAAAGGAAAATAAGTGTTTTTAGGCTATGATAAGTCTTAAAAATCACTAACATGACTTCTACATGCAAAAACAACCTACAACCAACCTTTAAAGTGTCAAGAACACACACAACCGCAAGTGGGATGAAGACAATTAGAGGGTCAAGTGCCTCCACAAGGCCAAGTGAGAATCTCCAGGGCTCGAATATAATGATAGAAACCTTAAAGAACATGAGGAGATAGATAAAACAAGGAAAATCTATCAAAGTTCTCCACTTATGAGATCAAAAAGGCTAATTTCACCCCCAACTTACAGATAGTCACCTTCAAAAGTTAGTTTTGAGTTTCATGCTATTTAGAGGGGTAAATGGGGGAGTTAAGATATAAAATTTGGTACAAGAGGTTCTCGTGACCTAAGGAAGAATCCTCTGTATTCAAAATTGATAAACAAAAAGGGCCAATACTCTATATTTTGTCTCAGAGATAGACCACTTTTAGGGCTTAAAACTTGTAAAAGAGAGAGAAAATGGTGGAAATTGAAGGTTAGGGTTGAAGTGGATACAAACACAAGTTGGGGAAATCTTGGATAAGAATGGAAAAACATGAATGAAATATCATAAGGTGTTGAAACAAGCCCAAGTGTGATAAAGCCATGAAAGAGGATCCAAAGCCACTAGGCCTACAATAGAACTACAGACTCCATCAGAAAAACTACATACTCCATTAGTCCAACTTTAGACTCCTATAGTATAACTATAGACTCCATCAATGCCCTAGGACCTAAAGGAAATTTTTTGGTGACTCTATGAGGATAAAATCCATGGAGTCATATTGTATAGAATCTGTATAGACGAAGTAGGGGACTCATTCTTTTGACACTTTCTTTTGTTTTGTAGGTTTTGGATATGATCAAATGATGATAATCACTTGAGATAATATATTGGGACTTGAATCAACTCCCCATTTCATTTAGAAAGCTCATAAATTGTCCTAAGTGTCTCTATTCGGTTTCTCACTTTAGCTAGTCCAAAATGAGAAAAGTGATCACATAGTGGAAAGAGTGCCGACTCAAATTTGGAGATCTTTTAAGGTGTTTTGGATGGATCTGAGCATATGAGGTGTCCTAACATGTGTCCTAAGACCCCAAGTATGTATTAATTAGGGATAATAAGGAGATGTTAAGGCTAAGTGTTAAGAAAGGTCTAAAAGGAGTGATCACAGTGATAAATGATGATTATTTTTATGCAAGAGAATACAAATGATTTGAAAAACTTCCAATGTAGGTAGAGGATTCCTTGTAACTTTCTCTTATCAATTCAAAAGAGACACTTGTCCCTAGTCAGATTTGGAATGCCCAATGAAGGCTAGTGATGAAGATAGTTTTATAGAAGGTGCTTGAAGAGATGTCATGCCAATTTTAGAAGAGGATGATTGTTTGGAATGGACACATATAAAAATTAGGTTCTAATTCCTCTTACACTTCACCTACATGAAATGTAATTGGTTTCCACCTTTTGACACATGTCCTTATGTCTCTTAGACTTATTTTTCTTCTCTCTCTTTCTAATTGCTATAAGTATGAGCCATTTTGGCCATTGTAAAATAATACCACATCTGGTATGTCAAAGCCCTATTGGAATAACATTGTAATTTTATTTTGAACATTGAATACAAGTCTAATTTTGAAGTTGTGAAATTTTTTGTCTAAGCGTGTGAGTGATGTATAGTGGAGCTAAGTGATAGTATCATCCTTACTCCATTTATCCTTCATGTTTAAGTAATATTTGTAATTCTAATAGGTCATGGTAAGTGTGTTGAATGTACTATGATCTTCCTAAAGTATACAATTGTCTCTATGGTGTGAAATCTACCCCTAGATCAATTATCTTGTTGATTATCCTATGTATGTTACCTTCATATTGAATCAATTACATTAGAGTCATTCAATTCCTATAATTGGTCTTGGAAATATTTGTTATTTAGTGGGAGTTTGATAGTATGTGGGATATATCTTGTTGGATCACCCCTTTAGTATAGTTTCTCTTTTATGCAAGCTTCTAACCCTTTTCATAAATAAGCATTAGATTAGGTGATACATACTTAGATAAGAAGTTAGGGAGATAGTCATTTACATCCTAGAGATTCATCTCTCTTAGAAGTTCCCAAAAACTTGAGAGATGATTAAATGTTGCATCAAATTGTAAGAGTTTCATAGAGTGTCCTAGGGTACACAATTTGATGCCAGTACTTACCATGGTGTAGGAAGTACTTGATAATTAGAAAATGATCAAGCATGAACTCTCACAGGTTGAACTAGATATTGTGCATATCATAGATGAACCTAATTTCATACCATCGTAAGAGCTCCAAGAAATTTTGTAGAAAATAAAGTTGGATATAAAGGCATAGTCTGGGTAGCCACACCCTACACAACTGCTTGACCAAACATTGGCACCACCTTCATAGTAGGGAAATGTATAGTTAAAGTTTTATATTTTAATAAAAAAAATTGATTTGTAACATAGTCATAAGCATTCGTAGTGGGGCTAGGTTGGTTGAAAACCCCTGTCCAATATGGCCACTTAGTAAAGCTCGTCCAGTATGCTACTTAGTTGAAAACCTAAAAAGGTAGTTAAGTAGTGCATAAAAGGGTTTAAATTGGTAAGCATAACTTAGAGGGATTACTATCACTTTTATGAAAGGATAATCTTTTTTAGCTTTAGTTGAGATTAGAGTTAAAATATTGTCTCAAGATGAAACAATAGTTTATGTCTAGGAATGTGTTAGATGTGGAGCAAGGCATTATACATTTGCAAGTGTATAATTGGACACATGTGCATAGGGTATAATTTTGTCATAAATGTTATCTTTTGGATGTCTTTAGCCTTGTTATCTAAGCAATAGATATAAGATTTCCAAGACTCTTTCTTTTTGTATGCTAGAAAGTTGTAATATGAAGAGATAGAGACATGTAAAAATCTATATATAGTGTTCTTATGTAATTGAATATGGTTCCAATGTGTGATAGAGATAAATATATTATATTTTATATGGTTTTCCTAAGATTATTTTATATATTCTTAGCGCACAGTGTTTACTCTATTTTATTTTAGCTTGTTCTATCTTGTATTATGTTGTTTATGTTCTAGAATTCTTAACACCATGTTAGTTTATCTTTATATTTGTTATTGTGTATAAAATTTAAGATTCTATAAATTCAATCATGATATTGTTATTCTTTTCTTCTTTTTGTACAATTTATCTTTGTAATTTACATATTCTAGAGAATTTTGAGGAAACTTAGCTAACATGCCTTTAACGTACACACAATTGGAATTTTCTTTCAAGGTGTCTTTGAGGAGATACCTTGAAGTGATTTATATTAATTTCGACTATACCCTAATGCATGTTTGAAAGGTAGAAAGTATCTCATAGGAGATACTTTTAAACATGCATTAGAGTAACCTTGAAGGTACTAAAATTTCCTTCAAGTTATCTTCTAAGATATACCTTAAAAGAGTTTGTAGTACCTTCAATGGGTATCCTAGTAGATGCCTTGAAAATGCACATGATTAGATTTTTTATTTCAAGATATCTCTTACTAAATACCTTCAATTTTACCTTTATGCATGTTTAAAAGGTATCTCTTAGGAGATACCTTCAAGATAACCATGAAGGTACTAAAATTCTCCTTAAGGTATCTTCTAATAGATGCCTTGAAGGGTCTTGTAGTATCTTTAATGGTTCTCCTAGTAGATAGAGATAATTTGAAGGGCCTTGTAATAACTTCAAGGATATATTTATGCATGTTTGAAAGGATCTCTTAAGAGATACTTTAAAGGTAGATAAAGATACCTGTAAGGGCCTTATAATACCTTCAAGGATAACTTTATGCATGTTTGAAAGGTATCTCTTAGGAGATACCTTAAATTTAGCCTTGAAGGTACTACAATTCCCTTCAAGGTATATTCTAGGAGATACCTTGAAGGGTATTTTAGTAACATCAAGGGTTATCCTAGTAGATAACTTGAAGATGAAAATGATTGAAATTTTCTTTCAAAGTATCTCCTAAATGATTTCCTTGAAGTGCCTTATAATAGTTTCAAAGGGTCTCCTCATAGATACCTTGAACATGCACATAATTGGAATTTTATTTCAAGGTACTTCCTAAGAGATACCTTGAATATACACATTATTGGAATTTTTATTTTGAGGTATCTCCTATGAGATACATTGAACATGTACATGATTGGAATTTTCTTTTAAGGTATCTCCTAGGGGATACCATGACCATGCACACGATTGGAATTTTATTTCAAGTCATCTCCTATGAGATAACTCAAATGGAATTATAATACCTTTCATGTTGATTGTAAAGGCCCTTGTAAGGGATTTGATATAACCATGGCACCTTTTTATTTAGTAAGAACCCTGATGCCACCTCAACTTTAAGAGATAACTTCAAGATATCCTTGAAGGTACTACAATGACCTTCAAGGTATCTTTTAGGAGACACATTGAAGGTTATTTTAGTACCTTCAAGGGTTATCTTAGTACATATACATACCTTGGATGGATTTGTAATAACTTCAAGGATACCTTTATGCATATTTGAAAGGTATCTCTCAAGAGATACCTTCAAGGTAGCCTTGAAGGTAATATAATTCCCTTCAAGGTATATTCTAGGAGATAACTTGAAGGGTATTTTATTACCTTCAAGTGTTATCCTAGTATATATTTTTGTACCCAATATCTCAATTTTCTTCTTCAAGAAATAGGGACTCACTTTTAAATTTTGGCCTTGTTTGTTGAACCTTTCTTCTATTTGTCTAAGTAAATTTCTAATCAAATTGCTCCTTAACCTTTATAGTTAAAAGAACAAAGCATGGTATTATACATTTTATGGACTGAATTTATTAATTTCATTTAATAGATTTTTTTGAACTATGCAAGTTTTCTAAGACTCAGTTTTATTTAGAGGAATTATTCAAGATTTGGTGTTTAGAAAATTTTCTGAGGCCTTTTTCAAGATTTTTGGTCTTCAAAATTTTTTATTAGGACTTAATTTTAGGATTTTTATTCATCACAACTTATGTTTAGGTCTTATTCATCAGAAACTATTCATTCAAACTTTTTGTTTGGAGTTTTCATGTTAGACATTTTATCTGAATAATTATTTGAATGACTTGTCTTTCGATCATTTTGTATATGGATTTTTATTCTAAACTTTTTATGGTATTTATATTTTGTGTTTGGAATATTTCATTGAACTAATTATCTACAACATTCATCATCAAATTTATGCAATTTTGATATTTTACCCTAGATACGTTTTTTATCAGGTGTTTCATTTAGAACATTTGTTTCGACATATTTGGTCTTCTAGATTTTTATTTAGGATTTGTGTTCAGAAGATTTGTTCAGATATTTTTTAGGATTTATCCCAACACAAAACCCAACTCCCAATTCATGACATCCAAAATCTTTCTAGACTTAGCCAAAATAGTAAAAAACCTTCCCCATACTTGTTAAGGCTACTTGCCAACTAAACTAACAAGACTTGAACTATGCAAATAGTAAAAAAAACATATGAACATTTGGAATCTATAATGTGAAAAATGGAATTAAATTCTAATGTGTGTGTGTGTGTGTGTGTGTGTGTGTGTGTGTGTGTGTGTGTGTGTGTGTGTGTGTGTGTGTGTGTGTGTGTGTGTGTGTGTGTGTGTGACATACAACCATCGATGTATTTATTACTCACAAGTTAATTAGAATTCTATTTTTATCCTGCAAAGGAAAGAGCTAGCAACTTGTGAATCCATTAACAAGTAAACAAGACATTGGCAGAGGAGAATTTTTCATAGAGAACATAAAAAAACTACAAGAACTACAAAAAATTACAATGGCATCATCATCTAAGAGTTTTAGAGGAGAACTTCCACCATCACCATTCTTTATCAAGGATTTAACTGAATTCATAAACATGGTCTATGACATAACCATATTTGATAATAGGTATGGGAATTACCTAGAATTATGGGATATTGTGGACTCTATCAACATGCTTTTGATAGATGGAAATCTATCCACCACAAAACAATAATTCATTACAGACTTGTTCTCCCTAAAGAGATAAACACTACACTTGGCTACAACCAAGCCCAAGGTGATGCCTTGCATGAACCTTTTATGATATTTATTCTTTGCAGGGAAGATTACGTAGGATGTGTTTCTACATGACATGCACAACTAGATAGTCATGATATGCATCCCTAGAGATAAATTTTAAAGGTATGTATCACTACCAATTCCATATGCATTTTTGATAAACATTAACTAGTTTTATGAGACCAACAGAATTCAATGGATAAGGTATTGAGTTCATAGTTTCTCCCTGGGGAAATCATGACATATAAAATAAAGAATCCCACCCCTATTAATAAATTTATAATAGGTGTGCATATTGGGATGGAACTACTTAGTAATGTGTATGGCATGCCCAACATCCATTTTATTAATATGGATTGGGTTCCTTTACTTCATTTGATTATGACCAATGATGCAAATGTTGCATTGGGAGAAATCACCAGCTTCCAATTAAAAGAGTAGGTCCTGCACAAAATTAAATGGCCCACTCCAAATGGCCACTTCTACATGATGTCTTATGTTTTGGATTTCATAATGGGCATGGTTTATAATTTCCTTGGAGAGATATAGAGCCCATCCATAGATTTTGTTAAGAATTACATTTTTGATTATTACTAGTTCATGTACATCTATGCATATACAAATCACATTGTTTGAATTTATAAGGATGTATATCCTCAAGTATGGTAGGCTATCCATGGGTCTCCACTCCCCAAAATTGGATCAAGTATAGCCAAAACACTAGTTGGAAATGGTGAATACTGGTTATACCCTAATTATATGATAATCACGATTGATGGTCATAAGGTCCATCCCCTACACCTCCCCAAATATGTACCAACCAAGTTAACAGAGCAAAAAATTATTTATCAGCTATGGCAGAGTGTTATGAAAGAATTTGATAAAAAAATTCATATATTATGGGTCACATCTGAGAATTGGTAGAATGTGTTACACATAGAGGAATCACTTTGGAGAAGTAGGAAAAAAAATAAAAAGCTATAAATTTCCTACCATGTTACACAAAAACTGGAACCCCCATGGTCACATACAAATACACATTTAGGGCTTTGGTATCCCATACCAACATGTCTCTTATGACCATGACTTTCTCTTTTTGAATGCAAAGGATGATACTTAGGTTTTATAAAGGACCCAAATTATAGGCTTGAATGAGGGTCACTTAAGGATAATTTAACAAGAGCCATAAATTTTTATACAATAAATGAGTACAAGGATGCCACCTTCTAAAGGATAGGATACTTTGAATTTTTGGAACAATTGGCCTAGAGAATAGACATAGATCTAAGGAGAACCTTATTAATAAATTTATTTTATGTTGATATATATCAAGAAGGATCTTGTATTAATTGAGATTGATCTTGCAGGAGGTCTAGGGGATCCAATTGACCTAGAGTTCTCTAATGGAGAAGACATAGAAAACCTAGCTATAACTACATTAGAAACACCTATAGTAGCATCACAAATGCATGATTTTATGGTGCTAGATGTAGCCACATAAGAAGTTTTTACCTCAACTCAATAAGCCTCCTCCTTGGAATCCAAGACCACTATTTGCTATAGAAGGAAACCAAGGACTCCCCTCATAGGTTGTCTAATAGTTTATCAATCACAAATCCTGCCTTTAATTCCTCAAAAATAGGAAGAAGAATAATAAGGAATTGTTGAAGATGAAGAATTGGAGAGAGCCATGGAATTTATCCTCATAGATATAAAAAATAAGGCATTAACCATGGATGATTCAATAGGTAATAAGGCTCAACCTTTAGACCATACTTCCCTAGTTTTTGCATCTATTCCTATTTTTGATTCAATCCCACTAGCTACTATGTTGAATACTCTTAGGGTGGAAGTTATCACTTATACCCATGATGTTTCATTAACTTCCTCATCTCTTTTACACATTCCTATGCTCATTAAAAAACTAGAAAATGATTATGCCACTACCATTTTTCCATCTTCCCCCATACTACCACCCACATACATCATGGCCACTAATAATATTCCCTCTAAGACTACTAGAGTTAGGACCATAAATAAGAAAAGGGCATCCAAGAAAATTGAAATAGTCATGGCCACTCCCCAACGCCATGTTTCATCCACACAAATCACTCTACCAATGCCATCCACCACTTCAGTCTAAAACACCACCATCATAATCTCAAGTAAGGGAAATAGGGGACAGTAAGCCATCACAATCCATCCAATCCCCTAATATGGAGGTTTGGATTTGTCTAAGATAATTTGGCCCTCTCTTCCTGACACAATACTCAAGGTAGCTAAAAAATAATAGTTAGTTGAAGATCTTGAGGAGGAGGCTATGGTAAAAAACACATAAGAGATAGACCCCAATCAGTTGGTGATTCCTCCATGGGCTATTGATATTAGATTCAAGGATAATTAAATGCCCATTTTTAAAATAATAGAGCTCCCATCAATAACAAACCTATTTGACAAGCCTTCTAGGAGAATTCAAAGGATCAAAAAAAGGAAGTTAGAGGATGAATCTAGAAAGGAGATGGTTCTATAAGAAAGATAGAAGGTTTATGCCTTATTTAAAAGGAAAAATAGATAATTGGGGTAGTCCACTATAATGAATACTTTCAGTCCCTAGCTAAAGCACATAAAGATGCCATGGTGTCACTATATGAGGGCATGGAATAGGCAAGGTAGGAGCTAGATGTAAAACTAGATCTGATCAAATAATAATATATGGTTCACATTCTAATAGGCATTGATTCTGAGATACAATCGTCTACCCCAAAATGCTATAATTCTTTAGAAGAATTGGAAGTAATGAGGATTAAATTAGCCCCACATATTGTTCAAACTCATAAATTGTTTAATTCTTGAAGGCAGATGAGAATGAGTTAAAAATTTTGATCTTGTACATAACTAATAAGGTAGACAACCATTTAGACATAATGACACCATTAAAGGAATCTAATGCCCTCAATTTGATGGTTATTATAATAAAGGAAGTAAGAGAATGGGTAATAGTAATTAGGGCATTGACCCCCAAATACTAAGAACATGAAGGAATCATCTTACATATTTTGAATGACTTGAAATTATCAAAGGCAAAAGATGTTATAGGAACACTAACAAACAAAATAAATTTTTACTCACTTATTCAAGAAGCTTTAGATAATTTCAAGCAAAGTTTACAAGCGTTTCCACTGAAAGATATTGAAGCATGACTAAGATTTGTAAAGAAAAAGGTAACTAAAGTTAAAAAATTTAAAATAAACTTTTAGATGACAAAGGCAAAACATGAAAAATTGTTAGGGTAGGTTTGTAGGGTACATAGACCCTCACTTCTAAACCTGGATATTATATGAAAATAACATGACATGGCTCATAAGTATTTTATTGAGTTAGAAACAAAAAAATAAGCAAACCGAAGTACCCACATCAAGTTTGACACCAAAATCTATAGTTATAATACCTACCAAAGTTAATGCATCCATACAAATGTTGACTTAGCCTTAAGGGCTGGTTTGGTGCATGTATATTCTAAATAGTGGCAGCAATTTTGTCACTAGTATAATTTGGCAAATAAATGACTACATGACTAAAATTTTACTCATGAGAACTAAAAATGAGTAAATGCTACTAATTTTTTGTAACATAATTACAAATGACTAAATAAATGATTAACTTTATCATCAAGTAAAAAACATAACTAAACAATTAGTCACACAAATAAAAATGACTAAATAATTAGTCACACAAATAAAAATTAGACAATATGATATTGAAGTGGGTAATTAAAAAAAAATTGACTTGGGAAATTATTGGTGGGAGTGGGTTGTATTGCATGCACAGGGTTAATAGCAAATTGGGAAATTGTTGGTAGGAGTGGGGAGTATAGTATAGTGGAGAATTTGGTAGAGGTAATTTGATGGGGGAGTGGGGAGTATAATTGGCATTATTTTTGCAATGTATCTCTACAAATAGAAAGATGGTTTGTTAATTATTAATGGAGCCAAAGCTAACCAGAGAGGGTTTGTGTGCCAGTTTGATGGCATGAGGTATTTTGGGTTTTAGCATATAAGTATATTAGATACTTGCATGGGTGATAAAGCTTATTTTGAGAGGACCTAGAGACTTTTAAAAAGGTAGGTAAGGAATTCAAAGTTTGCTATAATGAATTTGATGTCAATGAGGCCCTCTATAGTGAAGTTTAATTTGGGGATGCCCTCTGCAATTAATTCAGAGGTAATTCAAAACCCTCATTACATTAAACACAAAATCTATAGCTTTTTGATTGGAAACTATATCTAGCTAGGAGAATAAAATCAGTGTATTATAAGAGATGAGTTACATAAATAGGAGGACATCTTATCATAAGACTTTGACTACCACGTAACAATTAAGATTTTTTGAGATTGTGAAAGAATTGGATGCTTCTATTCATTTTATAATCAATATAATGTGGTGACCATATCTTGAAGTTTTCTATTTGTGTTCCATCTTATCATGCATGGGTATGGTATTCATTTCTAATTTTGTAACCAATTCACCAACCTAATCCCTGAGGCTCCTTTTCACTAAGTCTTCATGGCAAGGGTAGTGTATGTACATCATAATTAGTTTGTTATTCATTAGTGTAACTTTCAATAGTTACATAGGCAACTGAGTACCAAAACCCTACAGGGAATTCTAATTTTAGTAGACTATTTTTTCATTAGTTTCTTCTACAGATTTTGGAGCATATGGGAATTAAACTTGTAACATTCATCCAAATTTCAATTAATTTGATCACTTTTCCATTAAACCATGGGCTCATGTCCCTAGCCTAGACCTCAATGCTTGGGTAACATTTTGTACAAGCCTAATCTATTAATTGCATGGAATCCTAGAAAATGGTCTCATATGGCATAGTTGAAAGTTATGCTAGTTCATCAAACTAATGTGGTCACTAAGCTATTTTAATTGATACTATATGTCCACACATGGGAGTATATATATTTTTATAACAAGTAATCTTATCTCAACATGTTAATAATATATGCTAGTAAGTAATTCTCAAAGTTACAACAAAAAATTCATGAGCCTGTTTGTTAGTGTTTGTGTATTCATTAACATTGACAAGAATGCCTTATGTTTAAATGTTTGTGGTTCATCAATAGAATAATAATAAATTTCATGTTTCATTTCTAAATCATTTATTTAATTATCATCTAGATAAGGAAAGCCCTTAGTAAAACATGGATAAAAATAACATTTTTTTATTTCTAGTCATAGAAAGAACATTTAATTCTGTAGAGTGATGCCCAGTTGTATTTCTTGAATTTGAATTGCTACAGACTGATCTATATCATGTAGAATGATCTAATTCTAATTCTATAGAGTGATCTATATCCTAATTCTATGAAGTGCTCTGAATTCTAAGTAAGTACTGAAGAGAATGAGTTTACATGTGTTAGATCATGAGTAAGTTGAGTTTTTTAGATTTTTATTTATTTTTTAAAATAGGAAACTAAATTAATACTACAATGTAGAACATTATAGATGGATCAATGTCAAATATTGACTACAGATCAATACCATGGATATGATGAGAGAGTATCTAATGAGAGGGACATGGACAAATATCCATGTCCATGTAATGACTGTCTTGGTGGAAAGGTAAAAAAAATAAATGTGATTTATTGGCATATGATAAGATATGGGAATAGTGGTATAATCCCTTGGGATTACAATTATTATGAAGATATGATAGAATTTCATAGTGTGAGAGATGAAGAGGCAAAAAAAAAAGGTGAAGTGGCACCAAACATAGATGAAGAGAAAACAATATTAGATGAAGATTTTGAAGTTGATAGAATGTTTAATGAGGGTTTAAAGATGATTGGGACAAGTTAGTGGAGGATGCTTTAAAGCCTATGTATGCTAATTTCAAGTTAAGTCATTTGACAACAATCCTTCAAATTTTTAACTTACAAGTGGTGAATGGTTGGACAAATAAGTGTGTAGATCAATTATTGGCATTATTAAGTTTTTTTTTACCACCTAACTCCACATTTCCAAAAAAATGAAGTCAATGTAAAAAGAAAATCATTAAGCTAGTCTTAGGGTATGAAAACATCTACACATGTATGAATGGTTGTGTATTATTTCTCAATAGTCTTGCAAGTGAGAGTGAATATATGAAATGTCATGAAGTGAGGTATAGACAAGGGTTGAAATCAGCTATGGTTCCTATAAAGTTTATTTTCCACTTTATGATAATCCCATGATTACTTCAAATGTATAGGTGTAGAGACATTGCTGAACTTATACAATGGCATACCCAAAATAAGACCACCAATGGAAAATATTGACATGCCTGATTCTAAGATGTGGATGGAATTTAATAATAGATGGCTTGATTTTTTTCAATATCCTCATAATATAAGGTTGGATTTGGCTCTAGATGGGGTGAACCCATTCTTAGATCAAAGTACTAAATGGTCAAATTTTCCAATGTTTTTAATAAATTATAACTTGCTTCCATGGTTTAGCAACTAAACCATTTTTATTTATGTTATCATTGATTATACCAGGAAAGAAAAGTGTGACTTTAGATACAATAGATGTTTATCTAAAGCCATTATATGATGAGCTAATGGAATTTTGGAAAGGAATTGAAGAAATTCAATATTTAAGGGGTGGTCATTAAATAAAATTCACATTAAAAGCTTCCTTATTATTTATGATTCATGATCTTCGTACATATGGCACATTGTCTCATCTCACTATTAATGGATACCATGGATGTCTTGCTTACAACTTTAAGGATTTTTTGAGGCACTCAAGAAGTTTACTTAAGTGTATTTAATGTGGACATTGTGCTTACCTTAAAATGGATCATCCATATCATCGACAAAAAACAAGTTTTAATGGTCAAGAAGAGAATTGTGAAGCACCATTACTAGTAACAGGTGATTACATTATTGAGAATGGACAAAAAATAATGCCATTTATAATTGAAAATGATGGGATTACTAGTATTAGATATGATCCATGTAATGAAATCATTGTAAAATGGTTGTGCATATTCTATAAGTTGTCATACATTAAGGATATAGCCATTAGGCATACTATTGACTTTATGCTTACTAATAAAAATATAGCCTATGTTATAGAAAATCTTTTTGGTGATTTTGATACTATTTCATCATGTGAAGACTTTCGACAACTAAAGATTCACTGAAATATTTGGGTTAAAAAATATGACGATGAAAAATATACAAAACCTAGTGCTCCTTATGTCTAGACAAAGGAAAAATGTGCACAATGCTTAAATTTGATGTCTCAGACTCGCTTTCCCACTGGATATATAAGTAGTAGTATTATAAGCCAAAGTGACATTAATTAATTAATATGCCTCAAGACCCATGACTATCATGTCATAATCGAGAATATTTTACCTATTATGGTAAATATATCACGTTTGGCAAAGGGGCAAAGATTGGAAATTATAAGGTTGGGCCTAATATTATAGAGAATGAGTTTACATGTATTAGATCCTTCAAACTTTGATAGTTTTATGGAGGAGTTTGTTGAAGTACTTTGTCTATTGGAATGGGAATTTCCACCAACAATATTTAAAATTTCTATGCATCTTTTGATACATCTAAAATATGAACTAGAGCATTGTGGCCTAGTAAGAACAAGATGGATGTATTGTATAGAATTATATATGAAGTTTTTGAGAAAAAAAATCATACTAGGGTAAAACTAGAAGGCAACATGTTTGAGGGATATTCAGTGTAAGAGGCCATGGGATTTTGCATAGAATATATGAAGGATTTTTAAAATGTCAATCAATGTGTATGGGATGATGATGAAGATGAAAGAATTACAGGTGAAGTATTATAAGGTAGTGGATGTCATTTCAAGCTATCACATCAATATAGAAGTGTGATACATGCTTATATTATTCAAAACACATTTTCATTTAATAAGTGGCACAGGTAAAAAAAGTTTTACATAATAATTTATTTACTCAATTACATTTACACATTTATATTATTAATTTTAATATTTGTACGTTAATATTCTATGTATAAAATATGAATAAGAGAATCAAACTTGGATGCAACATCGAGCTCAAAAGCACAAATGTCATGATTTGAGTGGAGGTGATTCTTTTCCAAAATTTGAAGAATGGATTGCTAAAACATTCAGTGATGCAAAAGAAGAAGGTCAAGATATAACAATAGAGGAAAGTGATATTTCACAATCTCCACATTTATGGGCTATACATTTTAGTGGAATATGGGCCTATGGTAGTCATATAAGAGTGGAAGAAAAAAACAAAGGAAAGACAAATTGTGATTATGTTGTTAGTGCTGAATTTCTTCACAAAACTGAGAAGAAATTTTATGTTGGATTCATCCAAAAAATTATTCAAGTGTATTTTTATGAAAATAGTCTTATATTATTAAAATGTATGTAGATCTGACCATCCATATTATAATTTGATGAGTATGGATTTATATGCACAAATACATGATAATTTTTATGAGAGATAGATGAGCTATATGTTTCCCCTCTTTAAAGTAACCAATGATTTTTAATTGATGATATAAGAAGCCTAGGATGGTCGTATGTCATTCAAAAAGAGTCTCATTCAAAATAAAAATTCATGGAAGTTGTCAATATAATTCTTGATGGGTAATATGTTAATTTACAAGAAACATTCAAAGAAGTGGATGAAGATGATGATGGAGTTTTTGAATAAGAGATTTTGATTACCAATGAAGAGATTGGGAGAGAGAATGCATTACATGTCTCAGATGAGGATGAGAAAGAAAATCAAGAAAATGTAGACATTAGTGATCAAAATTCTGATCTTGCTAGCAATGCAGATGATTATGATGATGTTTTGTCACTTTAACTAGCCTATCACCTTAACTTGTTATCTTGTCACCTAAACTTTGGTTATATGTATGGTGTAATTTATTATTGAATGTAATAAAGATTTGAGTATAGGTGTGATTATTCACTATTATTTTACTGATACATTTTTGAATATAATCATCATTATTCTATTGGTACATTATATACAAAACCTAAGATGTTCACTATTGATTTAAAGTGCATTTAAAGTTAGGTTCAATCATTATTCTTAGTTTTCTTACTTTGGTTGAATTAATTTTGTTCAGTTAGAATATAATTTCTTTTATGTCCTATTGTTTTCTAGATACTAGACTTTTCTAACTTATCTAGAACTTCTAGATATGAAAAGAAGAAAGCAAGTTCTAAAGGTATCAAATAAAGAAATAAGATACTTGTGAAAGTAAAAAACTCTTTAAAATCCTAGAAATAAATTATTGTTATTTATCTAATATTTTGATAGCTTTATTTTTTAATACAGCTTCTAGCCTCCACATGTATTGAATATGCTTGTGTGATTTAGTAATACATATAGATATCTTAACAGTAGGTGAACAAAGTATTTAACCTATACTATTAAATAATTTGTGTAAAAAGACAAGTATAATTCCATGTCATTCTCCCCCTTACTATTATGCTCCCCCTAAATTTAGTATTATCATGTTGTTCTAGATCTGCTATGTTTTACTACTTCAATTCCCCTGCTTTAACATCAATGACAAAGGTACTAGTCAATTAACCCCCTTACTTAAATATCCTCATCAACTTGCAGTGTGATAACTTTAAAAGACTAGAACCAAAATAAGAGGTCAATGATGAATTATAAGACCAAAATTCTCAAGGTACAAGGGTTCCATACTTAGGCAAAATTTTGAAATATGACAACTGCTATGTTAGAACCTTAAAAATTTGCCTAGTTTCATTATCATAACTAGACTTGATCCTAATCACTAAATCCATTATTATTATACTAAAATTTTCTTTGATTGACTAAGTCTCTAAATTACAAACAAAGAAATGATCTCTTAGGTCAGACTGACACTGAAAACTAAAACTAAGAGATTGGAAAATTAGAAAATTATTCAATATTTTCAATAAAATGATATCTAAAATACTACTTTCATAATATACCCCTATATACCCACCTAAAATACATTCAAAAAAAATCAATACCATAGCCCTATAAGGGGTAAATAGTGACACTATGACATGGTGGTGAACAATCACTCAACTGCTAGAATTAACCCATTATCCTGTGGGAGTCCAAAGGGGTGTGCACGGGGTGGTAGTATGAGATTGTATGACCCATTGTCCCATAATAAGTAAAGTGAAGGTGTTTGATATAGTGGGGAGAGTAAAATTCTAACTCTACCATATTGCTACCCCATAGTGGTCTTGATATGACAAAGTAGTACTATGGTATAAGCTGTCAAAGCATTTAAATCATTAATGTTAATGATTACACCTCTAAACATGAACCATTCAATTTACCAAGATCAAAGGCATGTATTCAAACTCAAAATATGGACAAATTATGAAATATTTTACAAGAATTGACATTAATAGTGAGGTGACTGAGATAAGTAGCAAATATATTTGGGATTTGACACCATTTTTGAAATCATTCACATAGCTCAGTGTATCAAAGGCAATGGAATTCAAGGAGGAAGACTTTGTAGATATTATTTTGTTGGGTAAGTTCATTAAAACCCTCTATAGCAAGTGTATAAGAACTAAATTTGTTCAATTCTACAAGTACACACTAAACTAGGAAAGGTATAAATACTTTGCAATTGACCCAGTCAAACTTCAGGTGGTTAGTAACTTAAAGTTACTTATTTTTAGGCATGAATGAGTAAAGGACAATATATTATGTTTTTCTATTTTGCTTCTTTTTCTCTTTTTTATTGTCCTTATCCTATTTATCTTTTGGAAACACATCCAAGTTCATATGCATGTGAGGGATCCGTATAGCTGCTATGGAGGATCCTCTTTAATCATTTGCTTTATTTCTAAGATAGCTGGACGTGTCCTTAAAAATAAATTACTTATTATCATAACAATAGTTAGTTTTGTGTAGTGGCTACGGAATCCTATAGGTGAAAGTCTACAGCTGCTACAGGCAACCTATAGGTCAAAACCTATAGTTACTATGGGCAACCTATAGATAGAAAGCCTATAGCTTGGTAGTTGTTATAGGAAACTTGTAGGTGAAATACTGCAGTTTCTACAGGAAACCTATAGGTGGAAACCTACAAGTTGGCAACTACTACAAGATGGAAGCCCCTTTTACTATAGGATTCTTTATAAGTACTGTGACCAAGTAAGATTCTTTCAGTCTTATTATACCCTTCAAATGTCTACTAAATAAGGTTAAAAAGTACAATCTAATTAAAAAACATCATTATTCTATAACACAATATATATATATATATATTCATACATATAATCATTAATTCATTCATTCATTTACATGAGTCATGGATATTTCTAGGGATTCATATAGGAAAAAGATATACAAATGCATATGGATGAAGCTATAAATAGAATAATTAGTGGCTTTATTGCAACCCCTACTTAACCTCTTACTTGTCCTCGTGCAACACTTGTTTGCATTTTGAATCCATAATATTTCCTAAAATCTAATTGCTCAGTATAGCCCATCCCTTTGAAGATATAAAAACCTTTAGCATCATCTATCCTTTTCCACCTTTTATTTTCTGCCTCTCTATTACTTGGCAAATTCATTCCCCAATCAGGAATTGGGAACCAAAACATGGATGGATGAAACATCAACCCCAACCAACTTATCCTTATTTTCATGATGATCTCAATGTACATATATACTCTATGTATTGCCTCTCTAAGGTTTTGAGGGGAATAAGGTTCTTTTCATTTTAGGGTATCTAAAAGTTTTGCCTATCTATGCAAATAGGAAACACAAATTTGTTTTCCATCTCCTTCCATGAATCTCAAGTAGTGGTTATGGACCTCTACTTATTTTTTCATGACCCATGCTCATAGAGTATCTACATTCATAAAATCAATCCATTCGTCTATTATAGATTTTGAATTAGTAGATTTGCCCTTAGTCATTAGGGTAGCCTCTTTTTCTTTCTCTTGATAGTCCTCAACATGTTTCTTTCTTCTTATTTCATTGAAGACATATGAGTTAAAGCCATTCAATTGGACATCCCCTAGGTATATATTGGGATTCCACTTTGGGTCATGTGTCACAACATAAGATGTATGTAAAAATCACTCAATTGTGCCTGAATATTAGGGTCAACATGTCTATACAACTCAAAGAAAGACTTAGAATCACATACCATGTAGGACTAATCATTGTATATCCTATCATATTTGAATTTAATCCACCTTTATTTTAAGTATACAACATATACCCTAGAGGTTGATTTGTATTCCATTAACATCTCAGTGGTCTCATGCATATTAGTGATCTTTTCTTTCAAATAAGTGATCCTTGTCTCATTCCTTTCTGGGATTTCTTTTAAATCTTCTTGTTGCTCCATTGATTTAACATATATTGTAAACCTTTATATCAAATTATTATAATAATTTTCAACATCATTGAACTTTTCCTAGAAAAAACTCAAAAGGTCATCAGTTTTTAGTGGCCTAGTAGCTGAGAGGTCTACATCAATTACTTCTTCTATTGTAAGTAATTTTATAGTGGTCTCTATAAAAAGAAACCTATTATGGAATGGTACCAAAGCCAAAGCATTATATATTGTAATTTCTTCTGAGGGTACACTAATACCATCTATAGGTAAGGTAGATGAAGCTGCTACATGCACTTCTAAGGGATTTGATGTAGGCTCCTCCAATGTCCTTTCCTTGCTTGACTCTTCTTCCATATATGGCTTTAGAAATTTTGTTTCCCACATAAGTGTTTGCATGCCTCTTTTGTCTTATAACTATGCTATTTTATTCCTAAACCTATAAATCTCTTCCATGGATTGTTCCAAAGTTTGGAACTTTTGGTCATGAGGAACTGTGTCTTGCTCTGCTACTTCTTCCATGGTCCTTTCTTCAAGCAATTCTTCCTCTTTTACAAGCTGATATGACATTATTATTTCTTCTTCTATATACCCTATTTTTTTTAGTAGTTATATGTCTTCTTCTCCTAATTTGAGTTTCTCAGCTGACTATATTTCCTCTTACTTTGTAGACTCTTTTTTAGTAGACCATTTTGCTATCTCAAACCCATTAGACACCTTACAAATTCTAGTCTCTTTCTTCTTTTCACCCCCACTAATGTCTATAGGTGAGGATGTTAGGGTTGACCTTTATATTTTAATTCTCTAAGACCTCCTATGAGGATGTCTCCTTCTCTTTGATGCAGAGGGCTTCTTCTTTTTAGTCTTCTTTTTCTTTTTAGGAGGGGGAGCTATTGACACTTAATTCTCTTGGGTAGCTAGTGATAGAAGAATTTCTTACTGAAGATCAAGTTTTGTGGCATCCCCTTCTTCTTATATAACTAATAATGGAAGAGCTTCTTCTCTTTTTGAAGGATCCATGGTGGAAGAATCTACTTCTTATGCTCAAATAGTTAGAATATAGGAGAATTAATATCTTACCCAATTTATTTTGGTGGAATTTCCTCCTCTGTATCCTCAAGAGGAAGCACTAATTTTCTTCTTCTCTTACTTATAGAAACTATAAGTGAGACTACAGTATCTATAGGCTAACTAGTTGCACTAGTTCCTATAGTATCCTTTTGTGTTATTTGTTGGACATATCTCTTAGAGATTCCCTCTCTTTATTTCCCTCCTCTTGTTGATGTTCACTAGTCTTTAAGGTTATAAACTATTCCCAATTAAGGTCAAGTCTAGTATCTCTTATTCCTTATTTAACTAGCAACCAAATCAGACAATGATGAGACAAGGATTTCTCTACCCCCCTTTGGTATTGTTTAAACATTTTTTTATGATATTCCACAAGTGGTTTGGGACATTAATAGTCCTACCATACCTTAAATGATTCAAAAATTTGAAGTAGAGAGTATAGATCAAGGAGAACCTCCCTTCACATGTCAGATATTTGATGATACAGGTGGCCATTTCTCTCCACGTTGGGGGTAGACTCAGTCTCCACACCTCCTTTCTTAATCACTAGCCTTTCTTGTCTTGACAAAGTTTTTGTCTACCTAGTTGGCCATTTGGTGTCTCTTCTCAATTTTACCTAGTTCTTAGCAACCCATTAATTTAGCTTACCTTTTCTTCTATAACTAATAATGCGATGCTAAATAATATTGCCTATTTTCCAATAAAAGACCCTACAAATTCTCTAGTGAGATGTTCTAAAAAATGCTATAGTTTCTCAGAATAGGTAGCCCATCCAACCCTACTAAAGATGGCCTAGCTATCTGGGTCTCCTTGTAATTCCTTGTGGTCTGAGGGTTCCCTTCTTACTATTAAACCTCCCATTATGGATAGTTTATCTTCCTATCAATTTTTTTGAATAGATATCTCTTCAAAACACCCAATTTTACCTTCATATTGCTACTTATAGTGAAGCAAGTTTCTTCAATAATGACAGTTTTGGTTGTAGGTTATAATAATATCTTGCTTAGGTCTTTCTGTGAATGAGCTTTGATCTCAAAGTGGAAAAAAATAAAATTGATTATTTTCCCCAATTGAATATGGGTTTAGTTATGACATAATCATGGGATTTAAATTTGCATGTATAGATTATCATGTGATTGATTTTCCATAGAATTTCCCCCCTACACATGAAGTGTCACTTGTCCCCAAGTGATGTGGTATGTGTAGGATGAAAAAAAATAGGATGGAGTCATAATGAGGGTTTTGAGTGGTGAGTTGGCATAGCTCATGACAAGACTCGATGAATGATGTTTTAATGACTAAATATGCTTTTTAGTATAATGCATGCTATATTAAAAAAATAAAGTGCTTTTTATGATTAAAATATATACCATATAGTTATAACCATTTGTTCTTAGGGTTGTGGCATAGGAAATTTTCATGTGAGTATTTGTCAAAATGGAAGCTTAGCTTATTGTTTATTCATTCAATTATTACCCTAGTAGTTATGATTTTACTGTATTGTTACCCTTGGGTAATTATGTGATCATAGAGTCTTGTCATTTAATTATTCCCTTAGTAACCTACATGTAATCATGATGACCTATAAAGCACTAAAATAGTGGTATTGTAGTGGTATGAGAGACTATTTCCATCCTTTCACAAGGTCATTGTTGTAGATATTTTTTTGTTATCCAAGTTAGATCCCTTATAATCATGGAGGAGGGTGGTGATGGCATTTGCTGCTCTTGATCTCCTCTATATGAACATACTGATGACTTATTTCTCTTCTATCTTAATCCTAGTAAATGAGGATGTTTGCTGATAAATTCTTTGTTTAGTGAATTAGTTTGGTAATTAGCTATTTTATAAAACTTGGGACCTATGCCCCAAAAAATATCCTAGATCTTCTCTTATTGGCAGAGTGAAATTATTTTCCATGAAGTGACCAGAAGCTGAGAATGGTTCTTTTATAGCCTTGTAGTCATAAATTCTGATTTACAACACTCTAAATAGGGATTGGAAATGTATGTCTTTGTTGTAGAATTTACTTTGTTATTCAAGGGTATGGTCATTCCTTAGCAATGTTTGAAGTTTCTACTCTAATCTTCCTTCACTCTTCCTCTAACTTGTCTAGTGTTTTCCATGAATTTCTCAATAGCCCATAGCCAAAGCCATAGCTCATCATTTGTGAGAAATTCACCTCCAACTACTAGAGAGATGTTTATAGGGGTTAGGATGTACTTGAAGAAATTATAGGTTGAGCTTATATCCATTGTAAAGTTGTTCCCAATGGTAAGGAAGGTGCCCGTAGCAACTACAGAATAAATTGTAGCAATTGGAGGAATGGAAATTATTATCATTGTAGCATCCACATCTTCATGGCACATGATTACTAACATATTGACACTTTTTGTATCTAACATCCATTCTATATCAAATAGCAAGAAGTTAATTTTTGTTTAATATGTCAGGTGCATAGTTTCAAGTTTCCTATCATCATTTTCTATTTTTTTGATAAAATTTTATCGAATGTTTATCAATTTGTTATCGAATGTTTTATAACTCAATATAATGTGTATTTTTTTTATTTTGTAGAAATGTATTGATAAAATCCAAGAAGGGAATAAAGTTGGGGTGTTGGATCCAATTGATGGTGTTGTTATGGGTATCGGTTAGATTCACTCACTATTTACTATACATGGAGTCAAATTAAAAGGAATAGGAGATGCAAATGTAAATATTTAGAGGTCACAAATACCCCTTGCTTATGAAAACAAAATAGATGGAGCTGTCCATTTGAAAGAGAAATAAGAATCCTTCACATGGTACGTGGCCACTAAAATATGTGCAAAAAATGACATAGTTGATGTTTATCATGTACTCATTATTAGATAGCTTGACCAACTACTTTATGTAGTAGTTTGAATGTGCTATTCAGGGATCTTTATCATGGTGTATTTGCAAGAGTTGAAAATTCCTAGACTTTAACATTTATTATTATTATTATTATTATTATTATTATTATTATTATTATTATTATTATTATTATTATTATTATTATTATTATTATATATATACATCATACAGTTCATCAAAATTGCATTATATTTTTTATTGCATATTACCTTTTTTTTATCATGATGTTGAATCAATATTTTAACTTCTAGCATGTTCTAGCTTGTTCGTATATGTAATATTTTTATTTGCTTATATGTTTTAATTCAACTTTAATAATATGTTTATTTCTGCATTATAAAATTTATATTATTTAATAAATTATTCATATCATTTAATAAATTATTCATATCATATAAATGAAAATATACTACTAAACTAGTGGTAAATATAATGATTATGCAATTAATAAACAATTTATCAATATACTACCAGTTGACAAAAATTAGTGAATAAAAACAATTAAATAAACTACTAAATCATGGCAATTAAAATTAAAATGACTAAATTTACTATGAATTAATGGAAATTAGTCAATTAAAATGACTAAATATACTACTAATTGATGTCAATTAATAAGTAAATTGACTAAATATACTACCAATTGATAGAAATTAGTGAATAATTATGACTAAATATACAACCAATTGATCGCAAAATAAAGATTAAAATGACTAAATATACTACCAATAAATAGAAATTAGTTAATACAAATGAATAAATATACTACCAATGGATGAAAATTAGTGAATAAAAATGACCAAATATACCACCCATTGATAGAAATTAGTGATTACAATGACTAAATAAATGACTACCATGACTAAATAAAAGACCAATTAATAAAAATCAATGACTAAATATACTACCAAATTGATCAATCAAAACAACCAATAAATGACTAAAAATGGTTTAGTCATAAATTTGATCACATTATAAATGATTAGCAATAAATTACTAATGGTCACGTGACCAAGCCTAGTCATTTATATGCAATTTTTAGTAATTTTTTTAGTCATTTATTGTTATTTTCTAATAGGCTATATTATAATTTTCTTATAATTCAAACTTATTGTAAAAATTTGCCTATTCATTTTTTAAACATGTACACATTACATGATTTTGTAAAGGTTGACTTTAAACTATTACCAATTGTTAGATAACTTTATATGGTTTTTGAGATCATAGTTAGAACTAAAGTTCTAACTATGTCATGTAATGTGTTTTGCATGTACTTGGGGGATGAGGATACCCATTTCCAAAGTCTATTTAAACACATGTAACCCACAATTGTAAAGGGTTAGAAGATTTCCATATATAGGAGAAGAAGTAGTTTTGATTGTCAACTTATGTGTTTGTATATTTTCTTTCCAATCTTTATGTAATTAGGCTTATCTTCTTTTTGTTGTATGATTCAATAATTAGTAGTGTGCAAAATCTATGAGAGAGTTCTTTCTTATTATGATTGATATGTTAATATTAGATTTGAAATAACTATTGAATGATTAGAAAATTAAATTGGCTATTGGCAAGTAAGTTGATTGATTCATATTTCTAAGTGTGTAGAGGTGTTTTCATTTGATGTAGTTTTTTGTGTATGTGAAATAGATGTATTAGATACCTCACTATTTTGAGTCAAAATCTATTGAGTAATATTGTGAAATAGTTTCTCTAAAATGATAAAACATTGATTAAGGCCTTTGAGTTTCCTATATCAAGAATATCCTAGACTATTTGGCCATGTTTGATTGTGTGTGTGCAATAGCTGTTAGCATTAGACATCAGTTTTTAAAGCACTTGTCCACTTAAAAAACAACCAAAGAGGTGATTATTGAAGCTATAAAGTCTCTCTTTTTTTCTCTACCCATCGCTCCTTTTTGAGTATATTTTTAAACTTGCCCACTTTCTATTAGTAATCATATAGCCACTAACTCATATAGATTTTACTTTCTTTCTTTAGAGACCACCCCTCCATTTATAATTATTGTTAACAACTTGCATGCCCTACCTACTATCTCATCACATGGCTATTAAGACTACATACATACAACTTGTGTCCTAGGATTTTTATTTTGAGGTATCTCTTAGGAGATACATTGAACATACACATGATTGGAATTTTCTTTTGAGGTATCTCCTAGGAGATACCTTGAACATGCACGTGGTTGGAATTTTATTTCAAGGTATCTCCTAGAAGATACCTTGAAGGGATTTATAATACCTTCCATGTTGATTGTAAAGGTCCTTTCAAGTTATTTGATATAGCTATGTCACCTTTATATTTGGTAATAACCTTGATGCCATCTCATCTTTAAGAGATACCTTTAAGGTAGCCTTGAATGTACAACATGCCCTTCAAGGTATATTTTAAGAGATACCTTGAAGGATCTTGTATTACCTTAAAGTGTTCTCCTAGTAGATAAAGATACCTTGGAGGGCCTTGCAATACCTTAAAGGATACCTTTATGCATGCTTGAAAGGTATCTCTTAAGAGATACCTTCAAGGTAGCCTTGAAGGTACTATAATGCCCTTCAAATTATCTTCTAGGAGATACCTAAAAGGTTCTTGTATTACCTTCAAGGGTTATCCTAGTAGATACCTTGAACATGCACATGATGGGAATTTTCTTTCAAAGTATCTCCTAGGGGATTTCCTTGAAGGGCCTTGTAGTACTTTCAAAGGGTCTTCTCATAGATACCTTGAACATGCATACAATTGGAATTTTATTTTAAGGTAATTCTTAAGAGATACCTTGAACATACACATGATTTGAGTTTTAATTTTGAGGTATCTCTTTGGAGATACACTGAACATGCACATGATTGGAATTTTCTTTCGAGGTATCTCCTAGGAGAGACCTTAAACATGCACATGATTATAATTTTCTTTCAATGTATCTCCTAGGAGATACATCGAAGGGCCTTATAATACCTTCCATATTTATTACAAAGCTTCTTATAAGGGATTTGATATAACCATATCAACTTTTAATTTGGAAATAACCCTTATGCCAACTTAGCATTAAGAGATACCTTCAAAGAAGCCTTACAGGTACTATAATGCCCTTCAAGGTATATTCTAGGAGATACCTTGAAGGCTATTGTAGTATCTTCAAGGGTTCTCCTAGTAGATAGAGATACCTTAGAGGGATGTTTGATACCTTCAAGGATACCTTTACGAATGTTTGAAAGGTACCTCTTAAGAGATACCTTCAAGGTAGCCTTGAATGTACTAAAATACCCTTTTATGTATCTTCTAGGAGATACCTTAAAGGGTCTTGTAGTACCTTCAAGGGTTCTCCTCGTAGATACCTTGAACATGCACACGATTAGAATTTTTTTTCAAAGTATCTCCTAGGGGATTTCCTTGAAGGGCCTTGTAGTACTTTCAAAGGGTCTCCTCATAGACATCTTGAACATGCACAAAATTGGAATTTTCTTTGAAGGTGGTTCCTAAGATATACCTTGAACATACGCACGATTTCAATTTTTATTTTAAGGTATATCTTAGGAGATGCATTGAACATGCACATAATTAGAATTTTCTTTTGAGTTATCTCCTAAGAGATACCTTGAACATGCAAATGATTGGAATTTTTTTTCAAGGTAAAACCTAGGAGATACCTCAAAGGGGTGCCTTGGAATACCTTCCATGTTTATTACAAAGGTTATTGCAAGGGATTTGATATAACCATGGCACCTTTTTATTTGGCAAGAAACATAATGCCAACTCAACTTTAAATGGTATACAATAGTGTTACATGTATTGGTGACTCAATCATATAAGTTTTGGACTTTATCACATATCTTTACACCTTTGAAAAATAGATAAATAATTTAATCTAATGGTATTTTTCAATTTATCACCCAATCACATCATTCTAGATTATGAGGAAGTTGTAATGTTAGTAACCCCATGACTCAATCAGAACACTCCACTTGATATCCACTCATAGCCTTTCAAGGCTTCTACTATTTTATAATTTTCATAAAAATATGATCCTATCATATCGTACCACTTAGAACTCAATCGCATCCTAGATTCAAGATGTAATATTTCAATTTCATAATACAAAGATTGCATAACAAGATGAAACTTGGAAGTAAGTCACTTAATCTTATGTTATTAGATGTGATGTGAAAGCCACACAGTATTTGGGAGTAATGGGAAGAAGACACAATGACCCATATCTCATGATAATAACATGATCAAATGAATCCATGAAACCTAATGAATTCATGATAAAATAAAAATGTGACACTTGACAAAGTGGCATGGCATTTGGGTCCATTAAAAATTTCATATAACAAAGCCACATGATAATGTAAGCCAATAAAAACTTGTCACTTGGCAAACTAACAAATATAATGATGCCACATTAGTCTAAGTATGAAATAGGTTGATTCATGCAAAATTTGAATATGAGCAATCCAATAAAAGGGAAACACATGGCAAGGTGTCATAATGGATGGGTCCATTGAGATTTTCATATAATACAACCATGCAACAACATGATCTAATGAAATCCTTCCACTTGTTAAGCTAGCAGGGGTCCCAAGACCAAATTGAAACAAAACAAAATGCATCAAATTGGGTAAGTGCACAAAGTTGGTGGACAAAAAGTGGCCTACCCATGGACATGAATTTTTTGAAATTTTAGAAATTTGAACTTCTATAGATAATTTGAGATATCTAAACTCCAAATTTGAAGACGGTGTAAAAACATGAAATGTAGCATTTTGAGTATAGTTTCTAAAAAAATATTTTTTTTTACAAATGGTTAAGTCTAACTAGGTAAAACTTCTAAAATTTGAAGAGGAAATCTGTTTTTTTTAGAAAATATAATAGATAGATGGTTGTGATGCGCACCATTTTTTAAGCAACATTTAATATTATTTAAAACCTTTTAGAGAAAATTTAGGTAGAAGCTTGTATTACATCACCTATATTTTTTTGTATTTTTTTAGTTAATACTTATTTTATGAATTTTTCAAGTAAATAGATCTTATAAACTGATAAAAAAATGAATAGTCATCCATGAGTCAGGCCTAACTACTTCAAAAAAAATGAAAAATAAATTTCTTTTATTGTGTAAAATTAAGCATACTACATTACCATATAATTTGTTTCACTTTGATCAACGAAACACAAACCATATGAACATGTATAAGCATGTATGTTTGTGGAATGTAGTGGCCTAAAAAAGGCATAGTTAGAAATAAATATAGTTTGAAACCTTAAATTAGTTGAAAAAAATATAAAGATCATATTTTTGGAAAGAGGAGAGTGTACTCATCATGAAGGTATCAAATTTTTGAATTTTCACTTTGAAATTATTAGTTAATTTGGCAATAAAATTTGAAATTTGTTATTTATTTTCATACCTTTCATAACTTGGTTGTACATTGATAGTCCAAGCCTTTGGCTTGGGAAAACAAGCCATTCTTGAGCCAAAAACCCTGGGAATTGAATTTAATTTAATAACCATGATCACATTAATAATGTGATCATGTTTCTTAATAACATGATCACGTTATATATTTTCAACATCTTAAAACATGTGAGAGTTGCACAAGAAGGCAACTATGTCTATAAGCTTATATTTAATAATCTAAATGTTAAGTTTATTTTCTTATAAATTTAATTTATTTTACTAAATATAATAAATTAGGGTCACTCAGCATTTGATAGAGTTGGTCTTATAGTTGAACACCTTACAATGTGGAAAATAGTTTTTCAAAATCTAATTAGGTCAGTACCTAGGCATTTTTAGGGTGTAAGTATTATACATAGAGCTTTCAAGATGTAATTTTTGTAATTTATGTCCATTTTTGGTAAACATATAGTCATTTTTTAGGTTTTTATGCCTTTTGAATTGATTTTTAGAATTTATAGGAGTCTTAGGTTTGTCAAAATTGAAGTTTTCAACCCACTCACTTTGAAATTGATGTAAAGTGGTGTGATTGGAGTAACATAGGTCACATTGATGACTTGCAAATATCAAATGACCACTTTGTGTTAATCTCACTTATTCATCATCCCTCCTTCATCCCTAATCACTTCTTACTCATGCTTCATCACCCCTAATCACTCTCTCATCATTCTTCATTGTCTCTAATCAATCCCTCATTGAACCTCACTATCCCTAGTCATCTCTAATCACTCCATCATCCTTGATGTCTCCCTCATTGACCCTCATTATCCCTCATCATTCTTAATAATTCCCTCTTCATCCCTTAAAATCCCTCATTGTCCATAATAAATTAGCATCACTCAACATCTGATAGAGTTGGTATCATAGTTGTGTGCCTTACGATGTTGAAAATATTTTTTCAAAATCTAATCTAGTTAATACTCAGACATTTTCAAGGTTTAAGTATTAAACCTAGGGATCATAGTACATACATTTTGTAATTGATGTCCATTTTTGGTAAACATATAGTCATTTTTAGGTTTCTTTACCTTTAATATTGATTTCTTTCATTTATAAGAGTCCTAGGTTTGTCAAAATTGATGTTTGAAAACTACTCACTTTGAACTTGATCTAAAGTGGTGTGATTGGGTAGTGTAGGTCATATTGATTACTTTCACACTTCAAAAAACCACATTATGTTAATTTAATTTATTCATCATCCCTCCCTCATCGTTGATCACTTATTACTCATCCCTCATTACCCCTAATCACTCTCCCATGTCATTCCTCATTGTCCCTAATCACTCCTTCATTAACCCTCACTATCCCTAATCATCTTTAATCATGCACTTATCATCTATAATCACTCTATCATTAACCCTCACTATCCCTCATCATCCCTAATCAATCCCTCCCTATTCTTCATGATCCCTAATCAATCTTTCCTCATCACTCATCATCCCTAATCTCTTCCTCATCCCTATTCACTCCCTCATCCATCATCATCACTAATCATTCCCTCATTGACCCTCACCATCCCTCATCACTTCATCATTTATCCTCATTATCCCTCACCATCCTTAATCACTCCTTCATCATTTGATATAAGTATATACTCTAAATATATATTTGATTCCAATCATATATTGTTTAATCCATTATGATAAAAATTAACTCTTTTCTAGGACTTGTGTTTGTCAATACCCATTTGTGATAGTCAATTTTATTACTGAGTGAATTAGATGATCTTCCAAATTTATATTCAATTAACATAAGTGCTAACAAAAAATAGATTATAAATTTTAGTTCATCGAATTATCTTTGTTGTGCAGATGACTAGATGAAACTTTATTTAGTTCCACCTTTGGTAGTTTGGTTCAAAAGATAAAAATTAAACATAAATCTCTTGTATAATTTTCTAATGCTGAGAATGTTTGAATTAGATGCAAAATTATTTAGTGTTTCCCATTCCTTTATGATTTTAATCTTGGTTAGGTTCACACATGCATTCCTTATGTGTATATTGTGTCCCAAATATTTTATCTCTTACATTAAAAATGAACATTTATTCATGTTATCATAAAAATATGTTTCTAAAAAATGTGAAACACTATTTTAGCATAGTGTAGATGTTCATCCCATGTTTTATAAATATTAAGATGCCATCAAGGTAGATTAAAATAATGACATAGGTAAAGGGCCTAAGGATGTCATTCAATATCTTGAAATGAATGAATTTGTTACATGAGTTAACATAAAAGGCATAATGGTAAATATATGGTTGACCACATGTAAAACATCACACACCTCTAATGGTGAGATGTCACAAAGGATTGCATCTTTAAAAAGTTTGATTTTGTACACCAGGTGACACTCCTATGTGATCCATTTCTCAAGGCCTACACTAGACCATACACTAGCGTATGGTTATGGATAATGTATAAATTTCAAGTTAAATTTTTAAAAATATGCTTTAGGAAAAATTAAATTCTTTTGACTTCCATTGGATATGATGAAGTGTATTGGCTCACCATTGATCTACATTTATTAATGAAATAATATTTTTAATTCATATAATTTCTTGTTGGGAGAAGTAGAGATATTTTTCATACCAACCATATTATTGAGTTCATAATATATTATCTTCTTACCTTTTTATAATGCTAGATAAATTGTACCCACTTCTTGATATGTGAAAGTAAAGAGCTCATAGCGTGACAAAATTCATTGGATTGAATTTATGAATTAAGCACCACTTTCCAATCTTGGAATACTTGTTCTAATCATTTGAAAATTATTTTCCACTCTCTGGTATGATGGCTCAATCAATAGACATACAAATAGAAGGCCTTTAATGTAATTTGGATCATAAAATGTCCTCATATGGAAACTAACTTATTGGTTTCAAAAAATTGTATATCTTGGTGATTCTCATGTATTTACTACCCATTTTTGGTCTTATGGTGGTTTTGATTTCTTATTTTTATGGTGGATTTTTAATTTTTAATTACATCATTTGTAATAGGCCCATATTTTATCATAGGTGTTAATTTTTTATGTTTCAAATTTTACTCTACATCAATTTGATCACTATGTCATATATTTCACTCAAATCTCCACTTGTAACTCCTAACATTGTTAAAAACCAATAAAATACCACCATCAATGTATTAGATGGAGTGATTAAGGATGAGCATGGATGAGGAGGAATTGAGTAGAGATGATGAGGGAGTCAATATGGATGTTGAGGGTTAATAAGGGAGTGATTAGGGAGGATAGAGTGATTAGGGATGATGAGGGATGGCGAGGATTAATGAGGGAGTGATTAGAGGTGATGAGGGATGAGGAATGAGTGATTAGAGATGATGAGATATGATTAACAAATGATTAAGGATGATGATGGATGGTGAGGTTCAATTAGTGAGTGATTACTTATGATTAAGGTTCAATTATAAATGATTAGGAATGGTGAGGGTCAATAAGGGAGTGATTAGGGATGATAAGGGATGAGGAGGGAGTGATTAGGGATGGTGAGAGCCAATGAAGGAGTGATTAGGGATGATGAAGGATGGTTAGATCCAATGAGGGATTTATTAGGGATTATGAGGGAGTGATTAAAGATGATGAGGAATGTTGGGGGTCAATGAGTGATAAGGGATGAGGAGTGAGTGATTAGGGATGATGAGGGATAGTGAGGGTCAATGAAGGAGTAATTAGGGATGATGAGGTAGATATTATAAATGATTAGGGATACTAAAGTTTAATGAGGGAGTGATTAGGGATAATGAAAAATGATGAGAGAGTGATTAGGGGTGATGATGCATGAGTAGGAAGTGATCAATGATGAGGGAAGGATGATGAATAAGTGAAATTAACATAAAGTGGTCATTTGATGTGTGTAGGTCATCAATATGATAAATTCTACACCAATCACACCACTATACATTAATTTAAAATTGATTTATTTAAAAACATCAATTTTTACAAACCTAAGACTTCTAAAAATGCTAAGAATCAATCTGGAAGGCACAAAAACCTAAAAATTGACTATATGTTTACCAAAAATGGACATCAATTGCAAAAATTATGTCCTAAAATCCATAGGTTTAATACTTAGACCCTACAAATGCCTAAGTAATAACTTTATTGTATTTTGAAAAATTATTTTCCACATCGTAAGGCATACAGCTGTGAGACCAACTCTATCAGATGTTGAGTGACCCTAATTTCTTATATTTTCTAAAATAAATTTAAAAGTATAATTAAATAATTATAATAATATAACTGTAAATTTATAATTAACATTTAGAGTAGTAAATATAAGCTTCTAGACATAGTTGCCTTCATGTGCAACTCCTACATGATTTTATGTGCAAAATACCAAGAAAATGATATCATTATGGCTCGATAATTACTGAGTCATAATTTAATTAATGTGATCACATTACATAAAATGTCCATGGAATTATCCTCCATCTCTGTGCACTTACCTAGTTGGGAAACATTAAAAAGAGGTGTAAGCTATTCCAAATATTCTATCTTACAAAATATCACACTGCCCACCTAGATATCCCAATATCCAAATTAAAATATTGGAATGCACAAAGAGAAACCAAGTGTCAGGAAAATTTTAAGTAAGACACCTAAAGGACACATTGCTTTCCATGAACACCAGCTAATAAAAATTAGATGATGATGGAGGCTCATTTTAGTGGTTATAAACCCAACTCACCCTAAGAAAAGGTCAAGCCTATGATGAGAATACACATGGACAAACCAAGAGCGGTGATTAGTTAATTCCCAAAAGTGAATTTTTTAAGCTGTCAAAACAAAACCAAAGAGCCACCTAGGATTTATGTCAAATCAAATGAAGGATACTTACCACTTATATTCCTTATCTTATAATTCAAAATTTTAATAAAAATTTGGGGTTTAAAACTCTGAAGCTTAGCATTCACCATTTCTATCTACTGAAAACTCTGAAGTACTATCTATCATTTACTAAGAAAATTTTATGCATTCATTTGAAATTTAGGAAATCCATAGGTTCATCAATAAAAAATTAGATGTCATGGCCAAAATAGGAATGTATGGATCCACCAAGACAAAATAAGTCTTATTCCTATATTCTTACAAAATAAACATAGTCTTTCAAGACACCAAATTCAATGTAATTACATTGGCCATAGATGACAAACACTACAATGACTTATTCTACCATGTGGAGAGGATGGTATACTAGGATAGTGATAATGAAGAAGTTCCTAGTGTTGTAAAGGAAAGGTCTGACATCTTGGAACTTAAGTTAATAGGATTACACAAAGCTACATCCAATCCATAGGTGCTCTCCTGTGTGGACTTAGTCCACCAATTTTTTATTCATTCCAAGTGTGTAGATCACATGATCAAATCTTTCAAATTTGGAAATTATATCACTTGTATAGTTATATTAGCCTTTTAAGCCTATTATAACTTGCCTAAGCTTGAAATTGTTTATAATCAAGACATCATGACCTAATATATTGATTCACACAATATCAAAGAAGTCTTGAGAAGTTGGGTAGATAACTTGGGGAGGTTCATTTACAAGTCTAAAATAAATCAAATTTACATCACCCAATTATAAAAGGGGTGAGAATGGGGATCACCATGATGAATAAGTTGTATGGAGTAGAATAAACTAGCCATGTGGACAAAAAGTGGGTTCTAGTATTGTCTATGATTATAGATGACTCCACAACTCCTCCCCTTAGGGAGATCATCTCCTATAATTTAGATGCAAAAATTAAGAATACCATGGACAACTGAGGAAATAATTTATATGTGATGTTTGACTTGGTTTATACCATCTATGCCACTCTCAAGTTCCCCTAGTTTACCAATAAGGACCCAAACATGAGATGGACCATCCACCATGTCTTCACAAAGGTTAGAATTTAAAAATACAAGTAGGAGATGTAGGTTGAGTAGTGCTACCTGATTATATACAAATACATCCATGAAAGAACTATGCCTAGGTAATTAGAAGATATTAGATCAACCCTTAGCATATTAAGAGCCTATTGGTACTACCTAGATTACACCACAATTAGAGTTGAGGGAATTAGGATATCCCTACTTAGATTGCCCACCATAGTGCTTAACAAATGAGTTAAGTAAGATATTGCCTTCCAAATACATGCATGAGTATATGGACTATGTAAAAGTAAGAAAAGGGGGCCAGTCCACCCCAAATTAGTCAACATTAGTTGATTCAAAATTGAAACTTGGCACTCAATCATAGATGTTACCAAACATAGGTAAACTTTCAATCTAAATAAAGATACCAATAGGGAATGAGACCCTATACACTTGACATTCAATCATTTTTTCATACATAGGGTAGTTCTTAGTATCACATATAATCATGAGCTCGAGGATGGAGAACATTTCTACCTTAATATAGTTGACAACAAAGAAGTTAGGTAGAGGCTAAAGGTTGTTAGGATCAAGTAAGTGAAAGGAAGACTTGATAGCACAAGGTTTTTTTAGGCATCTAAGAACAAGGATACTCAAGTAGGAACATCAACATATCCTATCCATACTCTTAGTGTTGAAGAAGAAGGTCCAACTAACCCACAACTCTTTCATAAAATACTCTAGGCATTATCTTTAACTTTGTAAAATGGAGGGACTAGCACTAGGAAATAAACTGGGAAAGCTTCCACCTTAGGGGTCCCATCTGGAAACATTCCCCAAGTACATAGTACTACTATAATTTAGGTTAAACCTTTAAAAAAATAATAGTATCTCCTAATCTAGTAACTTTAATGTCTATATCACCTACCCTTCCTTGTATTGAAGAAGGATCAAGTGTTGTAAGTTAGGAATGTATTGCCTTACCCCCCTCTTTCTTGTATAAGAAAACCCTAAACATATTTTAACCACCAAAACTCTAGGTCATGTCCACCTCTAACCTTATAAGCCCCTCACTAAACCCATAATCAAGCCTATAACCATGCCATTACCCACCACCACCCCTATCACAATATAATCCACTTATAGGGTGTTGGTGATGGCTAATTAGCCCCTAGTCATGCCCAAGCCTATGTTTATACCCTACCCACAATTGCCTAAGAAGATTCCTATTGTCATCCTTTCACAAGCTCCCTTATTCTCCACTAGTTCTTTAACTAGCACTAGTGCTTATTTGTCCCCTAGCTCTGCATTCATATTGGTCATAACCATTTATACCTCCTAGATTCCTCCCTTATAAGGGCTAACTCTAGCTTAACCATTTCCTCCCTCACCAGATCCCCCAAGTATCTCTTCAAATAAATCATGGATTAAGCAGATACAACTATCTATTAGGGAGAACCTAGACTAGGTCATAATGAACCCTCCCCAAGTTGCACTAAAATTTGACAAGGATTTTGGGGCAATGAAGAGGGTGACCAAGAGGAAGTTTACCCACCTTGACCAAATAATATTGTATTAATCAGAAGAAAACTTATTTGAGTTTACAAAGACAAAGAAGGCCAAGTAAGGCCAATAACAACAATATGAAGAGGACCCCCTCTCAAATCTCAAAAAAATTATGGATGTGGCTACCATATTTGTTAATGGAGTGTAGAAAATAATGGATAACTTGGATCAAAAACATAATTCCACCTTACTAGAGTATACCATAAAAAGAGTGGAATGGGTTGTGGAATAAATATTTGATATGTTGAATACCTTGGATTAGTATAAGGTAAAGGGAGATGAAATATATAATAATGTCCTCAAGGAAAAAGCTACATATGGAGGATATTACAATAAGATAATCAACCTAATGAGGTTGATTAGAATGAAGAAATTAGAGGACCTAAACCTAATTCCCATATAGGACTTGAGCATTACTCAGTCCTATGTAATTGGTAAGAGAAAGAAATTGAACTAGTGGATTGATGATATGAGGTCCTTGGGGAGATCCCTTACACAATAAGGTGATAAGGTTATCACCTTACCAATAAGGTGATAAAGTTATCACCTTACCAAAGGATGCCTAAATTATGCACTTGGCTAACAAATATGGCTCCATCATTATCAAGGATACCTTCAAGGATCAACTACAAAACATCATGATGAACATCCTAAATAAATACATGGCCATAGTAATGACCTTTAAAAAAGATATGGTAGATTTAGTAGCCTTTACCAACAATATAATAGATAAGGTTGAGGCCATCAATGAAGCTATATGAACTCTTAAGCAATCATGGTGCAATGGTGAGGCTCACAACCAAGATGATAAAGGAGCCTATCATTGATATGAGATTAATTGATAGTGAGTAAAATAAATGCTTCCAAGTATATAAAGGGTATGTTTAATCCCAAAAACATATTTCCACCTTAGGAGACACCACCTCATTAGCCCCTCCTATAATGTCTTCTTCCTCAGTTAACATTAGTAGTCAATCTTCTATAGTAGGAGTTGCATCATCAATAATACTAGTGGGATCCTAACACATCTCCTCAAGAACAAAATATCCACCTATGGGGTTCCTTATAAACATGAAACATGTCCCATGATAGCTCAAATTACACTGTAAAATATTCCCATATTTTGAATAGGGAATATTCTTTAACTTTAGGATATAGAAGATCCCATCTACTAAAAGGTGTCATGTTACCTAGTTCTTTTTGTAATTGACTAAGGCATTAAAATTTCCTATATATAGGGGTTCTCCCATTCATTGTAAACTAGAGACATAATTTTGTGAATTAATTCAAAGAGAAAATAAATTCTAGCAATTAACTCATTGTTTCCATTATTTTCATGCAATCTTATTTCTCAACATTTGTTAATAATATATGATCTCATTTATTTAATGGTTAAAATATGGTATCAGTGTTTTTAATGCATCTTGTTGTTTTTTCCTTTCATCTAGGCTCACAAAGTCTATTATGTATGCTTTGTTTTCATCGTGCTCTGCTAGTGAACATGTTTAAGATGATTTATTATAGGTATCATTTTAAAGCATCCTTTTTAGATATGTGCATTATATTCACCTTAGAATCCTAATTTTACTTATGACATTGTAGGTCTAAGCATTAGGATTTCATAGTTCTTAGTTTCATTTGCATTATTGTCAGAAGAATTATTGGTAATTTGGCCTATCAAGGCCAAATTCCAACCCCTGTAAGCAAAAACATTTCATGGTCATCATAGGGTCTTATCTTTCAAGTGAAGAGTAAGTTGTTCAATATCATGTTCATAGTGTCAAGTGTCATTCTAAGGTTTTAATAGAGTTTCAAGTTGTTCTGTGATCTAAAAGTGCTTTGAAGATGGCAAAAAAGAGGATAGTTGATGACTTATCATGTAGTTTTCCATCATAATTTGGTATATGTAAGGTATTAAATGAGATATAAACTCAAAAATGTGATCAAAATGAGTCAAAATTCTAATTTAAGCCTTTTACAAGTCTATGATATTCTTATATGACATTCAGTGGCAATTGTCCTTTGAAAAACTATGTTTATTTTACCTAAAAGTATAAATTTTGATCTTTAAATGTAAAATATGGTAATAAAAGGCCATTAAATTAGTAAAAATTCCCTTTAAAACATTTATATATATGAATTTATATTATTCATAAAGTTTAATATTTGGAAAAAGTCACTTTATCTAAGTTTAAGTGTGAAAATAGTCTTTTTTAGGCTCTCACAAGCAAATTTTGGCCATATTAAGGTGCAAAATGACTTAATATTTGTCCTAAGATCATGTTTTACTTGTTTATTCCTTATATTTATCTAATTGTAGTGGTGAAATCTTAATTTGTGAATAAAAAGCAAAGAAATGTCATATTTCAAGCAAAGTATAGACTTGTACTATCATTCCATATGGTGGAGCTCATGAAAGGATCATAATGGAATAACATGGGTTTTAGAATAAATTAATGGTAAAAGGAAGAAAAAAAATCCCAAAATTGATCTCTTCCATTCACCTTGCTAGTTTGCACACATGAAGAGCTCTTGAGTTTTGTAGGTGGTACGACCATGAAAGAGAATATTTAGGTTTACAAGTTTTACCAGAGAAAGTAGACTCAAAAATATTTTATCTAGAGTAAGTGGTTTTCAAATTGTTCATCTCTCCCTCATGAATCATCCCTTTTAATTCAAGACATACATTAATAGTCCTACATCCAAGAAGACAGTTAATTTTTTGCATTTTTTCCTCATTAGAGCATCATATCAAGAAAATTCAAGTTTTCAATGCTTCTTAATGACATGAATCACCCTTCCATGGTAGATATTACCTTTGTTACACATGTGTGAATACCAAATAGTGTTGAATAAGTAAAAATCATGCAATTCTAAAGTCTACTAGCAAAGGAGGAATAATTATATCACCTAGGAGAGAAAGGGTTTTAATTTTTTTTGTTTTCTTCTTGGAAAGGATCTCTATCATATTCATATATCCCTTATGCAATTTTCTCAAGATATTATCCAAATATTCATAGAAAAATCCCATCATTGTGTTCTCAAGCATTACAAAATCCCTATTTAGCAAATGTTAAGGTTGTTTAGCATTTGTTAAGGTACTTAGCATATTCTTAGGTTTCAAATTTAGCTTCTTATCCTCCTCCAATTATCCCCAAATTGATATATCAGGTAAGGGATAATATCATGCTTATATATTATTCTTTAAGGTAACTCTGAGATTGACCTTTCATGCTCTTTTCTCTCCATCTTATTTCTTCTCCATGATCACTGTCATACACTACCATTTTTCAATGTAATCATGATCCTTTCATACTTCATTCATGGTTTTCATCTTCCCACCTCATCATCACCCCTTCCACTCATCTCCATCTTAGCATGCATCATAAAGAGTAGTCAAGAATAAGTGAAGGGAATAATGATCACTCAAAGAGGTAATTCCCACCTTGAAACCAACACCTACAACCAAGAAGGAAACCTATAGAAATACACCAATAGTCAACACTTTTCATGAAAGTACAAAAAGGAAGGATATGCTCGAAGATGTTATCTAAAGGTCTAATCTCAATATATCTCATCAAGATGCAAAATATGGGAGGAAAATGATCATATCTATGAGTGATGACTTCCTTAAGGCTAATAATAGTCATAGTCTATATAATGGACATACTAATCCACCTATAGTTGAAGAAGGATACAATCACCCCAAGGTTGAAATCATGGTCTAAATGCATAGATGAATGTTGATATGATTTAAAATCATTTTCAATCCATCTTGTTCCTTCATCCATGGTATAATCCCAATAAATTATCCTTTAATCAATCAATCAAGTGCCATTGACACACCTATAGGATTCCTTTCAAGTCAAAATATGCTACAGTCAGGGTTCTAGCAGTCTTAAGACCTTTTTTAGGCTTATGGAGGCTATTTGGACCATCAAATTCATGTACTATTAAGATTAATAACCTCAATATAGAGATCAATAAGGATACATGTGAGGTTCAAATAGGGCTAAAGAAATAAAAATGTAGATGTACATCTAGATTCAAGAGCACTGTTATAGTCAAGTGGGTGAACCATGCTTAATGGAGACTTCAAGGGTATAGACTTTCAAGCAAGGTAATGATATTGTTAAGAGATCATCATATATATATCAACTCATGATTACTTTTCATATTGTCAAAACTCCCAAATCCACTTTATAGCTTGTCACAGTCCATACATAGGACATCATATAATGCGCAATGGTCTATATAAGAGAGGTTTGTTTTCAGAATGAAAGAATGGTAAATATGCAAAGAAGATAATAGTATAAAAGGAATGCATTCAGTTTTGGACTTTGAAGGAGACCTCAAGGATCCAAACTTAGTTGAATATTCAATTCCATGAAGTCATTACCTATAATTACTTAAGGGACTCAGAAAATATGTTGACAGTTAAGACATTGAAGCAATAAGGTAGTACATATTTTTAAAGTTCATAGGTTCTTGTTATGTTTGAAGAATCATTTTCATTTCTTCCTTACTCTTTTCATCCCAACATCTAATATTTTTAGTAATTTATCCTAAATTCACATATTCAAAGGAGTTAGCCTTACAACATAGAAGTCTAGTTTAGATACAGGCATCCCACAACCTTAGATCATTCCAAAGTTAGTCTAAATATGAATTAGACCTAATCATTCTAATTTAAATTGGGTGTTATCTAGGTTTCTAACATAAATCAAAGGAGATATATTGGTCTTTGTTGTTGTAAGGGAACATTCTTTTTTTCCCTACCTTACTCCCTCCTTTTGAACATTTTTAACATGAATCACTTTAGATTAATGCTCATTATGTACGTCCATTTGTTTGTTTAAGAGTTTGGGATTATATTGGCAAATACAAATCAATTTACATCATAAAAAATTTAGGTAGATTATGTCACTACCATATTCTAGTTATTATCCCTACAATAGGGTATGCTTGCAAACTAGAAGGTGGTAACCACATAATCTCTCTAGCAAAACTGAGTGAAGCCCCAAGGTTTTCTACAACCTCCACTATGATATGAGAAATTTTATTCTATTTTTCACATTACATCTTTGATACAGACACACATCAATAGTCTGGAAGGACCTGAGGATGAATCTAAATATTCTAAACCTACTATTTCTTATTATGTGCTTTTGGGTATTAGTACTCCTCTAAATATTAAGGTGGTCATTTTCCTCAAGAAATATAAGTGGAATATATTTATTTACTTTGGGAGTACACACAAATTCATCAACATTAAGTTGGCTACTCAATTGAACTATTTCATTTACCTGGCTACATAATTTTAAATCTTGATTATAGATGGGGATATAGTCAATTAATTTGGTAAATACCATAGTATAAAACTATGGGAGACTACCTATTATATTATCTTATGTTTTCTATTATCATTTATGTGGCTAAAAAAAAATTTGGATTTTATTGGCTCACCACTTTATGCACAATTGAGATGAATTTTGAGTAACTATTCATGTTCATTCATTTAGAAGGAAGGGCATTTGAATTGCATAGTTTATTGGCTAAATCTATGTAACTAGTTAGTTTTCATTAGATGATGAAGATGATCAAAAAAGGTGAAAAGTAATTATTGTGTGATTATTTTCTATAGAATGTGAAACAAACAAGGAGTCTACCCATATTGAATTACAACTGGTGGAGTCTACCCATTTTTTTTATACACCCACTTGACTCCTTTGACCTTTTTTTCCTTTTTGAAGGTCACCTAACTCCCAACTTTTATTTATCTCTATATTATAAAAATGGAATGTGTAGGCCCAGGTGGGAAGCATCCAATAAGACTTAGTAAAATAAAAGACTAGGACGACTAGGATAGCCCAGACCAAACAAAAATACTAGAAATACTCTAAATAAACATGAAAAAAGAGACTAAATGAGGGAGGGTAGAGTTATAATAATAAAACATAGAATTTACATATATTAAATTCACCTAAAATATTATTATAAATTGTTTACAATGCATAAACTTGTACAACTACATCTATTCAAAAGACTCACAATAGCAAAATTTCCATTTTTTATGCTTCAAATTTTCTATGTCAGGCTTCAAATAGGTAACATTGTCACTCTTTAATTATGACATTCCAGTGAATAATTATCCCTCTATTAAATTCTAAAGCATACCATCATTGACACCTTGGCATAATATGAATCATTTAAAGGTCGCCATTTTAATCTCTATCACATTAATTTAACACAATCTTGATATTCAACATTGAAACCTAATCACAATATTAATTGCTCAAATAGCACCATGTTAATCTCACATTAATTTAGCATGCTCATAGAGTACTTAAACAAGGATTTATTTCTTATGATGTGACTACTGGAGATTTTTTCCACCATTGAGGCTACTCAAATAAGATTTTGACATCTAATAAGAATGTAAACTATATTAATTATCTTAAAGTATTAATTTCTATGAGCATATAAATGATGCCAAGTGAATCTCACCATATCTAATTTAATATCATGTAATAAACATGTATATTTAATTACTAATCAGCACTATCATTACTCTGTTTAAATTATTTGGTCTTTAATCTCACCATATTCCAAGTGGAAAGAGCATTTAGACATTAATGGGCCCTTGTCAGGTTATAAGCTGGTCTTTTTGGTTGGTCTAGGTGAATATTTGTGATTTTTCAAATTTGAAACTATTGAATATATTAGTTATTAACATTATTTTATTATATTTATTAAAAATATCAGCTTGAATCACCTTAACATTCATCATTTGGGTCCCTATTAGTTTTCCTCACACAAGAAAATAAATAACAATCAATAGCAGTAAGCACTAAACAACCCTAATAATCTCCATTTCATTATTAAATCCATTTCATAACAAAAATCCAGGTAGACTATCTAAATCTTAGCGATTTCATAACATAAAGTGTTAAATAATGAATAAAAGGGCCAAGTCAACATAAATAAATCACACATTTTAGATAAAGTAAAAAAAATTAAACACTATTAAGATTAAATACCCAAAAATAAGGATCTACAAAAATGATAGTAACAAATATGGTCAATGCTTCAGACACTTTTCAACCTACTCTGTTTTAATATGTCAATGGTATATAGTGTATGTTCGAAAAAACTAAGAATATGTAAGAGTAGGAATATATTTGGTTAGACATGTTCGGCATTTTCTATTCCTCTTAAGAATGTGTTAAAATTATATGGACCCCATTTTTCAAAGTAAATTTGAATTTCAAATTTGTTGGGGACTCTCACCTATTTATGAATTTAAATGCACCTCAGGAGTATTCAAGTCAAATTGAAGGCAAGTGATATTTTTAATATATTAAAATTATATATATATATATATATATATAATTAAAATATATAATATTTATTTAAAATATATAATATATTTGAATAATATTATTATTATTACAAATATATATGTTAATATAGTTTATAAATCAAATTATAATTATATATTATATATTTTAGTATAATATACTTAAATTTATATTATAAAAAATATACAATTTATATATAATATTACTTAGTTTAATACAAACACACACATAAACACACACACACACACGCACACACACACACACACACACACACACACACACACACACACACACACACACACACACACACACACACACACACATTCACACACCATGACATATAATGTATGTATATATGTATTGGTAAGAGGGGTTATATAAAGTGAAAGAGTGTAAAATTATAATTAACAATTAAACCTAGTAATTCCAAACCCTTGACAATGTCAAAATAAGTTCATCTTTAAAGATCATTGTGGGCACAAACTAATCGAGATCTAAATCATCATGCAATGATATAGTATATGATGGTTTCAATTCTTTGTGTAAAAATATAATCTCTTAGAATGTAATCTCTATATCAAAACTACAACTCCTTTGGCTTCGATTAGGGCACATGTAAATTCATTGGATAAGGAGCTCAACTATGGCTGATCACATTTTGTCTTGGTGATTAACATGGAGAAATTGCTTTTACTACAATGGCACTAAAAAATAAAAAATGACCAAGAGGAATTTTGGGTTTATAAATTGGATAAAAATTGAAGTGGACATATATGTTCTAAAGACACCATCTATTCCATGTATGCCTACTATGCCTAGTAATGATGCATTTTCAAGTATGTCGCCACCACTTGTTTCTCCTAAAGATACTATTAATGTTACATCTTCAACAAAATTGGATGAAACTCCACTTAATATTATGCAGGAGACTATTTCTAAATCATTACCATCAGTTCCAAAGTTCCATGATGATAATTTTACTTCTATTTCCATATTTGAAATTTTGTAATTTTCATTTTAATATGGTATCCCAATAGATTATTTAACATTTTCTAATTCTTAATATCCCCTAGGTGTAATCTAAAACCCATGGTAGGAGACAGATCAAATGAAATTTTTTTTACATAATCATATAAGTCATAAATATTATATCACAAGGAAAAGTATCTATTAGTAGAATGCATATGGCCCTGGTGGAAATCAAAATATGCATTCTCATCATATTAATATCCCTGTGGAAGAGGTTTACTCATATCAACCTCTATACCTTAGTGTAGGGAGATATATGAGTTGACACTTGGTCAACTTATTAATAAGAAGCACTAGAGGCTTTGTGAATCTATAATTTTTTTTATGTGGTGCATTCTATAATATAGCTCAAAGTGGCACTGACATGTTCATTGTTTGATTGGTATCACATTTTGATTCATTCGGATTAAATTTATAAGATGTATTGATCTTAAATTTTGTATTGTATGAGGCCAATGTAGTTGCCCCATACTTTAATAGCTTGTTTAATTCAATGAGTTTCATTTCTTGATCATGCTTAGGGTCACCCTTCATGTTTCTTATAAGTAATAAATTTTAGTGTCATAAAGTGTGGTGGCAAGGGTTGAAATGATACCTCTATTTCAAGAATATTATGCAAGACATATTACGAATCAATTGGGTCATATTTAGATGACTTTTAGGTGTTCTTCTCAATGAGAGAATGTTTTTTCCTCCAATCCTTTAATCATTAATGAGTATTATGAAAAATCTCCACCTTGGTTCAAAGTATTCATTGAAATTAACATCAAGGGGGATGAAAATGTATTCCCACTCGATGTATGCTTAACGTTTGATGTGATTAATGGACATGAAAGAAGAATATCCTCTTTATTTATCTCTATTGTATTTGATATTTGACCATGTTAGATGTCTATTATGTTATAATTATTTAAATTAACTAATAGAGTCACAAGTGTAAATTCAAAAAAGGTGACTTGGTATCATAGGTATTTAAATTGGTGAATTTTATCTCAAAGTTATTCTAGCGGGGCTAAAAATTAAGGATTCAAATCCTTATTAGATAATTTAATCATGTAAATTAACAAATATAAATGAACTTATTTAATAATAATAACTATAATAAATGATAAAAATTTGTAATTATTGTTATATCTAAAAAGTATGTTTGTTGTTTATTTTTATTTATCATGTTTAAATCTTTAAATATTTTGTGTTTAAATTTTTTTCTAGAGTGGTTAGTTTTTCCCTCCTCATAAAATGAAACATTTTTGAATGCAATGTTATTTTAATAAATTCCTTATTCATATTTAAGTGGTGATAAATAGAAGAAGTAAATTCATACTAATAAAAATATTTAAACACTATCACAATTCCATTGCAAATATTTTGACTATTTTATACAAATCAAAATCTCTCTAAATATAGATAAGGTTCCATCCTCCAACCATAAGAATAACAAGAATCTCTCTTCCATTCAACAAAATGAACCATGACAATTGTTGTATACAAGTCCACCTCTAAATCAATTTTAATGACTTTGCATGTATGTTAAGAGTTATTTATATATTCCACATGAACTATAATCAAATATTCAAGAACACATTTCATACATAATACAATTTTGACTATTTAATGTGCCCCTGATATTGAATTAAAAAACTACAAACCATTCAGATAGTGGTAGTTATCTAGGTTTCATCCAAGAATTCATGAAAGTGTAGATCTCTAACTATGGCTTGTAAATATAAGTTGTTTTGTTTGACAAAGACTCAAAATAGCAACAACTTCCAAATGGTTGTGTAACATTAACTAAATATTTTTTTTATTAAACCTCATAAATATGCATATTATAATACAATGAACTAATAGATCACATAATATAATTATCATAGTGTCACTCCATGGTACATCCATCTAATTTTTGTGCCTCTCCATAAATTTTAATACAAGAAATTAACACACCTATAAGTGCATGAAGTACAACATCATTAGTTATTTAAAATTATGATAGGAATCCATTAGTTGGGCATTAAAAATATTATTGTAGCTGATCAATGCTACTACAAGAAGATATGGTGGACATATTGTGAATCTAGTAAATACAGCTTGATGTGGTGCTACCATGTTCATTGCTTGATTGGTATCATATTTTGGCTCATTTGGATTAACTTTGTAAGATGGATTTATCTTAAATTTTATATTTGATGAAGCCGTTGTACTGGCCCCATACTTTAGCTTGTTTTAATAGAAAGAGTTTCATTTTTTGGTCATGCTCAGAGTCACCCTTCATATTTCTCATAAGCAGGAAATTTCAGCCACAAAGTGTGGTAAAAAAGGTTGAAATGATAGCTCTAATGCAAGAGGGTTATGCAAGACATATTGTGAATCAATTAGGTCATATTTGGATACCCTTTATGTGTTCTTATAAATGAGATATTTTTCCCCCAATGCTTTAATCATTTGTAATGAGGATTATTAAAAAGGCCCACCTTGATTCAAAGTATTCACTAAAGTTGACATCAAGGGGGATGAATATATATTCCCACTCGATGTATGATCAATGTTTGATGTGATTAATGGACATGAAATATGAGTTTCATTATTCGTATTCAAGTGGAGATAAATAGAATAAGTAAATCCATACTGATAAAAATATTTAAACACTATCACAATTCCATTGTAAATATTTTGACTATTTTGTATAGGTTTAAATCTCTTTGAATCTAGATAAGGTTTTATTCTCCAACCATAGGAATAAAAAGAATCCCTCTACCATTTACCAAAATTACCATTCTTGTTTTTATGTACAATTCCACCTCTAAATTAATTTTAATGACTTGGCATGCATGTTCAGAGTTGTTTATATATTTCAATTGAACTACAATCAAATGTTTAGAAACACATTTCATACTTAATATAATTTTGACTACTTGATGTAACCTTGATATTGAATTAAACAACCACAAACCATTTATAGTAGTAGTTATCTAGGTTTCATCCAAGAATTCCTAAAACTATAATTATCTAAAGTTATGGATTGTAAATATGAGTTGTTTTGTTTGACTAGGACTCAAAATATCAACATCTGTCAGATGGTTGTGTAGTATTGACTAATTAATTTTTTTAGTAAACCTCATCCATATGCATTATTATTATAATAAAATAAACTAATACATCACATAATATAATCAATAATCATAGTGTTACTTCATGGTGCATCCATCCAATTCCCATGCCTCTCCATAAATGTAAATACAAGAAATTAACACACCTATAAGTATATGAAGTACGCCATCACTAGTTATTTAAAATTATGATATGAAGCAATTAGTTGGGTATTGAAAATATTACTTTAGATGCTCAATAATACCACAATAAGATATGGTGGACATATGTGACCCATAAAAATTATCCATAATCAATTTAAGGCCAACCATATTCTATATGATTAGTGACATAGTGAGATATAAATATTCAATGATGTTATCAGCTTCTTTTGATGATATGTGCCTTATGATCAAATAATTTGAGGCTATGATTATATCTATGTGTAGAATTTCAATAAAATAATGAAATTCAAATAATAATACATACAAAATAACTACAAAAAATTCAAATGTATGTATGTACTTATGTACGTATATAATTCTTGAAGGAATATAAAATGTGAACATGAGGGTTCTTATGCAATAAATTTATTAAAATAAATCCATATTTACACCTAAACATAATTTAAAAATTTGACTCACACCTTAGTAAGTTGTTGCACAAATGAAATCACATTAGCTACACCTATGTTTGCTCCTACCCATATAAATGGAGGAGTCTCAAATGAGGTCAATAATGAAACAAACAAAATATCATCATTAGTTTATAATATATATAAAATTACATGCATCTACATAAATGACAACTTATAACATTCAAAATTACCTCTGTATATATAAATATCAACCAAGTAGCTATAGTAATATATGAGCTAAAAGATGGTTCATTATTTTACTAGGAAAAATATGGTATTGTCTCCTATTACAAACTAAAAAATTAAATATATATTATCATAATTTATATGTAAAATAATAATTATAGTTTAAAAATTATTTATAATTTAATAGGTCCAACAAAAAAAATTACATGTCAAATTTAAAAGATACTTGCAAAGGTGTAGGCGAGATTGTTGAGGTCAACATCCCTCATTTCTAAAAAATTAGGACCCTTATTCAAAATTTTCAAATTGTGCTATAAATTAAGAATTAAAATTGATCAAATTTCATTATTGAGTATCATGTTTTGATTTAACTTACATTGAAATGCTAACATAGAATCTTTATTTGATCTTATCTAATGTTGCTAACATTTGGCCAATGTGTTTCCATCTTGTAGGATTAATGTATCTTCATTAGAATGAGCAAATGTTTATGGGTTTATTCTTCAATGTTAATTTGACCCTTAGTTGGTTAATTAATATGGTCCCATTTTAATAATTATGTTAACATTTGGTCCTTAAGTGATTAATAACATTCAAAACCTTAGTCTAAATTACTTTAACCTAAGTTATTATTAAAATGGATTCATATTTTTGACAGGTCCCTTTATTCCATCTTAGTCTGAGTTTAATTTTAACCTAAGTTTTGATCAAGTTTATTAATTCATTATAACTTAGTCTAAAATTTATGCTAAGTCTTTATATGTCTCGATCACTTATTCTTTGATTTTATTGTTCGTAGTTATGAATTGAATGCAGAGCTACCAAATGTCAAAAGCTTGTTCAATTATAATAAGGATCAATAACACATTGGTGATTACCTAAAGTTAATAAGTCAAAATCCATGGAATCAAAGATTGATGGTATGTATTCTAATGTATAAATCCCTATCGATGATCAACATTGAATATTGGTGCCAATAAGTCAAGATCAAAGATTGGTGGTGCATGTTCAATCATGCAAATAGAGATCTAACAATAAGCATGAAGTCAATATGTCAAAGGATCCTAAGACTGAATGTAATGGTGACATGTGTCACAATCATAATGAATTAGTAGCATATCAATTAATAGTGTTTAATCATATTATTAGCAGATCAATGGCATGCATTTGATCATACAAATCAAAGATCAATAGTGCACATTCAATTATGCAAATGGAGATCGATGGTGTAAATCAAGTCAAAAGGTCAATAAGTCTAGATTTCATGCAAGGAAACCATGTGGTATAATATCATTAAATATATGGATACTAATAGCAAGGTACATAGAAAGCACATGAATCTACCAAGTGTCATAATTTTGGAATCTAGGATCAAAGATCAACGACCAATATTTAAGGTCAAGGCTAGGAGACTCTCGACAAGATCGATAGAGAAAATTTGATCAAATATATAGGAGAACGATATAAATACACGTGTCTAAAAAGATAATGGTCATATTTTAAAATGAAATAGACAATGTGGTAAGGATATGCCATACAAGTAGACATGTCAGATCAAAATATTTTATGGACCTAAGCATACAAAGGTATAAATACAAGATCAAAATATGATATCAGTTATCAATGAAAATAATTAAAAAGTGTATGCCACAATCAAAGCTTAGTTAAACCCTTCAAAATCACTCAAACATATGAAAAATCCATAGAATTGTTTCTACATTTAATGTTTTGAGATAAAAGAGAGAACTGATAATCAAAGTTGTTCAAAGAGTCTAACTAGATGAGGTAAGATTTGAATTGTCATTCAAAATTGGATAATTTAACTATAATTATAAAAATGGTGACATATGGACCTAATTCTAAGAAAATAAATGAATTATACTTCTCATCAGATGTAGAGGGCAAAGTATTCAAGGATATAGAGTTAGTGGCTTATTCATTGAACATAGGAGATAATAACTGCTCAAGCTTGTTCTAGACCATAGATAACTAGGGAATTTTGACCAAGGAAGAGAAGTTTCTTTTGGTAAAGAGACTATATGATGACATAATGGAAACTCAATTAATAGGACTTCATTATGTTGCTTCCAAGCCAAAGGTATTGCACTGTATTGACATCCTTAGTCTTATTTTTAAAGATGCTGAAATTGATAAGGGTGTACTTATCCATGAACCTAGTTTGAAGAAAATAGAATATATGTCACTTCTTGCCTTTGAATCCTATTATAAACTACATAGGACCAAAATAAACCTCACCTCCATTAATGCATATGCCTAGAAACATACCATGATGGACATCCTAGTGAAATGGCTAGAAGCTAGTGATAATGTCATTGTAGATCCTAACAAGAAAATCCTCGCAAGCTAATTTAGACCATGATTTAGAATGGTTATGACCATTTTGAAAAAATTATATGTATTTACACATATTACACATGTAGAAACTATATGGGTGATTTTGGTGTATTTCATTATTGAGAAAGTGATAGTAGCTCCTTCAAGTGAAATCATCAACATTTCCTTAAGTAGACAGATTTATGTTATTAAAACAAAGAAGAGAAATAAATTTTTCATTATGACATATTTATTAGATCCATAAATAAAATCCCAAATCAAAGAGATTGGTCTCCCAATGGTACCCAAACTATGTCCTAATTTACTCAAATTTGTATATTTATAAATATAGAGACCATATCCAATTCATCTATGACTATGTATATCCCGATTTGATCCAAACCATCAATGGTGTCCCCATGATGAGGATAAGTCCTTTAGTCAATAAATCCATTGAGATAATGGGAGATATATAGATATATCCTGATTATATAGTTATTAGAATAGAGGAAACTCAAAGTGCCCCCTTAAACTGCCAATACATGTACCAGATAAGTTTTTAGAATAAGAAGTTGCATACCAATTGTTCAATGGAATAGATGGGATCTAAAAGACCAAGAGGAAAGGACTTTTCCATGGTTTCCACAAGAATATTGGTAGAACCATTTTTAGATAATAAGACTAAATTTAATTAACTGCAAAACATAAGGTTTCTTTTAATTTGCAGATTGATGACAATAGATATTAGGATCCCAATGGTAGGGTAAAAGAGCACTTGAAGATAAAAGGCATTCTAGCTATACCTTATAAAAATTAACTAGGATTATATGACTTTGTGTACACTAAGGTAGCCACCTATCATGAATTTTTTAGAAGACTAAAGGAACATAATGTAAAACTTGAATCCAAATTGATGAGAGATCACAAGATGAAATATAGATGGTAGCTTGGTCCTAGACAATATCATATAGTAGATGTTTGTCCTTATAGGATTACTCTAGATGACATACAAAAATATCATAGACAAGAAGAAATAAGACCAAGAGAAGTTGCTTTAATCTCCTCAATCCCTAGGTCTTTTAGAACAATAGAACAACATTTGCTTCAATAGGGGGAAATTCACAAGATAGCTCTAGATCCACTAGAATCTCTTGAATATACATTGAAAATGATTTCTAAGACCTATGAAATAGGCACATATACAAAGGAGGAAAATGTTGAAGAGACTAAAATGGAAAAGGGAAAATAAAATTTATTAGACTTAATGATCATTGGTCCTTCCAAGAGGAAGGTTGAGACTTCAATTGTCCAAAAGGAAAAGAAAGAAAAAATTGCCAAACATAATTTCCCTTTAAAGGACACCAACTTATTTAGTGAAGAGAACCCAATATATGGACTAGCTATACCTGAATGGTTCATATATGAACTAAGGATGGAGAAGCTTCCTACTGCTTATCACCCATGGGCTCTAGTAAAGACTATAGACATTCCTCTATAATAGGAGTTAAAGCCTTGGATAATAGCATTGTAAGATGAAAAATAAAGGAGATTTTCCATTCCAAGTCAACCAATAGACTAGTTAGAAGCAAAGGTTCCAACTAAGCATATGCACCAATCTTTAGTAGGAGTCAGCTATGATCTAACTACTACATGCTTACTAAGAGTAACTAAAATAGTGGTCATAGAATAAGGTTATGAGGTTATACATCAAAGGGTTGAGCCTTTAGTTGAACTAACTTATAAGATATAAAAGAGACTAGGGAAATCCCCCATGTTTGAATAAGATGTTTTGGAGCTAGCCCAATCCCAATTAGAAATGTTATAGGATGTAATCAAAGGATTGACACAAGAGAAAAAAATTATAAATGAACAATCTATTTTGTCAATACCATTATACATTGTTAATAAATATGAATCAACTATAATTGAGACATTCAATTCTTTGAAGGAAATAAGGTCCAAATTTGACATATTGAGTAAGCTGCATGTCATGGCTCTAAATCAAGTTAATCAATGGTAAGGATCAAATAAGAAAATAAAGGCATTTATCAAGATATTCATGGAAAAATAGATATCTAAACTTAAAATGGTCATCCCATCACATTTAAATATGAACATGATAATCCTGATGGAGAAAATTAGGTACATAAATAAGTGTTCAAAAGGCATTGAATGTCTATCAGGAGACTTTAAATAACTAGAGGGCTACTGATTTCAACTAAGAGGTCAAGTGTAGAAGCAAGGGAAAACATAGGAGATATTCATAGAGCCAATCATTAATCTCAAGATGATTGATGAACAATATGACAAATCCATTTAGAATTTAGAACAAAAGAAAAAGACTGCAGCTATAGGGGCATCTCAAAATCAATAAGGTTGACTTAGAATATTATTTTATATAAAAAACTTGTAAATATTTTGAAAATAATATACTATTTTATAAAATCATGTGCAGTGTGTAATACACATGGATTATAGGTTAGTCACATTTGAAAAGTGTCATTGGTATTATAATATTTGTAAGAAGACATATGTCCTTAACACTTATCTGATTCCCATTTGATAATGACTAACCAAAATATCCCATAGGTCATTCTTTAAACTTATAAAAGTGGGTATTGTCATTGTAACAAAGGAGGAAGTTTTGAGAGTAAAACTATTTTGTACATTTTGGAGCAAATAATACAAGCATGAGAATTCTATGAAGATTGTCTCATTTTGTCTTTTTATTTGTTATCTTGGTTGCTTCCTCAAGTATATATTTTGATGTTTAGATTTGAATTGATTTTATGAATTGTAGATGTGCATGTATTAATGCAGACTTTTTAATTTGAGATTTACACTAGGTTGACTAAAATTCATTAGATTCATTTCAATATCATTGCCTTTCTATAAGATGTGCAAATGAAATTTTCTTGTTTAAGTAAATCTTTAAAGTGAATCTAGTCTCTAATCTACATATTTCAAATATTCTTAGACATTTTCTTGGTATATGATATGATCTATACTTTTTGGTAATTTCATGTCATATATTGGTTTAAACATGCATATCTTTTATGAAAAGAGAGATTTGTCAAGATGTCTGAACTAAGGAGTAGAAACACCTCTCTTTCTACCTTACCCTACCTATTTTATCATTTTTTGATCAAATCACTATAGTTTACTTTCTCATTGTTAATATTCATGATAGATTAGAGTTTTAGACTTTATATTTTGATCATTATTCATTAGAATTAGCTAAAATAACATTAATCTTCACAAAACTTTAGGACCATGATTGCTCCTAACAACTACTTGTATAATCATTTTGTGAAATAGTCAAATAACTTGGTCTCTACTCCACCATATATCTCGAGAAGACTCATGCAAAAGATTATTTTAATCTTAAAATGAGAAGTGTTTTCAACAATATACAAACCTTGAAATAAACTTACATGTATCAACAGGCATGAGAATTGGTGATGGAAGAAGGGTCATCTAGATTGAGCTAAACATTTAGGAATTTGAAGTAATTTGAGCTAATTTTAGTGAATTTTTTCCAACTATCAGTTGATCCTTTATAGATTTGTGTTTTTCTTAGCTTAAATTTTTAAATATCATTGATATTTATGGTTTTAGAATAGTCTTTAGGCTTATTTAGCTAAAGATAGTTATTATTTGAGGATTTATGTGAAATTATTGCAAATGTTACTTAAGCTTTGTAAATCTATTGTGTTTGAGGTTAGTGATAGTAATTTTGTGTAAAGATCACTGATATTCACAATTTTAGATGTATCTTAAGATAATATAGTTAAAGTGAGTCATTATTTGAAATATTTGTATGAATTTGTGAAAAAAATATTTGAACTTAGAAATTTAAATGTTCAAATCCACTTATTTATAATAATTGAACCATTATTTGCAAATATAAGGTTTCTATGTCATATTTTGAACAAGATTTAGATTTTACAATCTAGAACTACCACAAATAAGAACTAGGTCAAGGTTTAAGATAAATCTACCTCTTCTTTCATTAGAAATTCATAGGAAATCAAGAGAATCTCAACCTACTTCACCTATTTTTCCAATTGTATTCAATCCTCATCAGGTTATGGCTTGGTTAGTTGTATCTTATATCAATGTACTTGGTTAGATACATGATTTACCAATAAATATAGAGAAATATTTACCTTCATTTAGTCTTATAGATGTTGTTACTGTTGAATAACACATCAAGTCTTTTAAGGATGCCTTAATATTGTTAAATGGTGTTCATGAAGATGTTCCTTACAAGTTGTTACCTTTTACCTTTAGAGTTGTAACATATTATTGGTTTCTTAATATTCTTGAAAATCACATCATCAATTGGAATGATTTCAACAATTATTTCATTGATTGGTTTGGAAAGATCATCAGTCCCTATATTCTATATCAACAGTTCACTGTGGTGAAGAGAGATTCAAATCAAACCATTAGACCTTTCAGTGCTAGATTTCAAAAGATGTTTATCAAAACTATAGCTCTATATATTCCTATTAAATCTTTAGATTTAGATATTTATAAGGATGCTTTAGATCTAATGACTTCTATATTTTTGAAAAGAACTATTGAAGTCATAGATACATTAGCCTTGGCCTATGTGGAAGCTATGAAAATTAGTGATCAAATGTAACCCCAAGGTCAATTAGCATATGATATTCCTAATATAATTCCTAATTTTCTTATATTGAAAATCATCCCGAATGCTAATCAAAATATACCTACTTTGAATCAAACTCCAATTTTAAACTAGTCACCTTTGAGTCATGCTCATCCTAGTCAGAACCTAAGATTGGTAAATAATTATAAAAGTGAATCTCATCCAAAAAATAAATGATCTATGGTGTCAATATATAGTAATAGTACTCAAGTCCAAAATTTGGAGGCACCTAATAATGAAAATGATTCCATATTGAAAATGGTTAAAAATTTGAGAACTAATTTTCTTCAATTATAAAGGCAAGTAGGAAACACTAGGGATAATTCCAATAGAAACTATTTTTGTCATAAGTTTAGCATACCTACAAATAGGTTTCATAATATAAATGATAAAAATATTAACGAGTCATCTAAAAATAATAACATGCCTACAATAAACATTTATGATGTAGATTTAAATGATTATTGTAGGGTTCATAACACTACAAAACATGGTGAATTAGACTATATAGAATTTTTTACTGATTTTGAAGTATTTCAAGATGAATTAGATACGTTTGAATTTTTTTATAACAAATATAATGTGGTAGGGTCATCTATCTCTTCAGAGACATCTAAATTTTCTTACATGACTCTTATGGTGGAAAACGGAAGATACTCCAGAGGAGATTCATGATTTTCAATAGTATCTGAAGAAGACTTATCCATTGAGTAAAGAGAATAAAATCAACCAATGATAAGTTTTAATCCAACAAACAACATTTTTACTCCTCTTGATGCCAAAGTAGATAACAATCCAAAACCTTCAAAGGGAAGTAACACTAGAAATAATGTTGATTTATCTAGTTCTTCTACCAAGAGTGGGTATAACATAGTAGAAGATATGAAGAAAATTAAAGATAATATCATATTTCATGAATTGACTTATATAAATGAATAGAGAGACTTGTTGCTAAACTCTTTAACTAACAATCCCAGTAAATAAAAAAAACCTACAAATGCAAATGTTATAATGTATAAAAATAAAATAGAGGTTCCACCTTTTTTTAATAACAATTAGAGTTTTTGGTAAAAACTTACATAATTTTTTGTTATATTTAGGTTCCTCTACAAATAGCATGCCATCAAGTATTTATGAGAATATTGGTTTAAATGTTATTAATTTTGATCGAGTAATGACTCAATTAGACAAATCTAGAGTTGAATTGATTGGTGAATTGTTAAATGTGCATATGTAGCTTACTTAAAAACCAAGAGTAAAATAACTTATTGATATTCAATTTTTGGACATTCTATATGCTTATGGGATGTTGCTTAGCTGATATTAAAGAAAAGATTTGAATGGATACATGTCATTTGATTACTCTCACATGTGGCTACCATGAAGGGGCATTCCTGATAAAATTTAGATTAGAAGGGAATCAAAGATGAAGCATATGATCACTGAATATAATGCATCCAATGAAAGGGTCAATGTGGTTAATTATAATTTAGGGGTTTACACCCTTGACACTCCTCAAGTATGTAATTATAGAGACTCTCATGCTATGCCTTGACTTTGAAAATTATATGTTGATGGTGCTCTATGTAAATTTAGGTCTGGAATAGTAGTTTTAATCAATCCCATTGGGAAATAATATAATGCTTATTAAAAATGTTAGTTTACTTTTACCAAAAATTTGGTAGAGGGTGAAGCACTAATTTTAGGATTACAATTTTCTATTAAAGACAAGGTTAAAGAAATACTAGTACATTATGATTTTGAACTAGTAGTCAATCAATTTAAAAGAAAGTATCAATCCAAATTATCTTATCTGAATAAATACAAGTTTAGAGTATAGGACTTGATTAAGTATTTTGATGCTTTCAATATTGTTTCAATCCCTAGAGAAAGAAACCAGTATGTTGATGAACTAGCTTTAACTACAACTAACCTAATTCCAAATCAATATTCCTAAATGCTTAACATTAAAATGGTCCCATGTCCCTCTGTACCTAAAAATGTTAATCATATGCAAGTGTTTATTGATTACCAATAGATCATTGAATTCATGAACAACTCAAGAGTGTTTGAGTCTCATATTATTGATGAGGTCAATGAGAACTCTCTTGATAATGATAGAATTAATGAAAAGATAATGAAATTGAATGATAATAAGATTCCCAAAGGCATGATTACCTTGGAAAGACTGTTTGACAAAGATAATCTAGATGAAACTACTAAATTTCCCAAAGTAAATGGAAAATATTATAATGTAGTTGACCTAGGAACTCAAGGTCAACTTCAGCTATTAAACATTGGTATAACATCCACAAATGTAGAGTCTAAAAATCCTAGAGACCTACTAACTGGTTACAAGGATGTTATTTCATGGTCTTATGAAGACTTGAAGATATTTGACCCTTGAGTTATCACCCATACTATTCCCTTGAAAGAAGTTTGTAAACCCTTTAGGTAGAATCAAAGACTAATTAATCTTGTTTTATAACCATTGATTTATAAAGAGGTCAAGAAATTATTAGATGCAAAAATAGTTTTTCCAATTAGACATTCTACTTGGGTAGTTAATCTAGTACTAGTTAAAAATAAAAATGGAGAGATTAGGTTGTGTATAAATTTTAGGAACTTAAACAAATCTTCTAAAAAGGACAATTATCCTTTTCCATCCCTTGACCAAGTGACTCAAATTGTTAGTGGTTCTACCATGATGCCTTTCCTAGATGGTTTTTTAGGTTACAATCAGGTACTTGTTAGTAAGGAAGATAGAATTAAGATTTCATTCAAAATAAAATGGGGCACTTTTGCTTATAAGAGGATGCCTTGTAGAATCATAAATGTAGGATCCATATTTAAGAGAGCTATGGACTATGCCTTTCAAGGTCTCATAGGTAAATGTATCATTATATATATGGATGATCTGATTGTGTTTTCTAAGAATAGAGAAACTCACATAATACATTTCTAACAAGTATTTGAATGCTATCAAAGGTATGGAATTTACCTTAACCCTAAGAAAATCATATTTTGTGTAGTTGAAGGGAAATTTTTAGGACATGTAATAACTAGAGATGGGATTTCTATAGACCCAGATAGAGTCAATGTTATATCTAAAATAGAACCCCTAATTAGTAGAAAAGAGCTAAAGTTTTTATATGGGAAGATCAATTTTATAAGGAAATTTATTTATGGTTTTGTAGAGATTGTGAAACCAGTCAATGACATGTTAAAGAAGGATACAAAGGCTGAATGGAATGAATACATCCTTTAAGTATATCAAGGAATCAATATGATAGGAACCTATGCTAATAAGTCTTGACTTTACAAAATATTTTTATCTTAATTGTTTTTATTTTAAACATACTATAGTAGTTGTATTAACTCAAAAATTTGATAAATGTGATCATCTAGTTGCATTTATGAATACTAAATTTAGAAATGTTGAATTAAAATATTCCCTAATTAATAAACAAACATTTTCTTTGGTTAAGTCAGTCAAAAAATTTAGACATTATATTCTTAGGAATAAAGTGTATGTTATATTGATAGACCCTACTATCAATCTCATGTTGAATCAATGTGAATTAAGAGAAAGAAGATGAAAATGAATTTCCATACTCCAAGAATATGATCTTGAAATGAAAACTACCAAATTGGTGAGGTGTTAGGGACTAATTCAATTGATTGCTAACACTAATCCTAGATTGAGCATCTTGTAGATTGACCAACAATAGTTTCAACCAAATGACTGGAATGATGCAATCATTCATTTCTTGATTAATGGTGCTTATCCTAAAGGATAGAGTAGATAATAGAGAAAATCTTTGAGGCTTAAATTGGCTCATTTCTTGATCAAGGATGAGATTCTCTACAAGAAGAATTATGGATTGTATTTAAGATGTTTTTTAAAAGAAGAATCAGCTAAAATCTTAAGTATCTTTCATGATAAATTTGGGAGTGGACACCTATCTGGGAAAATAATAGCTTACAAGATCCTAAGGGCATGATATTATTGGCCAACCATTTTCAAAGATGCTCAAAGGCACGGTGGGGAATGTCACCAGTGACAAATATTTAATACAAAGGAACCTAAAGCAAATAGGCCCTTGAGGCTAGTTTTAGTTGACAAATCATTTTCTCAATGGGGTTTAGACTTTGTAGGGCTTATCAAACCTAATTATTCAACTTTTCATAAGTATGTTATTACTACCATAGATTATTGTACAATATGGACAATGGTAATAGTAACAAAATAGTATAGGACTAAATATTTGATCATGTTCTTAGAAGATAACATTTGCGCTAGGTTTGGGATACCAGTATCATTAGTCTATGATAATGGATGAACATTTACATATATAGAGATGAATGAGTGGGATTATGACAATAAAATAGATCTTAAGTTTTCACCTAATCATGACCCTTAGGGTAGTGGAGTTTCAGAGTCTACAAATAAGAATCTGATTAAAGCTATTAAAAAGTTTATAACTCAACAATCAAGAACATGGCATAAATTATCATTAGTCTATCAAACCTAATTATTCAAATTTTCATAAGTATGTTATTACTACCATAGATTATTGTACAATATGGACAATGGTAATAGTAACAAAATAGTGTAGGACTAAATATGTCATCATGTTCTTAGAAGATAACATTTGCACTAGGTTTGGGATACCAGTATCATTAGTCTATGATAATGGATGAACATTTACATATATAGAGATGAATGAGTGGGATTATGAAAATAAAATAGATCTTAAGTTTTCACCTAATCATGACCCTCAGGGTAGTGGAGTTTCAGAGTCTACAAATAAGAATCTAATTAAAGCTATTAAAAAGTTTACAACTCAACAATCAAGAACATGGCATAAATTGTTGAAGTGTGCTCTATGGGTAGATAAAACTAGAGCACCATTTATCTTTGTATATGGAAAAGAACCAATCTTTCTAATTACTCTCAAATTTCTTTCAAGTTTATATAGAATATATTGAAAGAGATCAAGAATATGCCAATTCTAGGTTACTTTATATCATCCAAATGGAGTATGCTAGAGAAGAAACATTTGCTAATTTTAGCAGACATCAAACCACTATCAAAATATGGTTTGATAAATGGTCAAAGATCAAGGTGTTCAGATAGGGAGACCTAGTTATCCTATGGGACAAAGCATTTGAGCCAAAAGAGAAACATGGCAAATTTACTTGTTTGTGGATTAGTCCCTACCAAATTGCTGAGACACTAGGAGAAAACACCTTTAAGGTCAAAGACTTACAGGGAGTAGAGTTCACTTTGCCAACTAATGGGTATTATCTTGATCATTATTTCTCTATTGTTCCACCTCAAGACCTTATGGAGTAATCTATAGGATTAGTTATAGTTAGTGTAGGTAGGCTTAAATTAGTTTCATTCATATCCCTTATTTTCAAATAGTGTTTATGAATATCTATTTGCTTGTTATGTGTTTTCTCTCTTTGATTTTTTCTCTGGATTCCAACAAGTCTTTTATAAGATAGGTCTTCATGCTCTTAATCCATCTAAGTACTCAAAATATATTTATAAACCAATAATGTAGATATGAATCTTAAACATTGGTTGATCATGGATTTTAGAAATTCTGAGCTTAATGTTATGTTTCTAAGAAATTGAATAAATTTTAATATATGGATTAATTATTATTTAAAAATATTAAACCTTATTTTGATCTAAGTTTTATATCAATAACGATTGCATGTGTTTGAGTGAAATTTCTAATTATCTTAACAAAGTCATGTTAACACTTAAGAACATTGCCTAGGATGAAGTCAATGACCAAGGATGATTGTATTGAAAATCAAATATTTAAAAAAAATCCTAAACACCTAGCTAATTTTGGTTTCCAACCTTTGTTAAAAAGTTAAATACAGTTTAAAAATACAAAAATAAAATCCTTATTGAAAATCTTAATGTTTTTTGAGTAAAGGTGATTTTAGTAACCTCTACTGGGGCTATGGATGCTTGACTGGTAGTGGAGCAAGGCCTAGAGTGAAACTAAAGGTATCTCTATTAAGGTTATGGATGTCTAGCTAGTGGTAGAGCAATGCCCAATCCTTCCCATTTTATTAAGTATGATTCATCATGAATATCCAAATATGTTACAAGTCTATGTTAATGATTAAGGTCATGAAATCTAGAAGTTATTCTCTAAATCCCAATACCAATCAGTAAGTGAATCAAATCACACACACAACATGACTGAGTTTTTATATTTGATGTTAATTCTACATTTGTAAGACTTGTTTCAATTATGAATTGATCTTAATAATGGTACTTGATCATGTGAAATTATTAGTCTAGCTATTATTTTTAGCCAAAAGTATTTAATTCTTCTATTCTATAATGTTTCCCCTAGAAGTCACCATTTATTGAGGTCAACATCCTCAATTTCTAAAAAAATGAGGACCCTTGTTCAAATTTTACAAATTGTGATATAAATTAAGCATTCAACTTGATCAATGTGCATTATTAAGTATCATGTGTTGATTTAGATTACATTAAAATGCTAGCACATGAATTTTATTTGATCTTATATAATGTTTCTAACTTTTGGCCCATGCGTTTCCATCTTGTAGGATCAATATATCTTTATTAGAATGAACAAATGTTTATGGGTTTATTCTTAGATGTTAATTTGACCCTTGGTTAATTAATATGGTCCCATTCAAATCATTATGTTAACATTTGGTCCTTAATTGGTTAATTGAATCCAAGTTTAAATAATGTTCAAAACCTTAGTTTATATTACTTTAGCCTAAGTTCTTATTAAAATGGATTCATATTTCTGATGGGTCACTTTATTCCATCTTAATCTTAGTTTAATTTTAACCTAAGTTTTAATTGAGTTTATTAATTCATTAAAACTTTAGTCTAAAATTTATGCTAAGTCTTTATATGTCTCGAGCACTTATTCTTTGATTTTATTGTTTTCAATTATGAATGAATGTAGGGCTACCAAGTGTCAAAACCTCAATTGATCAATTCAAGGATCAACAACATGTGGGTGATTACCTAAATTTAATATGTCAAAGTTCCCTAAATCAAATATAAATGGTGTATATTCTAACATACAAATATTGATTGATTATTTGTGTTGAGGACTATGGTCAATAAGTCAAGATCAAAAATTGATGGTGCATGTTCAATCATGCAAATGGAAATCTAACAATGAACAAAAATTCAATATGTCAAAAGATCCTAAAATTAAATGTAATGGTGAAATGTGTCACAATCATAGTAAATTAGTAGTAGATCAACTACCCTTGTTTGATCATATGATTAATGGATAAACAACAAGCATTTGATCATATAGATCAAAGATAAATGACATGAATTCAACCATGCAGATGGAGATCAATGGTGCATATCGATTCAATAGGTCAATAAGCCCACATTGCACATAAAGATACCATGTGGCATAAAACAATTAACTAGATGGATATTGACATTAGGGTACATATAAAATATGTAGGGCTTCCAAGTGTCACAATTTCAGAAGCCCAGATCAAATATTAATGACCAACATTGAAGGTCAAGGCCATGAAACTCCTAAGGAGATAGATGGATCAAATTCAATCAAATTTCCTAGGGGTATGGGATGAAGACATGTGTTTGAATTGAAAATGGTCATGTTTTAAAATTAAATAAATAGTGTGGTAAGGAGATGACACATAGGCAGGCATGTTAGTTCAAAAGATTTTATAGACCCAAGCATGCAAAGGTATAAATAGAAGATCAAAATATAATCTAGGTTATCAAATCAAATATTTCAAAAGAATATGCCACCATTAAATATTAATTAAACCCTCTAAAATCCCTTATATGTAATTCTTGCATTCATTATTTCAAGCCAAAAGAGAGATCTTGATAATCAAAGTTGTTTTAAGAGTCTAATCAGATAGCCATAAGAGTTGAATTAGCATTCACAAGTGGATAATTTAACCAAAATCATAGTAATGGTGACATATGGACCTACTTATAAGAAAGAGGTTAAATTATAATTATCATCAGATGTAGAGGGTAGAGTATTCAAGGATACAAAGTTCATGGCTTCTTAATTTAACACAAGAGACAATAACTACTTGATCTTGTTCTGGACCATAGAAAACTAGAGAATTTTGACCAAGGAGTAAGAGAATTTTCTTCTAGGAAAGAGACTATACAATGACATCATGGAAATTAAATTAATAAGACTCTATTATGTTACCACCAAGCCAAATTTATTGTATTGTATCGATGTCCTTAGTCTTATTTTTAAAGATGATAAAATTGATAAGGGTATACTTATCCATGAACCTAGTTTGAGGAAAATAACATATCTATCCCATGTTGTCTTTGAATCCTCTTATAAACTACCTAGGCCCCAAATAGACCTCTCTTGCATTAATGCATGTGCCTAGAAACATACCATGATGGACATCCTAGCTAAATGGTTATAAGCTGGTGACAAAGTCATCATAGATCCTAACAAGAAAAACCATATGAGATAATTCAGACTAGGATTCAGAATGGTTATGACCATATTGAATAAATTATATGTATTTTCACATACTGCACATGTATAACCTATACGATTCCCTATGGTGTATTTCATTATTGATAAAGTGGTAGTACCTCCTTTAGGTGAAAGCATTAGTATTTCCTTAAGCAAGTAGATCTATGGTATTTAAAAAAAGAAGATAATTGACTTTTTCATGATGTCAAATATGTTAGATGCCCTATGTGCCACAATTGAAATCCCTAATCAAAGAGAGTGGTCTCCAAATGGAGCTCAAATTATGTCTAATATTACTCAAAGTTGCATATTTATAAATATAGGGACCATGTCTAATTTATTTGTGACTATGTATATCCTACTTTGAGCTAAGCCATCAATGGTGTCCCCATGATGAGAATAAGTCCTTTAGTCAATAGATTCTTTGAGACAATTGGATATATCTAGTTATATCCTAATTATATAGTTATTATAATTGAAGGAACTTGAAGTGCCCCCCTTAAACTACTAGTACATGTGCCAGATAAGTTGGTAGAACAAGAAGTTGCATACCAATTATTCAATAGAATAGATGGGATCTGCAATACCAAGAGGAAAGAATTTCTCCATGGTTTTCCCATGACTATTGGTAGAGCCATTTTAGATAATGAGACCAAATTGAAGTAGCTTCAAAACACAAACTTACTTTAAATTTGTAGATTGATGATAATATATAGTGGGATCCCAATGGTAGGGTAAAAGAGCACTTGAAGATCAAAGGCATTTTATATGTACCTTATGAACATGAACCTAAAGAATATGAATTTATGTACACTAATGTAGCCACCTATCATGAAGTTGATAGAAGACTAAAGGAACATAATGTAAAACTTGAATCTAGATTGATGAGAGATCAGAAGATGGAAGATAGATGGTAGATTGGTCCTAGACAATATCATCTAGTATATTTTGGTCCTTCTAATCTTCCCCTAACTGACATATAAATAGATCGTAGACAAGAAGAAAGGAGACCAGGATAAGTTACTTCAATCTCCTTAGTCACTAGGTCTTCTAGAACAATAGAACAAGATTTGTCTCAATAGGAGCGAATTCACATGATAGATCTAGATCCACATGAATCTCTTTAAGATGCATTACAAATGCTTTCTAGGACTTATGAAATAGACACAGATGCAGAAGAAGAAAATTTTGAAGTGATTAAATAAGAAAAGGGAAAAGAAAAGTTATTGGACTTAATGATCATTGATCCTCCCAAGAGGAAGGTTGAGACTGTAATTGTCTAAAAGGAAAAGAAAAAAAAAATGACCAAACTTAATTTCCCTTTGAAGGATGCCAAATTATTCAGTGAAGAGAACCCAATCTATGGACCAACTATACCTAAATGGCTCATATATGAACCAAGGATGGAGAAGCTTTCTACTACTTATCACCGATGGGATCTAGTAAAGACTATAGACATCCCTCTATAATAAGAATTCAAGCCTTAGATAATAAAATTTCAAGATGAAGAAGAAAGGAGACTTACCACTCCAACTCAACCAATAGACCAGTTACAAGTAGAGCTTCCAAATAACCATATGGGCTAGTCTTTAGTAGGATTTATGTATGATCCAGCTACTATAGGCTTACAAAGAATAATTGAAATAATGGTCATAAAATAAGGATAGGAGGTTATACATCAAAGGGCTGAGCCTTTGGTTCACCTAACTCAGAAGAGAGAAAATAGACCAAGGGAAACCCCCATGTTTGAATAAGATGTTCTAGAGCTAGCCCAATCCCAGTCAAAAATGCTACAAGATACAACTAAAGGATTGAAATAAGAGAAGAACATTCTATAAGAACAATCTATTTTGTCAGTACTAGTAGACATTATAAATAACTTTGAAGCAACTATATTTGATAAATTAAATTCTTTGAAGGAAATAAGGTCCAAATTGGACATATCAAGTAAGCAGCATGCCATGGCTCTGAACCAAGTTAATTAGTGGCAAGGATGAGATAATAAAATAAAGGTTTTAATCAAGATATTAATGGAAAACCAAATCCATAAACTTAAAATGGCCAACCCATCACATTTAAATATGGCAATGATAATCTTGATGGAGAAAATTAGGGATATAACTAAGTGGTCAAAAGGCATAAAAGGTATATCAGGAGACTTAAAACAACTAGAGGGTAGAATGATACAGATACTAGGAGGTTTGATTAAAGATCCAACCATCCTCAGTCAAACAGGCCTAATAATTGATGAAGAATTTTAGTAGAGAGCTATTGAGTTCATCTAAGAGGTCAAGAGTAGAAGCAAGGGCAAACAGAGGAGCTATTCATAGAACCAATCATTAATCTTAGGTTGATTGATAAATAATATAACAAATCCATGAATATTTTGGAATAAAAGCAAAAGGTTGTAGCTACAGGGACATCTCAAAGTCAACAAGGTTGACTTAGATTATTCTTTTGTATAAAAAACATGTAACTCATTTGAAAAGAATATACTATTCTATAAAAGTATGTGCAATGTGTAATGCACATGGATTATAGGTTAGTGACATCTCAAAAGTGTCATTGGTATTAGAATATTTGTAATAAGACATTTGTCTTTGACACTTGTCTGATTCCCATTTGATAATGACTAACCAAAATATCCCAAGGTTGATCTTTAAACCTATAAAAGGGGGTATTATCATTGTAACAAAGGAAGAAGTTTTGAGAGCAAAACTATTTTTTAAATTTTGGATCAAGTAATAAAGGTAAGAGAATTATGTGAAGATTCTCTCATTTTACCTATTTATTTGTTATCATGGCTATGTCCTCAAGTATTTGTTCTGATGTTTATATTTATATTGATTTTATAAATTATAGATGTGCATGTATCAATGCATAGTTACTAATTTGAACTTTATGCTATGTTGATTTAAAGTCATTAGATTCATTTAAATATCATTGATTTTTTGGAAGATGTGAAAATGCAATTTTCTTATTTAAGGAAATCATTAAAGTGAATATGGTCTCTAGTTTGCATATTTTAAATATCCTTAGACATATGCCTAGTATATGATAAGATCTATACTATTTGGTAATTTCATGTCGTATATTGATTTAAAGATGCATATCTTTGATGAAATGAGTGCTTTGTCAAGATCTCTAAACTAAAGAGCAAAAAACACCTCTCTTTCTACCTTACCCTACCTATTTTGTCATTTTTTGATCAAATCACTATAGTTTACTTTCTAATTGTTAATATTCATGCTAGATTAGAGTTTTAGACTTTAGATTGTGATAATTATTCTTTATAATGAGATAAAATAACGTTCATCTTCATAAAACTTTAGGACCATGGTTTCTCTCAACAACCACTTGCATAATCATTTTTTGAAATAGTCAAATAACTTGGTTGCTACTCCACCACAATCATAGGAAGATCATAACTAGTAAATCATGCAAAATATTCTTTGAATCTTGAAATTAGAAGTATTTCCAACACTATATGAACCCTATGATACACTTACACACATCAACAGAGATTTTTAAACCAAATGTATGTTTCAAAAAATAAGAAATGAGAAATGTAGAAATGTGTCCACAATGGAAACATGATGAGAAATAAGATTATAAAATATTATGCTTAAGAAATTATTTTCATATATATATATATATATATATATATATCCTAAATCTAACCATATTTACTTTTTTTATTGTTAATTTTTTTAAATATTAAAACATCAGGGAAAGATCTCAACGTGTTATCATTAACATTAATTTAAATTAATCTATGGAAACCATTAAAATTTAGGCTATCTAAAATGAGTATCAAAGACAATTATACTAGGAAGTTATCCCATTTAAAATTATGTTCAACATAAGGCTTACAATACTGATTAAGCCTCATATATCTACCATTACCAAATACTAAAAATTTAGAAGTTTAGCTTATGATATTAGGTATTGTGTTGATGTGGCTTTCACTGACATCTCAGAAACACTTCATGAGTGATTAACCCTCCAAAAATGACTCCAAAATGTAGTCTTAATAATGAAACCATCAAATAGACTAGAAACACCATTTTCATGGCATCCACATTTTGGCCCATGAAAATGTGTAATGACAATTATCCATCCCATTTATTGAAACATGGGTCAAAACCATATCATCTATCCAATTAAAAACATCACCATAATTATTTGACATCAAATTATTCTCCTCATCTAATTTAAGTTCCTATGCATAGAGCACCACAAGATCTACATTAGTGTGGTTGAGTAGCAGTGTTAGTTAAACCATCTCCATGTTTACTCTCATAAAAATTAGTATCAAAAAATTGGCTCATATGTTATACAAGGATGTCAGTAAGTACCTTATGTTCATGTAAACTATCAATATCCATAGCATCTTTCACTGTAGAGGGGATTGTCTTAGACTAAAGTGGTTATTTGATAGAGACTCTCATAGGTTGATTAGGCACATGATATGCACCCAACCTATCATATCAAAAGCCTTTTTATTGGACCTAAAACTCTTAATAATAAAATTAATAAAGAATTTCATTCAAGATATTAAACTTGCATTAAATTTCCCTCAAAAAATATGAAGGGACTTCATTTTTTTTAGAAGATGGGACATCATAAGCATCCATTATTAGTCCCAAAAATTCTTTCTCATCAATTTATAGTGTCAGTAGTGGATTGGAAAATGTTTGAATTACATTATAAGTGGCATAATGGTTTTTGGATAAGTGAAAAATGAGAGATTTTTTTTTTTTTTTTCTTTTTTATCTCTCAAATTAACCACTAAAAATTTGACATTATTATAGTAGAAACTGTATCTCTCTCTATAAGATTCCCATCTATCAATTTAACATGTTACCATTTAATTGATTTCACCTACAATAATGACTCTAATGTATTTTCCAAAGAAGTATGGTAGGGGTTGGCTGAATGAGAATCCCTCATTGGCCTAATTAATTCTTCAATCTCTATTTTCTCTATTATATGTGCCACCAAAGCCTACTAATTACATGTGGGTTCTTATGGAATTGTAGGAGGGTTAAAAGGTTTTATGATTTTATATCTTCATCTTCTATTTCCATATTTTAGTCAATACTAGACAACCATCTAGCAGTTGTTTCTATTTTGAGTCTTAGTAAAATGAAATAACTCATATTTATAAGACATAGTTAGAGATCTACATTTTCAAAAAAAATAAAATGAAACTACGCTGCTCAAAAAAATAAAATAATATATCATTTTAGCTCATAAATGAGAGAACAATAAACAAATACAATATATTTCCCTAGTATTGAAATTGGATGTTCATCCCATAATGAAAAACCAAATTCATAATATGAAATAAAGATTTTATAACATTTATAAGAAGAAAAAAACTATAGCTGACTATAGGTGAGTGAGTACATGCATCTTACTATGCATTATAAAAAATTGCCAACAAGGCCATAGTATACACGAGTCAAAAAGAACGAATCTTATCCATGGAAACTGATGAACCATTATCCATCTCAATTTATGGCACCTTTATCTAGAAAAAGATCTAACAAGAAACTTATCTCATAATCAGACTTCAAAATTGAAGTTAGTAAGTAATCATTCTAGTCTTAATAAAATGGAAAATTTTCAAATTCTTTTGTTTCCAAATGAACCAAAGGATTTAAGTGGAGAAAAAAAAATCATCATTAATAACTAGAACAAAGATTCATTGGTGATAAATAAATTTAACTTAATTTTAATCAATTCAATAGAAAAATTAGAAATGACTAACTAAAATTATAGCTCCAAATATCTCATGATTAACTAAAATTTGATTGTCATTTTGTAAATCAGAATAGAGATTCATTTGTATAATTCATATGTAATTTAATAGTTCATATACTTTTTATAACCAAGTTTGAAGGGATACAAAATTAATCATTCAAATTACTTGAAATTTGATTGTCCATCTACTTTATTACCCACTATCCCACAGCAAGTGTCATTTGCAACACCAAATCCAATGCTTCATGCTACATGATTTCAACTTCGTGATATATGATTACAACTTTTAATTTAATTCGTATCAAACATTAATGTTTGATAGATTTGGTTTAGAAGTAATCTACCTCATATTATGTGGTGAAGTGCCGCAAAGTTTCAAATTTATAACTTTGAATGCATTTTTGACCCCCTCACGCACATGAATTTTAAATGAAATAAAAAATAAACCCATTTTTATGTTATGTGGCATTATATAATACAATAAAGGCATAAAAATTCATTTAATTTTGTTAAAAATGTAATATTATTTTTGTACTCTATATATATATATAATAATTATTATTATTATTATAATATCATATAATATATATGTTATATAGGTCAAAAATTAGTATTATATATTATATATTTTAGTATAATATATTTCAATACATACATACATGCATGTGTGTGTGTGTGTGTGTGTGTGTGTGTGTGTGTGTGTGTGTGTGTGTATTGAAATATATTATACTAAAATATATAATATATAATACTAATTTTTGACCTATATTAACATATATATTATATGATATAATAATATTAAAAAATATTTTACAAAATATGTAATTTATATAATATTAATATATAATTAATAAATTTAATATATAAAAATATTATGATATATATTATATGTCAATATTTTTATAATAACTAATATAATTTGTATGTGTGTTGGTAAGAGGGGTTATGTGAAGAAAAGAGTTTAAATCGGAAATTAAACCTACTAGTTAGTCCATACACATGACAATGTAAAAATAAGTTCATATAAAGTAATTATGGGTGAAAACCTATCGAGATCTAAATCACCATACAATGTTTTAGTCTACGATGGCTTGCATTCTTCATGTGAAGAGATAGCCTCTTAGCACAATCTTTACGTCAAAATTGTAACTCTCTTAGTTTCAATCAGGGGGCATTTGTATTAGCTAGATAAGGAGCTTAGTTATGGGTGATCAAGTTGTGTCTTGGTGACTGCGATGGAGAATTTGATTTTGTTATGACGGTGCAAAAAAATTAGAAGTGACCAAGAGGAATTTTTATTTTATAAATATGATGAAATTTTGAAGTGGGCATATATGTTCGAAAGACACCATATATTCCAATGTGTATGCTTACTATTATACCACCACCACTTTTTTATCCTAAAAATATTAGTAATTATGTTACATATTCAAAAAATATGGATGAAACTCCACTTATTATGCAAGATCCTATTATTTCTAATTCATTAGCATCGGTTCTAAATTTCCATGATGATAATTTTACTTCTATTTCCATATTTGAACTTTTATAATTTTCATTATGTTATGGTCGTGTAGCAGATAATTGAGCATGTTCTAATTCTGATGATCCCCTGGATGTGATCCAAAACCCATGGTAGGAGACCCATCAAGTATAATTTGTTGTAAAAAGTTTGTTTCTATTTTATTGGAATGAAATTCCCAAATTATACAATTTCTACATTTAGATACAATCTATAAATAGAAAGTCTATAATATATAGACATAATATATATAGTAAGTGTTATAAGGTAGCTAAAAATGATGTTGATTATCTTGGGATGTACCAGTAAATTGTCAAAATGCCCTTGAAAATCTTCCCAAAAGATATAATTAGATCTTGTGTTTCATCTATAATTTCTATCTTGATAAATGAAGTTTTGTTGATTCTTGTATTGAAATATTTTTTTCAAATAAGAGTAAAGTTGCTTGGCTTAATTTTTTATTTAAATTGAATTGATTTTACATGGATTGATTTAGCCACATATTTTTGACCCCATTATTGAGATTTGAAGTTGAAATATTTAACCTTGACTTTGCATTGAGATACCACACCTTGTTATCATGACTGAAAAGTTAATGTTTATAGATTGGTATGGTCTAGATTGCTTATGCCCTCACATAACCATAATTTAGATAAGCACACAAAATAATTTTCCAAGAGGTCTTTGAGTTAGTAGGTATGATTTTGTGTCACTTATTTTAATTACCATTTTAGAGTTGAATTCATCTTCAAATATTAGTTTTTATATTTAAGAAAGACTACTCGCCCTCATAGGTATTTGAATTGGTGAATTAAATTATCTTAAAGGTTTTTTAGGGGGGCCCAAAAATTAAGTAGTCAAATCTTTATTAGATAATTTGCTTATGTTATATCTTCAAAAAATGTGGATGAAACACTACTTATTATGCAAGAGCCTATTATTTCTAAATCATTACCATTGGTTCCAAAGTTCCATGATGATAATTTTACTTTTTAATTCCATATTCGAACTTCTATAATTTTCATTGTATGTCTTGTAGTAGATTATTGAAAATTTTCTAATTTTGATGATTACCTAGATGTGATCCAAAACCCATGGTAGGACACCCATCAAGTATAATTTTTTATGTTGGGGATTGACCAAATATGCTCAAGGGTTGATTACGGGTGTAGGGAGAGGTATGACTTAACACTCAACCAATTTTTTAATAAAAATCATTGAAGGCTTTGTGAATTTAGTAATTTTTTTACGTCATGCATTTTTTAATATAGATCATTATGCAATTGCCATGTCCACTATTTGATTGGTATCAGATTTTGGTTTATTCAGATTAACTTTGTAAGATGGCTTGATCTTAAATTTTCATGTATTAGATGAAGGCAATGTAGTGGCCCCAAACTTTATGTTGTTTAATGCAAGGAGTTTCATTTATTGATCATGTTTAGTGTCATTTAGTTGTTTATCATAAGTATGAAATTTTAGTGATACAAAGTGTGGCGGCAAGGGATGAAATGATACCTCTAATGCAAGAGGGTTATACAAGATATATTGTGAATCAAACACATAAATTGAATGCCTTTTAGTTGTTCTTCTCAATGAGAGAATTTTTTTCCTTCAATGCTTTAATCATTTGTGATGATAATTATGAAAAATACCCACCTTAGTTCCTTTACCTTGATTTATAAGATTTTTTATCAAATACAATTCTATATCTAAAGACATTTATAAAAGGAAAGTCTATATAATAATATATGGAAATTTATTTATAGACATATTATATGAATATAAAATGTTCTTGTGATAACTATAAATTATCTTGGTCATAATAGAATGGACCAATAATTTATTAGAATGCCTTAGAAATGATTTCCAAATGAGTCCATAACTTAAAATGGAATTGATCATCTTGGGATGTACCAGTTAATCATCAAAATGCCCTTGAAAAGTTTCCAAAAAGAGTATGTTGTTATTTTATTGGAAAAAAATTCCATAAATTATGAAAATGTAAATTTATATACAATTTATAAATGTAAATTATATTAATATATAAAAAAACTAGATATAGGAAGTGTTCTAAGGTAGTTAAATATGGTGTTGATCATCTTAGGGTGTACCAGTTAATTATCAAAATGCCCTTGAAAAGCTTCCCAAGAGATACAATTAAATCTTGTGTTTCATGATGTAAATTATTTATGAGCATTACAGATAATATATGAATGTTGTAGAGGATATTTATTAATTTAAATTTATGTTTAGGAAGGAAGCATAGAATAGTCACATTTGTAGTGCCCAGTTGTAGAATGGTTTTGATAATGCAATACCTATGGTCAACATCAATGTCAACTCAGATGACTACTCTCACAAGACTCTGTAAAATTTTGGCCTATTGGATAATATTTCAAAAATGTCATGTTTAACCTCGAATCTTGTAGACAACATGTCTCCCACCCTAGAAAAATTAGACCCTAGTGGATCCAAACCTTCATGGGTTCACATGTTTAAAGGCTTAGACCTAGTGGGCCAGGTCCACTTGGGCCCCCAAATTTTCCTATTAGATATAGCCAATGATACTTTCATCCCTGTTATAAACCCCATTATGAAATAGGCTAACATGAAGCTTATAAAATCTATTATTGCCAAGGTCTATGGTTATTGCCTGAACATAGATGCTTTTCAAAAATGGGCTAAAGAAAGATGGAAACCCAAGGGTCACTTCGAGGTGGTTGATCTAGCCAAGGGTTTCTTCTTTATTAATCTCTTTCTTGAAAAAGACTATATTAAAGCTCTCTTAGAAGGCCCCTAGTTCCTGTGAAAGGCAAGCATTTTGATCAAAATATGGAAGTCCAGGTCAAGCCTCAGTAACATAACCATGGATGATGTTTCCATGTGGGTTCTATTGACTGAAATCCTTATGGAATACTATCACCCATATTTTATTAATGGGATTTCTAGAGCTCAAGGACAATCCATCAAAATTGATCCTATCACTCTTTCATAGCAGAGAATAATTTTTGCACATGTTGGCATCTTCTTGTTGGCCAACAAACCCCTTGTTTATGAGATTAATATTAAGTCTAATTATGGTGTTTGTGTCTAAAAAATTATCTATGAAAATAATGAAATCATTTGTCCTAGATATGATGTTCCAAGTCACATGATCCAGGATTATCCCAAAAAAGGCTAGGATTTAGAGGACTCCTCTTAGTAGAGAGTCAAAGTGGATGCTTCAAAGAAGGATTCTTAGACATAATTATCACTTAAGATTAGCTCCCCCTGAACCCCCCTAAACACTCCCCTTGTTGGAAATCCTAAATCTTCTCCCTTTGCCAACCTAAAAAAGGACTCTATTATGGCCTCTCACCTTTATTTTAAGTTTGAAGTGCCAAAGTAGGACTTTAGCTTAGTCAACCCTATCAAGCATGGTTCCCCTTGTCCCCCATTGAATTCTATTCCTTCTAATAGATTTAAAGTTATGGAGTGTTCTAACCCTTTATCCCCTCTTTTTTATTTATCTATCTCCAAGCCAACATGTGATTTTTATCCTCTGGGGATGCCCCCTACCCCCTCCCCTCACCTCTCTCCCTATCTCTCCTCTCCCCTTTCCTTACCCCTTCCTAGTGTCTCTTCCCCTCTCCCAAACCTTTATTTCTACCCTCTCCCCCCTCTTCCATCCCCTTGGTCTTGTCTTCCCTACTTTGTGTGCTTCTCCTCTCTTGTCCCTTTGGGATCCTCCCTTAAGCCCTCTACCCCCTTCCCCACCTTCAATTTCTGACCCTCCCTCTCCCTCAATTCTTCCTCATGGAACCTCTCCCACTTATTTTTCTCCCCTATGTAATCTTCCCCTTTCCTAATTCTCCCCCCTCTTCCTCCATCTCCCATCCCCCCTACTCTCAGAACCCACCCAAGACCTTACCTAAAAAAGTCCCCTCTTTGTTGACCCCATCTTCTCCCTTTTCCCTCCCCCCCAATGTTCCCCCTCTCCCCCCTTCCCACGTTCCCCACTACTTGGCAAAGAGGTGGGGAAATGTTCTAAACCTATGTATCCCTCCTTAGACCCCTCTAATATGATGGGCTTATCACTTGTCCTAAAACTAAAAGAGGTAAGAAAAAATCCAATATTCATGTTATTCCTAGACTAGTTTGTAGATCCCCAAGAATGATTACTGGGAACTTAGAAACTACAAAAGAGATTTATAATGGCTCTCATCATACTCTTAAGGTCCAATGTGATAATAAATGACTGTTATTTCAAGGAACATTAGGGGATTAAATAAACCCAAGAAACAAAGGACCTTTTGTAATACTATTAAAATGGTCAATCCTTCTATTCTACTCATTTAGAAAACTAAAATGGCTCATTTTGCCCTTAAAACCAGTGTGGCACAAATCTAGAAAAATGCCCATGTCCTCTCCTGAGAGTCCATAGGCACCTTAGGTGGTTTGGATATCTTCTATAACCCAAATGCTCTAGAAGGAGACATGCTATGGAAATCCACCAATCAAATCTCATTTCTATTCACTGATATTGCAAGTAAGGACAAATGGATTCTAACCAATGTTTATGCTCCCAACTCCAAAACTATTAGGAATCTTCTTTGGAAAGTATTATCAAATTTTTTAAAGACTTGTACTAATTGAAAATGGATTTTGGTACATGACTTCAACAATCTGCTCACCCCTAAAGATAAAAATGTAGACTTATTGATCTCATAGATAGCATGCTAGAATTTAATGACTTCATTTCCAATATAGGCTTAGTATATGTGGACCTCAATGAAATTCTATTTACATGGTCCAACAAGAGACTGAAAGAAAAAATAATTCAATTTCTCTTTGATATATTTCTAATCTCTTCAAATTGGGACATTCTTTATTCTAGTAGACTCTCCTTTCTACCCAAGATTGGGTTTGACAACAATCCCCTAGTCTTTGAAGTAGATAAAATCTCTAAACCTAAATGCAATCCCTTTAGATTTGAAAGCATTTGGCTTCATCACCCAAAATTCATAGAATCCCTAAAATATTGGTGGAAATAACCCTTTCTAGGTTCTTCCATGTTAATTCTCATAAAAAATCTCAACTTCCTTAAAAATAAGCTAAACATCTAGGACAAGGAAGTTGTTGGGGATATTTTTCTATAGAAAAAGGCCCTTAAATTGGAACTTTCAATTTTTGAAAAGGCTAGTGCCTTCAATAATTATAATGAGGATGTGGATTTTAAGGAAAAATACCTCCTATGTCAGTTTCACAACCTAGAATAAAAATAAGAGGTTTTCTAGAAGCAAAAATCTAGATGCTTATAGTTGAAGGAGGGTGACAAAAAAATAAAAAAATTATATCATTCAGTTTCAAGACATAAGAATATAAACATAATCAACCAATTAAAATTAGAAGATGGGACTAGTAGTAGGGACAAATACAACATATCCTACCATATTTCTAATTTATTTAATAACATTCTCTCAGAGGATGGAGAACTTGAGGCTTCGTTAGGCTCTTCTGCTCTCTCCAATTTTGACAAGGTCTTCTTAGTTGTAGATAATGTATCTCTCATCAAGATCCCATCAAATGAGGAAATTAAAAGCATATTTTTCTCCATGGAAGGCCTCAAGGCACCCAAACTAGATGGGTTCCCCCCTTTTTTCTTCTAAAAGTTCTGGGACATTATCCACCTAGAGGTTAAAAAAGCTGCTAACAAATTCTTTTATTCTAAATCCATCATCAAAGAAATCAACAATATCTTCCTAGTCCTAATCCTAATCCTAAAAAAATAAGGTGCCACTAAAATTTAAGACTTATAACCTATTAACTTATGTAATACCACTTACAAAATCTTGTCCTCTATTCTGGTCAAATGAGTTCTATCCCTTCTTGATTCAATCATTGGGGAGCAATAGGGGGATTTTATGGTAGGCAGACAAATCACCAATGACATTGTCCTAACTTATGAAGCTATAAATTCCATCACCAAATCCTCAAGGTAGGGAATTATACTCAAATTGGACATGTTAAAGGCTTATGACTGAGTTTCTTGGTTCTTTTTTATGCAAATTTTAGAAAAGCTAGGGTTGAATCATGATACCAAGAAAATTATCTAGAATTTCCTTGTCATCCCAAAGTTTTTTATTATTATAAATGGGGTCCTAAAAGGATTATTTCTTAATTTAAGAGACTTATAATATGGATACCCCCTCTCTCCATACCTCTTCATCATTTTAGCAGAAGCCTTGGGGAGAAGCTTGAGGCAAGCCTGTAACCAAGCCCTGATAAAGGGTATTTCAATGGCCCAGAATATAGATCCTATCACCCATCAATATTTTTTTGATGACACAATTATCGTAGGATATTCTTCTCTTAAGTAATCCAAACTCATTAAATACATTCTAAATAGCTATGGAAAAATGTCTAACCAATGCATCAACTTTTAAAAGAGTTTCCTATTTTTCATCAATACACCACCCATTCAACAAATAAGAATCACCAAAATCCTTAACTATAAAGTGGTAAAATTTCCATAAAACCACTTAATAATTCCTCTCTTCATGGAAAAAATGGAATATCAACCTTGGAACCCCTTAATTGATCACATCCAAAAGAAATTAGTGGGCTAGAAAGGACACCTCCTCACCGAAGGAGGGAAATACTAACTCCTCAAGGCATCTATTAAAAGCATTCTTGTATACCAAATGTTCATCTTCATAATGTCATCCAATATTATCTCCAAAACTGAACAAATACAAAAAAATTTCTATGGAGAGGCACTAAATAAATATTTAGACTCAATCTAGTTGCAGGGGAAAATGTTTGTCTCCCAAAATCTAATAGAGGTCTTGGCCTAAGAAGCATAAAATACATGAACAATGCCCTACTAGTAAAAATATGCTAGTGCCTAATGAAGGATAATGGTTAATTAACAATAATCCTAAAGGATAAATACTTTAAAGGGGTGGAAGAGGATGACTTTCTATGGGAAAAAGGCCTTGCTGATAGATCGACCTTTTGAAAAGCCATAACTAGCTACAAGGATCTATTGAAGAGTGGCATCTTATGGAAAATTGGTAAGCAAGAAAATTTATTTTTGGAAAGATTCCTATATATCCCCCAACCCCCTCTCTGCCTAAGGGACTTGGGTCGGGTGGTATAGATATCTCAAACAAATATGGGGCTCCAAGATAAAAGACTACTATGAAATCAAGGAAAGAACAAAGTGTTGGAAGGTCCTCCCCAATGAAGATATAACACTAGAAGAATATTAGGCATTTTGTAACCTCAATATAGAATTAAGATAGGTTCACATCCCCTCCATATAAAATTAAGATAATTTTAATTGGTTAGCAGAAGACAACAACTCCTACTCGATGACCTTGGGTCATGCCACTGACCTCAACTTAGAAAGTAACTAGAATATTTGGAAAAAATATTGGGTAAAGCATCTAACTCCCAAAGTAAATTTACTATTTTGACTTGTGGCATAGAATAAAATTATAATAGTGGATAATTTATCCAAGAAAGGATTTATTGTCCTCAATAGGTACCTGATCGATCAAAGCGCAGAAGATTTTATTCATCATCTTTTTCTTGAATGCCCCCTCAATCTAACTTTGTTTAATTGGTTATTAAATCACCTTAGTATGGCCTAGGTCAAATAGAAAAATATCTTGAATCTAATTATGCAATAGAATCCCCCTTGGAATATACCTTCCATGGTCTTTCTTTGGCATCTTCCCTTTTCTCACTGGTTCTAGTGCATATAGAAAATTCATAATGATGGTCTTTTCCTCAATAAAAGGCACCAACTAAAGAGCATCTTCCCCCACCTCTACCAAACCATTTCAAAAAAATAGAAATATTTCCCACCTAAATATAAAGACCCTACCCCCATTTGACCTTGCTCATTCTCAAAAACTAAGATCTCTAATAGTTTTTATGTCCTTCCTCAAAATATTTAATCCGTAAACACACTAAATGGAAGGTTCATTCAGATAGTTGGGTGAAACTAAATTTTGATGACACCTCTAATGGCAACTTCGGCCCTATAGGGGGAGGATTTATTATAAGTAATTCTAAAGGGGAGATGTTGGTAGCATATATAGGTCCTAGGGGTAATCAAACAAACCACCTAGCTGAGGCCAAGGTGGCACTATGGGGCATATAGTTGGCATCAAACATCAACCATAATAGTATTATCTTAGAGGGAAATTTTTTGAACATCCTTAATGCTTTGGAACAAAAAATATACCCTCCCATACCATTAAGGACATCAATAATAATTCAAATTGCCTTATAAAGGGTATACCTCATCTGAAACTCATACACACTTACAGGAAAGGAAATGGTGTGATCAACCTCATTTCCAACATTAGAGTTGATCTCCACCTTTTAACTAGCTATCAAAATGTAGGAAGCATCCCCTTAGATGTTCTTAATGTCATTCATGTTGAAGATACCAATGCAAATTTAAAAAATAATCTCTTCACATGTGTATGACCTCACCTTGAAGGGGCAGATCCATTTCCACAATCATTTCAAAAGAAGGGGTCTTAATTATTTTTATGAGCCTTCGATGGGATTTCCCACCCATTTGTGCCTTATTTGGTTCTGACCCATCTAAAAACTTCATCTCTCTCATTTTGAATCTATGCTTTCAATCTTCAAGGGTAGTGATAGGGATCAACTAGAACCTACTTCTTGTAAGGAGGTCTATGAGCAAAATAAAGTATGGAAGAAGCTAAAAAAGGGGAGACTTAATTTATGGAATGTATCACTGATCATAATGTTGAGATTGCTCAGGACTTCATGTTGGCTTGGACAAAGTATGGCATCACCATTAATATCTCAGAGGAGTTCATCGATAATACCACTAGAATTTCATGCATAGGTGCCAAGGAATTCAAGGACTAATCAAAAAATCAAGAATCCTTGTAGCACTTTTTCTGAACCAATGATTTTGTATAGATGGACAAAAAAGTATTTCAACAAGCTGATCTCCCACACTGTTGGCCCAATATTTACCTTCAGATCATGTGATACATGACACTTGAAGGTGAATTTACACTAATATTTTTCCACCATTTTCTGCTTCTCAATCATTTCATTGAGTTTAAAATCAATTTTCCCTATTCCCTACTAAAGTCCCTAGAAAGTACCATCTTGCTTGACCAAGTGAATGATACCAATCTCATACTTTACCAAAGTCTGATTCTCCTTATTGTTAAGCATGGTCAAGCCCTTTTAGGTTGGGAGGTTCCCCCCAATGGATCCTCTTCTAGGGAAGACTCCTTGATGGAAGATCCTATCAAGGGATTCCACCTACCTTCTAAATGCTCCACCTAGAACATCTTATTAGTGTCCCACCTAGATGACCACCCTCTCAAATTGATATTTATCCCCAAACTAAAACCTATTGAAATAAGACCCCTAAAAAATCATCTTGAAAAGGAAAAGCCATTGTAATGGAAGAGGTGGAAAGAAAAAATAGTTTTTGAAAAACTTTAAATTGAAGATACAATAAGCTAGGTTTGGTTTGGCCAAACTCATCCAGGATTGGAATGCACTACACAAGTAGGATGGAGAAATAGTCCCGACCTTTGTTCACTCTAATTAGCCCCCATAGTCTCATATTTTGAAATCACCAAAGGTTTTAAAATCTCCCCTTAAGGCTCCCCCAAGGGGGTCCCCCCTAAATAGTCTACCATGCAGGTAAAAGGCAAAAAGCACCCTAGAATGATCTTCCTCAGTGAAGTGGTAGAAGGCCCTAGGAGTCACACTCGAGCTAAAGTTTTAAAGGACAAATATACCATCCTAGTGAAGGACACTACTGATGTTAATGATCCTCAAGAGGGACATTCTTCCTAGTTCTGCTAAGGTTTCCTATTTTCTATTTTTGTTCTAAGTACTGTTACTTTTTGTTTTTTGTTTTCTTGGCCTTGGTTGGCCTATTAAATTTTTTGTAATGCACTCTTATGTTTTCAAGTCCCTATAAACCCTAGATTTTATTGTATTAAATAAAAAAGTCTTGTGTTTCATCAGTAATATAATTTCTATAATATTGATAAATGAAGTTTTTGTGATTAGTGTATTGAAATATTTTTTTAAGAGGAGTAAAGTTACATGGCTTACAATTTCCTGTTTAAATTTAATTTATTTTACATGGATGTGATTTGGCCATGTATTTTTGAATTATCATTTTATAAAGTAGAATAGATATTCATTTGTATAATTTTTATGTAATTTAATAGTTCATAGACTTTTCATAACCAAGTTCAAAGGGCTACAAAATTAATCATTCACATTACTTCAAATTTGATTGTCCATATGTTTATTGCCCACTATCCCATGCCAAGTGTTATTTGTAATACCAAATTTAATGCTTCATGATACATGATTTAACCTTCATTATATGTCATTGTAACTTTTAATTTAATTCCTACTTAACATTAATGTTTGATGATTTGGTCTTCAAAATAATATACCTCATATGTTATGAACATGGTGGATCACCGTAGAGTTTTAAATTTGTACATGTTAGTGAATTTTTGACTCCCTATTGCACATGAATTTTAAATGAAGTAGAAACTTGGTCTATTTTCATGTTACACAGAGTTATATAATACGTTAAAGGCATAAAAATTTCATTTAATTTTGTTACAAATATAATATTATTTATGTACTATTAACAATATATAGATGTATTGAAATATATTATACTAAAATATATAATATATAAAATTGATTTATAACCTATATTAACATATATATTATATGATATATAATATTTATTAATATTAAAATATAGTTTATAAAAGATATAATTTATATATAATATTAATATATAAAAATATTATGATATATATTATATATCAATATTTATTTAATAACTAATATAATTTTTATGCGGGTGTGTGTTGGTAAGAGGGGTTATGTGAAGTGAAAGAGTGTAAATCAACAATTAAAACCACTAGGTATGAAAATTCATTACAATGTCAAAATAAGTTCATCTAAAGTAATTGTGGGTGCAAACCTATCAATATCTGAATCACCATGAAATCATTTAGTCTACGATGGCTTGTATTCTTCATGTGAAGAGATAGCCTCTTAGCAAAATTTCTACGTCAAAATTACAAGTCCATTGGTTTCGATCATGGGACATCTATATTCACTAGATAAGGAGCTTAATTGTGGGTGATTAGGTTTTGTCTTGGTGATTGCAATGGAGAAATTGCTTTTGTTACAATGACACTAAGAAAATTAGAAGCAGACAATAAGAATTTTGGATTTAGAAAAATGATAAAAATTTGAAGTGGACATATATGTTTGAAAGACACCATCTATTCCAATGTGTATGCCTACTATTATACCACCACCACTTGTTTCTCTTAAAGATATTATTAATAATGCTACATCTTCAAAATTGTGGATGAAACTTCACTTATTATGTAAGAGCCTATTATTTATTAATCATTATTATCAGTTTCAATGTTCCATGATGATGATTTTACTTCTATTTTCATATGTGAACTTATATCATTTTTATTGTATGGTCTTTGAGAGGATTATTGAACATTATTTAATTTTGATAATCTCCTAGATTTGATCCAAAACCCATGGTATGAGACCCATCAAGTGTAATTTTTTGTGATGAGTTTGTTGCTATTTTATTAGAATGAAATTCCCTAAATTATACAAATCTACATTTAGATACAATATATAAATGGAAAGTCTATATATAAAAATAATATATATATAGTAAGTGTTATGAGGTAGTTGAAAATAGTGTTAATCATCTTGGGATGTACCAGTTAATTATCAAAATGCCCTCGATAAACTTTCTAAGAGATATAATTAAATCTTGTGTTTCATTTATAATTTCTATAATCTTGATAAATGAGGTTTTGTGATTCTTGTATTGAAATATTTGTTTAAAGAGGAGTAATTAAGTTGCTTGACTTATTTTCTTGTTTAAATTTAATTAATTTTATATGGATGTGATTTGGCCATGTGTTTTTGATCCCATTATTGGGATTTGAAGTTGATGTAATTATTTATTGGCTGAAATGTTTAACACAGACTCTGCATTGATATATGACACCTTGTTGTCATGAATGAAAATTTAATGTTTATAGATCAGTACGGTTTAGACTGTTTATGTTCTCACATAACCATAATTTAGATAATCATATAAAATACTTTCCCAAGAGGTCTTTAAGTTAATAGGTGCTTTTTTTTGTCACTTATTTTAATTACCATTTTGGGGTTGAATTTGTCTTCAAATATTAGTTTATAAATTCAATAGAGGTGACTCACCCTCATAGGTATTTGAATTGGTAAATTAAATTATCTCAAAGGTATTTCTAGGGGGGCTAAAAATTAAGGATTCAAATCCCTGTTAGATAATTTGTTTATGTTACATCTTCAAAAAATGTGGATGAAACTCCACTTATTATGCAAGAGCCTATTATTTCTAAATCATTACCATCGGTTCCAAAGTTCAATGATGATAATTTTCCTTCTATTTCTATATTTGAACTTCTATAATTTTCATTGTATGTCTTGTCATGTATTATTAAACATTTTCTAATTATAATGATCCCTTGGATGTGATCTACAACCCATGGTAGGACATCCATCAAGTGTATTTTGTTGGGACTTGTATAAGTCAGGGATTGACCAAATATGATCAAGGGTTACTTATAGGTGCAAGGAGAGATATGATTCAAAACTCAATCAACTAAATAATAAGAAGCAATGAAGGCTTCATGAATTTAGTAATTTTTTTATGTGATGCATTTTGTAATATAGCTCACTATGGCACCACCATGTTCACTGTTTGATTGATATCACATTTTGGTTCATTCAGATTAACTTTGTAAGATGGTTTGATATTAAATTTTCATGTATTGGATGAGGCTAATGTAGTGGCCCCAACCTTTAGCTTATTTAATTCAATAAGTTTTATTTCTCGATCATGCTCAAGGTCATCCAATTATTTCTCATAAGTAGTAAATTTTACTGCCATAATATTTAGTGGCAAGGGATGAAATGATACCTCTAATGCAAGAGGGTTATGCAAGATAAATTGTGAATCAAACACATAATTTGGATGTATTTTAGTTGTTCTTCTCAATGAGATATTTTTTCCCTCCAATGCATTAATCATTTGTAATGAGGATTGTGAAAAGGCCCCACCTTTGTTCATTTACCTTCATTTACAAGATTTTGTCCCAAATACAAATCTATATCTAATGACATATATAAAAGGATTCAAGTATAGCATATAATAATATATGAAAATCTATTTATAGACATAATATATAAATAGAAAGTGTTCTTGTGATAGTTGGAAATGATCTAGGTCATCATAGAATGGACCAATCAGTCATCATAATGCCTTAGAAATCCTTTCCAAATGAGTCAATAGTTGAAAATGGAATTGATCATCTTGGGATATACCAGTTAATCATCAAAATTCCCTTTAAAATCTTCTCAAATGACTCTGCGCTAAGATATCACACCTTGTTGTCATGAATGAAAAATAATTATATATATATTGGTATGGTGTAGGCTGATTATGCCCTCACATAACCATATTTTAGATAAACCAGCAAAATCCTTTCCCAAGTCTAAGTCTTTAAGTTACTAGGTATGATTTTGTGTCACTCATTTTAATTACCTTTTGGGGTCAAATTCATCTCCAAATATTAGTTTGTAAATTCAAGAAAGGTGACTCACTCTCACAGGTATTTCAATTCGTGAATTAAATTATCTCAAAGGTATTATATGGGGGCTAAAAATTAAGGAGTCAAATCCCTATTAGATAATTTAATCATGTAATTTAATGAATAAATATAAATAGACCTTTTTAATAAGAATAATTATAATCAAAAATAAATATTTTTATATTAAAAAACTATCTAAGTTTACTATTTATTTTTATTAAATAATGTACATTGTTTAAATGTATAATATTTTTAAATATATAAATAATTTTACATGTTAGAAATTTTTATATAAACTTTTAAATTATTATAGAATTAAAAATTTATGTGTGCTTCAAAATTTGAGTTAAGTTTATCTTTTTATCTTTCCATTATTTTCTCTTTTAGTTTTTATCTCTCCCTTTAGAAAGATGAAAGAAAACTTTTATTGACTATTAGGCTAATTGTGGCATTAGTGATGGGAACATTGACCCCATTTTTCATTATCATTTCTATAAGTCCTTCTTGTCAGGTATTTAATCTATTTAATGTATTATTTCACTTTATCTGAAATGTATGATTTGTTTGGCTTCACATGATCCTTTTATTTATTATTTACCATTTTAAGTTATTGAATCACTAAGATTTAGATAGATCTAGATTTTTGTTATGAAATGGTTGAGATAATGAAATGGTAAAGATTAAGATTATTTAGAGCTTACTTTTATTCAATAAGGACCCAAATGGTGAATGTGGGGGGAAAATAGACATTTTTATTAACTATAAGCAAATAATCATAGTAAACAAGTACTATGATGTGAGAGGATTTCAATGGTTCCGCCCTATCTCTATCTCCTCACATCACTCATCTATTGGTTTTGTTCAAGATACTACATATTATTTTCATTTTAGTCTGAGTTGAAAAGTCATTTTTTGGCTTGTTCTTAGTTATTATTAATTGAGTTGAATTGTTTCCATTTTATACTAAATTGAAAAGTCATTTTTTAGTGTGGTGGACCTTTCCATCATGCTACATCATAAACTTTAATGAATGAATGATTGAATAACACCTAGCATTAATATTTGGGGTGGAAAACTTTTCTCCCATGCACCGATATTCTTAGGTAGAGGGTTCCCATGCATAATTATATATTAAAAAATTGCTTATAAAATATTTGCACCTTAAAAATAGGAGCATCTATTATTTAGGGAAAAAAAATTTAGGGGTGAGAAGAAATAGGGGCTGAAGATTTGTATGGTTGCTCTTTTTGTTTGTTTGCCAACTATCATTTATATCTAATCAATTTTTTTTAAACAAAATTTTTGTAGTGAAATAATCCTGATTTATCTTAGTAGCATGTATTGCACATAATTTTTATAGTCTTTAGAGCACATCTAGGTATCTTCAGATCATCCTATACAGGTTTTCAAAGTACCCTATACATGTCTTCAGAGCATTTTTAGAATTTTTCAAATAATCCTATGTATGTATTTAGAGCACACCTAAAGCATCTTCAAAGCAAATACAAAACATCTTTAGAGTGTTTTCAGAGTGTTTAATCTTCAGAGCTCACTTGTTGAATCCTCAAAATTATAACTGAAAGAGTTGTCAAAATTAAGTGTTGCCTTCTCAAAATTACCCAATCATTAGGATGTGTTGTTGTACTCAAAATCACCCCATCCTTGGGATGTGTTGTTGTACTCAAATATGTGTTATTCATCCAATTTATACATAATAACAAGGTAAAGAATTAGCAATAAATCACATATAAAAAAAGAATAAATTGCATTCATATCTTACTTAGATCAGAATTTAACTATTAAATACACTACAATATATGATCAGAGGCAATAGTTTATGGACATTTTATATAACTATGATGAGCTATATGGGAACCTAAATGGTACAATATAAAAAATTGGAAAAATATTGTATATATTAAATATGTATTCCCCTTGTTGAAGGAATAATTCCAAATCATAGGCCACTTTGAGGGAACTACCTCCTTTGAGCTAGGCTTACTTACAAATAACTCTTTGATGCCCTATAACATCATATGCCCCTATACTTATCGTATTTATTACCTACCCCACTCTATATTCTAATGCATGTTGGATTATTTACTATACTATTATACCCCTCTAGGTATATTACATTGCATCTCCCTTGAATATATTTCACCTTCAAAACATGATAATAAATAGGAGGAGGACCAAATGAAATCCAGACCAAAAATAGGTTGAAGACCAGATGGAAGCTCTGTCATGCATTCATTTCTACTTCCACTTCTTCTGTCGATGCTGAGATATGAACATGGATATGAATAGTGTGAATGTAAGCAGTATAGCATGAGATGGAAGTATATAGAGAGATTAGTATAAAACAACCTCAATAGAAGATAGGTCATTTAGGAGGTTAGAATCAAGAATTGATATTTGAAGTGTGACAATTATATAATCAATTTTAGAATAAGGGAACACAAAATAATTGTCCTTATGAACCAACTAAGGGTATATGCCATCCCCCTTAGCAGTATTTTTTTGAGGGAGGTGGAGCCTCAATTCCCTACTTGGGATCTATGATTGTTAGCTTGCCTAAATGGACTCATTGGATGAGTGTTTGGGAACTTCTAGAACTTGTTGTAGTGCTTTTATGGTTTGAAGGGGTGTTTTTTAGAGATGTTGCTAATTAATGTGGTATTTAGTGAGATTTTTTAAGCCCACATATTCCATAATTATGTGAGGAATGAAAATTTAAACCTCATGTTGAATTTTATCATTAAGACCACTGATGAAGAAACATGGGAAGAAGGCATTGGAGAAGCCTCTAATTTGGTTTGCAAGTGATTTAAATGTTTCTTGATATTCTCAGATGGTCCCTATTTTTGATGAAGTTGAGTCAAGGCCATAATGAAATTACCTCTAGATAAAATAGGAGTCTCCATGATTACAATCAAATGGATGTCAATTTTAACCAAAAATGTGTTTGTTACAATATGACCAATAATGTTTTTGATTTTTGATTTTTTGATTTTTTGATTTTTTTTAAAAATCATAGTAGTCACTAAAATAGTGATAACTTTAAAATACTAAACAAAAATAAAAACCAAAAACTATTATACAAATTTAAGATAAAGGATCACTAAACCTAGAAATGGTTTGACATGATTCATTATAGTTTGAGAGCAATTTAACAAAAACTAGTCAGGTTTTTTTTGATAAAAACAAAAATTTGCACTTTTAATTAAATTTTTTTTGCTTTAAATTACAATTGGGATGAGAGAAAAGGATGTAGATATTACTTATTGAAAGCATTAAAGATGAAATGAAACTCCCAAATACACCTCTCCAAAATGTGTATGAAACAAATATCATAGAAATAGCCTTGAAAAGTGCTCTAATACCAGATGATAGGAACCCAAATGCTACAATATAAAAAATTAGTCAAATACTGCATAAATTAAATATATATATTCCTTTTATTTAAGTAACAAATCTAAATCATGGGCCACTTCGAAGGGGATACCTCCTTTGATATAGGCTTAGTTATAAATAACTCTTTGATGCTCTATAACATCATATGCCCCTATACTTATACTATTTCTTACCTACCCCACTCCATATTCTAATGCATGTAGGATTATTCACTATGCTATTATACCCCTCTAGGTACATTATAATTTATACCCCACAATTTACCTTTTGTAAGTCCTCTTTAAAATAATTGGGATGACTAATATTTAATCTAAATTTTTTGAGTCAAACCTCTGACTCAGATCGTAAACTTCAAAATGATGGCCCTAGTCATGGTGGCCCCTTGGCAAGAATCCAAGATCTTTGACAATTATATGCAACCAAGCTTGAAATTTAACTTCTGCTTGAGAACTCTAACACTCCCATGGAGATAGAGGATATATAATGATAGGAGACCTAAACCTCATCCTAATCTAGACATCTGAACCTCTTTCCTCTAAGAGATGAGTGATTATGTGGAAAACTCCTTTAGATATTCTTAGACTCCATCTAATATTGGTGGGGCTTAGGACTTTCATGTTCTTCAACTCAACAAGTAATTTCTCCCACTTGGAAATACTTACATTAATAACATTGGTAGAATGGTGGTTTATAAAACCTCTAAAAGTAGCAATATTAGATCTTAATAGCTCATGATAAATGTTCTTCATATATATATATATATATAATACAATGGTTTAAAAGTAGAAATAAGTTTCTTTATTTCTATAAATTATGGTCTTGTGCATAACCCAATGGTGCTTTTTAATTCCAAAAATCTATTAATGGCCTATTGCCATGTCATTTGGTTTCTTAGATTGGAGAAAAGGGAATGTAATTATGTCTTTCCAATAAATAAATTTATCAAAATACCAGATTGATATCCTAACAACAAATTAAAATTATGGAACTCATAAATGGCATCATACCTTTCTTCAGTGCTCTTTAGAAAAATGTCCATAAATACATGCTCATCTTTAATTATATGTGGAAAAACAAGGGAAATTAACTAAATTTGCCATTTATAAAACTTTTAATGTAAAGAACATAAACTGATGAGGATTGCCTACATAATAATAGTTTTTATGAAATATCACAAATATGCTAGATAGAATCCTGGGCTTTCTAAAATTACGGTTGGGATTCCTCCAATTGCCTCTAATATTATTCCTTAAGTTTGACATTTTCATCTTTCAATTTTTGAATTTTCTTCTGGGTGCTATGCCAGACAGAGATTATTTCATGTAATGGAATAGGAAAAAAGGGAATAACTCTTGTTGGACCCTCTATTTAAACTATACTTTCTCATGTTTCTCCTTGTATGGCCTAAATAGAGGCTTGTAACTCATAATTTTTAGCAGTGAGCTCTATTATTATATTAGGATGTTAGTTAAACATTGAGTTTATATTAGAAATACTTTCTCTTAGATTATTAATCAAATTATGTTTATCAACATTAGAATTTTGCAAATTATTAATATGAGTGTCCTTGATAGTAAGAGAATTGTACAAATTACTCAATTTTTGGGTCTATGAAAACATTAAATTGTGGACCCTAGTCTATTCATCTTGTATTCATTGAAGAATTATTTCTTGTTCACTAAATCTAGTAATATATTCTTCCCACCTTTATTTCAAATTGTAAATTATCAAGTCCTTACCTTTCAAAGTCGAATGGAGAACATCTAACTTTGTTTGTTGAAGTCTGACTATTTCCTTATGGCATGATAAATCCATAGCATGTTGCAATTCTTTTTATTCATTGAAAAAATGTAAAAAAATTGATATTATTTAATCAAGGGTGCCTTACCCTTATCAATAAAAAAGGGTACAAGACACTCTACTTCTTGAGGTATAATTTTTTCTCCTAGGGTTCCTCTACAAATATAATTTCCTATTGTAGGGGTTCCTCTACAATAACTGCCTCAACATATATAACATTAATAGAGGAGCTTAAGCTTCCTAGAGCCTCTACGGCCTACACATATTCTTCATCTTCTTCCTATCAGATAAGTTAGTGACTATTTTAGAGTTTATTTGGAGGAAGATGAGGAGGGTTTGAAGAAATTCTCATTTATCATTTTAATCTCTAGTGTAGTATCTTTAGAACCAAAGGTGGTGAAGTTGGCCATTTTGCAATTTAAACTATGGGTTTTTCAATTGGAATTATAGTGGAAGGAGGAGAAGTAGGGCATGGTATCTTTTTGTCAATAACTAGAGAAAACTTTTAAATGAAAGAGGACCAAGCCTTTTCACCCCTTGGTTTACCAAGAAAATAATGGTAACAAATGAGTGTAACCAACCCATGATGATGAGTGGACCAAGGACCTCATCTTATCTTCTAAGAAACATTACTTAAAGCATTTGAAGGAAAGAGGAAAGATTAATCTTATATTATTATCAAATAGATCCTTTCCTCAAGTGAAGGAGTCTCATAGCATCTCCACCCACTACTATAAACTGACCATCACAAGTGATAAATATTATCTAGAAAATAAAATTTTTCTAAGGTTGAGGAAGACTTTATTTCATAATTAACTTAGCCAATCCTTGGGGAGATTTGGCCAGTCTAGGGTCTGTCTCATTTACTTCAACAAACATATAAATTAGGTTATAAAAATTGATCTTTTCAATTGTAACTACTCCATCATCAAGAATCCTAGATAGAGCACTGCTTATAGATGGATTTACTAGAATGTTCTCTTTGATAATACCATGATATTCATCAAAATTTGCATAGAATTCTTACATAATTTCTTCATGGAATACTTGAAACACTTTAAATAAATTCAACCAACCTATTGTTTCAAAGACGTCTATCACTTTTTTATTTTACAATAATGCATCAGAGGATTTTGGTTCATTCTTTTACTTTATCCCACCCATCTTCAGATCAAACACTATTTAATTTAAATATGACTATAATATAACAACACAAAGATATAATTTGCATAGAGAACAGGGGAAGTAATAGGTTATAGATACGATACAAAAATTGATGGAAATGATAATTTAATAGTGAATATAAAATTAGGTTAAATGGTGTGATTATGAAAAGAATGATAGCAACAGTTATGGCTATATTTTTGGAACATGCAAGATATAATGGGAATATGTTTTATCCAATCAAGTACAAATGATGTGTCATAAAGGTCATTATTTGTAGTACTGGGAAAAATAATCATAATGAATTATGCATCATACCAAATGTTTTTGATGGATACTCTATCTAAAACATAGTCACATTAATCTTATTTGAAAATATTATTTAAAAACATCATCACATCAAATCTACTAGAGGAGATATTTTTAAAATACCATCACATCAAATCTATTGGTGGATATCTTTTAAAAACACTGTCACATTAAATTATGGATTGCAATGATGATGTTAATAAATTGTCATACCCATGTGACTTTACCTAAATGTGTCCATGTGAGAAGCGTTGATTGCCTAATGATTAAACATGCATGCATAAAGATGAAAAATGCATAATCATTTGAGAAAAAAATGCAATTGTACCTTGTCATATGAATCTATGCCTATCTTTAGAAGTTTCCATGTGTCTTTTAGGGATAAACAAATCTAAAAAGATAGCTTAATTGACAACAAGTTGATTTTATTACAAAAATTTTCTTCTAAAAAGTATCATTCACTAGTTTTCACCTTTTGATATCATTTTTTTATAAATTTTTTTTGAAATTTTAAAGGGAGGAGAACCACCATTTGCTGGTTTTCAACACTCCTCCTTTATTGGATGTTTGTTTCAAAGATCATTTGTTCATAGTGGAAGAACTAGATTTTTTCACAAGAACAAATTGATTTTTATTTTTATCAATTAATTCTTCCTTGCTAAGAGGTCTTCTATACACCTTAAGCTTGTGACCATTCACTAGAAGTGTCCTTTGGTCACCATCAATGGGTTGAAATTAGATAGAGTCATTACTAAAAATGGTTTGGATTAGGTGTGATTTCAACCATCTTGTCCATAGATTATGCTTGAATTTATAGAATTTAGGATCAAATAGGAGTGGTCAATCAACCTATTGAAACTACTTTTCTATGATGTGTGTGTCGAAAGCATATTGGTCAATGGAAAATGAAAATCATGTAAAACTTAATTCTCAATGATGGATATGGATTATTTCCATTCATGAATTTATATCTTAGGAGCATAGCTATCAGTCTTTGAAGCATAGTTATCAGTTTTCAAGGCATAGCTTCCAGTATTCAAATCTAAGTCACTAGTCTTCAGAGGTAAACTTTTAGAATTTAGGATAAAACTATAATCCAATTAATATATATATATATATATATATATATATATATATATATATATATCACCTAATTTATTAAAAAGACCTTATATATATTTATCACCTTATATTACGGTGTTTTTTATATATTCATAGCCAATTGCATCTACTTAATCTATGTCTTGTGAGAAGAACCACTTAGGGGATCTATTGATGGAGGTAATGGCTAAGTTGGAGTTATCCCTTGGAAGGTAGACATCTAAGAGGAATCATTGGATATGATCAATATAAACATAGAGCTAGGGGATGAAGAATCACTAGTGTTAGTTGAAGAACTAATAGAGAACATGGGAACTTATGGGATGATGATAGTGGGCCTCTTATTATATAATTTTGGACCACATCTAGGTATAGGTTTGGCTATGATTAGGGGGAAATTATCTAATATATAAACTCTAGATATGGATGATATGCTAAAAGGGGTGATAGTGGGCAATGTCATGGTCATAGGCCTAACTATAGGTATGGTGAGGGCCCTGTAAGGTAGGAGGTTAACATGGCTTAGAGATAGTGGTTGAATAAATATGTTGAGGGTTTTCTTATAGTGGAAATAATGAGGTAAATAAATATGTTATTGACCTATAATACTCATCCCTTCTTCGATCAGAGGATGAGGAGGTAATGGATGACTTGAAGTTTCTAGTGTAGGAGTTACTATCACCTCCACTAAAGGTGTTGCCTGTGTAGAGGTGATACCTTGTATTTATGATAGGTTTCTATTTGAGACCCCTAAGGTGGAAGCCTTCTCAACTTGTTCCCATATACCAACTCCTCCCTTATCTAAAGTGGGAGATAATTCATGGAGTATTCTTTGACTAAGTTTTGGGTATGTTGGACCTTATTTTCCAATACTAACAGTATGAATTGGAGATGTTGATGTTCCATCTTGAGTATCTTATTGTTTGGACACTATAAAAAACTACACCATCTAGTCATCCTTTCACCCATGTGGTATTCATAGCCCTCAGCCTCTGCTTGACTTCTACATCATTAGCTGCATTGAGGTAGAACTGATCTCCCCCCTCAAGATCATGATGGTATGTAATGCTAAGAGTTAACCTATGTAGTGATTGAATGTCAACTGTGTAGGGTCCCATTCTATGTTTGTGTCTTTTTCTATACTAAAGGTGGACCTATGTTTGGATGTAATCATAATTGAGTACCAAGTCTCAACTTGGAATCAGTTGATATTGGTTAATTGGGGATGGGCCATTTCCTTTTTCTTATTTTTGCATAGTCCATCTACTCTTATGAATAATTGGAAGGCAATCTTCTGCTCAACCAACTTATTTGGTACTATGATGGGCAACCTAAATGGGGTTATTTTTATCCCCTCAACTCTTATTATGGTGTAATAAAGATAGTACAAATAGGCTCCCAATGTGTTAAGTATTTTAATGATCTCTTCTAACAACCTGGGCATAATCCTTATGTGGATGGCCCTATTTACAATCGGGTATAACTACTTAGTAATGTCCCACATCTTCTACCTATACCTATAAATTTTAACCTTTGTGAAGACATGGGGCATGATCCATTTCAATTTTTACCCCAATTGGTAAAATTAGGGATTTTTAGAGTGGCACAAATGTTAATAACCAAGTAGGACATCATATAAAAATCATTTCCTTGGTTGGCCATGGTCTTCCTAATTTGGGTAGAGAAATTGTATGAAATGATTTATCTAAGAGGGGGAGTGGTGTAATAGTCTATGATCATAGACAAGAGTGGAACCCACTTCTCATCCATGTGGCCAGTGTGTTTTTATCTTTGTAACGTATTCATTATGGTCATCCCTATCCTGACCCCCTCCCTGAATTGGGTGATGGGTATTCAATTAATTTTAGACTTGTAGATGAAATTCCCTAGGTTTTTTGACCAGCTTCTCAATACTTCTCTAATGTTATTCGAGTTGAGACATTGGGTTATGGTTTATTGATTATAAATAATTTCAAGCTTGGGTAAATCATAGTAGGCTTGGAAGGCTAACCTAGATATAAAGGATATATTATTACCTAAATTTATAGATTTGATTTTTTTATCTATACATTGATAATGGATGAATATTAGGTGGACTAAATCCACATAGAGGAGTACCTCTTGGCTGGATGTAGCTTTGTGTAATCCCATAAACTTGAGTGACAAGATATTAAACCTTTATTCTAAAATATTGGCATCTTCCTCATCATCACTATCTTGGTATTCCATCCTCTCCACATGGTATAATAAGTCATTCTATGGTTTGTCATTTGGGGCCAATGCAATGGTATTGAAACTGGTGTCTTGGAAGACTATATTGTCCCATATGAATAGATAAATGGGACCTATTCTAACTTGGCAATTCCAAGTGTTCCTTCTTCAGCCATGGATTTAAAATTTGGATTGATGATTTCGTATATTGTCTTAATATTGGATGAATGCATAGAATTAATTTAGTAAATAACATAAACCACTTTGGAGTTATTCAACAGATAGAAATTTAAAGTGAATGCAAAGCCTTGAGATTATAAGCTTTAAACTCAAGATTTTATCAAATTTTGAATTGTAAGATACAAGCCATAAATGGCATGTATGTTTTACTTGATTTGACTTAAAATTAGGGTGGCTCAACAATTTTGTTCTAATGGATTAAAAAATCCACTTTTGAGAACTTGCCAATCAATGCTCCTAGTTTTTTCATGCATCTTACCATCATATGCCAAGAACTTAAGAGATAGGGGTCCACTTGTCCTCAACCTATTGATTCCAACTGTCAGGTGGTTTTTATGTAGTATCCAACTATCAAATATTTAAGTTACTAGATTTGATGTGTCATTTTATTATGTGATCATAGTATTTAGATATTGAATATTACACCCTATATGTAGGGGTGTAAAGGGCACAACTAAGTGCCAAGTGGCATGATTTGATTGGATTATTATATCATAGGAATATAGAAAGTAATTAGGGCCTCAAAAGGTTACGATCAAGAGCCACGTACCATGATCTAGTTGGGTTATAACTCTTTTTTTCACTAAAAATAGTGATTGAATGATAATTAACACATTCCTATTAAGTCATTGAATTACAAAATTTGTAAATCTTCCTTGGACATAAATTTTCACAAATGAGTGCGAAGTGGCATGATGTGATAGGGTCACAAGGTCACAAGACTTTATTAAACAAGAGTATCCTTAGAAGGCCATGATTGGGTGACAAGTGGTAGACTTTCATTAGGTCACTAGGTCGTGATAATTTTCAAAGCTAAAAGATACACGATAAAGATTAGAACTTTGTGGCTAAGTGAAGAGTATATGTGACACTATTACATGTTAATTGAGGTTGAATTGGCATCAAGTTATTTATAAAGGGAAAAGTGCAAAAGTAATACCTTCATGAGTAATTTGAAGGTATCTCTTAGGAGATATTTTGAAGGAGAAATCCAGTATTTTGCCTATTTGAAAGTTATCTCCTAGGAGATACCTTAAAGGGGAAATCCACTCTTGTGCAGGTTTTAAAGGTATCTCCTAGGAGATAACTTGAAGCTATTACAAGGGCCTTCAAAATATCACCTAGTATTTCCTTCCATGTAAAGGAAAATTTCACTTATTCCTTGAAAGAGAAATCCACTCTTGTGCCTATTTGAAAAGTATCTCCTAGGAGATACCTTGAAGGGGAAATATACTCTTGTTCGTGTTTTAAAGATATCTCCTAGGAGATACCTTTAAGTTATTACAAGGGCCTTAAAAATATCACTTAGTAGGGCCTTCAACGTAAAGGAAAATTACACTTTTTCATGTTGAAGGAATCTATTATGAGATACTTTCAATGTTCCCTTCAATGTATGATAATGCCCTTTAAAGTATCTCCTATGAGATTATATCAAGAGCCTTGTAATTCCTTCAAGTTACCCATGAAGGTATTACAAGTCCATTGAATTAATATTGTAGTATATATCTCTAAGGGTGTTTTATGCATTCAAGGGGGACGTTGAAGGTATCTCCTAGGAGACTTTATACACAATAGCCAATGTATTGATAATTACCTTCTTTGATTAAAACATGTATTTACTCATTAAATCCCTTATACAACTTAATAACATTGGGCTAGTTCAAACTAAAGGTATCTACTAAGACATTCCTTCAAGGGTCTTCTAATACCTTCATGGAAAAATTGAAGGTATTTCCTAGGAGATACCTTGAAGGATAAATCTAATCTTGTGCACATTTGAAAGGTATCTCCTAGGAGATACCTTGAAGGTATCCCCTAGGATATACTTTCAACATTCCCTTCAATGTATGATAATGCCCTTTGAAGTGTCTCTTAAGAGATTCCTTTCAAGGGCCTTGTAATACCTTAATGGGTGACTTGAAATTATCTCCTTGAGGGTAACATGAAGGTGTCTTAATTGGTGACTTTAAATTATCTCCTTAAAAAATTTTCACTCTAGGAAGTATTTTTAATAGTGGGAATGGTAGAGCCAAAAAGAAGGGCTCTATGGTCTCAAGATTTACCTTTTAAGCTAGATCCTTCATGGACAAGTTTTTTTAGAACCAACATTTGTTGTGATTAGTTGTTGCATACACACAGACAAACATAGTAAAGTAGTATGGGAAATTTTGATATAGGAAAATCAAATATCTAAGCTAAATGATACTCTTAGGAGATACCATCAAGGATAAATCCACTCTTGTACCTATTTGAAAGATATCTCTTAAGAGATACCTTTAAGGGGAAATATACTATTTTGAAGAGTGTTGATGTAATTTTTATGAACACCAGTTCATAACAAAGCAGCCTCTAATGTTTTTATATCTTAATGGAGGTAAATTCCATTCTAGGGTACAAGTTACAGGTATGAAATTTTAACAACTAGGCGATGACATAGTAGGTAGGGCATGTAGGTTGTGTTGTCACTTGAATGCACCCAATTGAGGAGATGGGACTAATTTATCCTCATCAATGTGTCATAATGGAACCACTTTAGGGATGTGGATATCCCTATCATGGATTAGATCTCTAGAATAGGGGCTAGCTCCCCTTGATGCATCATTTAAGCTCTTGATCCTACTAATAACAACTTAGGGAGATGAAATTGGTTAGGATAACTGAAAATAAACCTATTTTACAAAAGTTGATGCACCAAATCAATATGATGACTTCCAACCATTTTAATTTCACACTTAAGACAAACAAACCAACTAAAACATACTCTTTCCCAAATCTATGTCTTCTTGCATCAATATTACATTAGGGGGTCCTAGATGACATGTAAGGTTAGGAGGATTAGACAAGAGGTCTTGGATGACACTAATGAAAATAATACTCACTTCAACCATCAACATCTCTTAAAAACTTTACATGCCCTATGAGAGGAGACTGTAAATAGGTGAGAGAATGAAGGACAATGCTAAGGAATCCATAGTATTCACTAAGAAAATTCCAAATTCAAGTATATCAAACTATGAATAGCTATGAGAGAGGTAAACACTAAGTCATTTTATTGATCAGAAGGTGTAAAATTGAGTAGGGCTTCACCATACTCTAGTGGAGCATCAAAACAATGCTAAAATGGCCAACTCTTATAGATTTTGAGATAACGAGAGAGAGAGAGAGAGAAATAATTCCAAGGTTCACTTGGAAATGTGTCAACAAGTGTAAATAAATTAAATTTGAAAGTGAAATAGGAATGAGGTGAACCATGCCAAGTTAGGAGGCATACTTGTCAAAACAAATCACAAGGAAGGTGAAAAGTGGCAAAAAAATGCAAATTTTCCATAGAAAATTGCCTACTTGAGTTGTCTAAACACCTATTTTCCCTAAAAAATCTAAATTATAATTGTTTTCTAGGATATTATGGGTTACAAGAAACATCATCCGTGCATTGGTCTAGTCTCCGATCATTCCTATTATTGTGGACATGCACAGTCATCATTGGTAATTTTTAAAAGGACTTTTTCCATGTACCCTTACCACTTGGCACTCCAAACATTCCAAATATATATAAAAAAGTAATAAAATAGTGGGGATGACACCTTTAATATACTTCTAAATCATCAGTTTCAAGAAAACATTTTTAAAAAACTCCCTTAATCACTTTTCACCACTTTATCCCAGAGATCACTATTTGGCTCACTAGAATGGACAAAATTGAAGGCCTATTTGGAACAATTATAATGATTTTCAAGACCTAAAGTGAATTTTTTGAGTTATCTAAAGTGTATATATTCCCCTCAAAATTTATTTCACGTTTTAACCCCTTTTACAATTTTCTCACCATCAAAAGTGGTGAAAATAAGATCTTTTCTCCCCTATTATATATGGATTTGTATAAACAATACATATTTTTGGAACCCTAATAATTTATTATACAACTTTTATTTTATATCCCTTGTCAAATTCACCATTTGATTGCACTTTTGCCCTGATTTCCATCATCGAGTCTGCCAAAGGGTTTTAGGAGGGTTTGAGAGGATTTTTGGTCTTAGCCTTTGTTCATATCAATTTCACATTTAACCTCCCTAAAAATTACACTAAATTATCCTAAATGACATTTCCTAACTGTCATAAATGTTTCAAGGTCCCATGCATTAGGTCATGAAAGTTATGAGTGATGGAAGTTGACCTTTAAGCTTCATTTCTCGCATTTTGTGAGGGTTTTGGTCCATTCCCAGCCAAAATGGCTTTCTTGATGAGTTAATTTTCCAAAAACATGCACCCACACATATTAAATTTATCCATGGACATTTTAAAATCCTTTTTATATCTTATCAAGACCCCAAAATGAAAATCACCCCTAATTTAGAACAAGGAGTATGCCATGTCAACGAGCCTGCTTGCCTTTTGAGACCCAACTTGACATCCCACTATATTAATTTAACCTTATATGGACATAAAACATACCATGTGACCCTAAAAAAAAATTTAAATAAAATTTAATGAATTTATATTTCTAAAAATTTCAAATGACCCTTAGTTGGGCTTTTAGGCCTAAGGATTCCTACTAGGCATGCATGTAAACCTCCTAGGTTGGAACAAAATGTATTCTTCCAGATATTATAGTAAATTTTTATAGGTTTATTTATGTCCCATAAATCTTATTAATTCATTAAATTACCCTTAATAACCTTTTGGTCCAAGATTTAATTAATTTTCTTATAACTAGCTCCTTCATGCACACTAAAAGTGACCCTATTCTGAGATAAAATAATGGATGTTTTGCCTATTTATATTAGAAAAATAATTATTTTATAGTAATATATATGTAATAATGGTAATATTTACCAAATTTTATCTCTTAAATAATTCATTTGATCCCTCAACTCTCCAAATTTGTAAGACAAACTTTTTGAAGGTGTAGGACTGTGAGGGTAGGTAGGGTTGAATTGTGTTTGGAGTTTAAATGAATGGTTTTGAGATTGGTATTAATTTATGGGTATTTTTTTATTTAATTTTTTTTTAAAAACCATTTATATCTCATTTTATATTCATAACCTTGTCCCATGCTTCAAATGGCCTCATTTCATGCAATCTTCACCAAAGCTAAGTGTACAGACTGAGACACCTCTTCTACAAGCCTGTGGGTTTCCAAAGAAATAATTTTGGCCTCAAAAAGGTTATGAATAATATATTATATCATTTATCACTATATTATCATCATGTTTTATACTATCATATTCCATTTGAGCTCCAAAGATCACCCTTTGTTCAAACTGAGACTAATCCTTAATACTAGGTGTAGGTGGTTATTTTGCCATGGCTGTAGGTTGTTAAGATGGTTGATAACCCCCACAAGGTGTGTATAATATATTTTTACATATATGTACCAAAATAAACTATTAATTACTCAATTTTATTCTCATATTTACTTTGAATTCCACCTCACCTTGACTGTTGCCAACCATCATACCTTGACTGTGTATGCTTACTTTGATTGGATGTAGGTGCCTATTAAGCCATTTGAAGCTTGTTTGGGAGTATATAAAGTTTTATTAGATTAAATTAACTCTTTAATACTCATACTAGGGTTTATTTTATATTTATTATCCTTTAATTCCATATTTTTTACCCTCTAATGAAATGTTGCCCTCACTGCCCTATGTACCGTGTGTATAGACAGGGGATGACCAAGAAAGTCATTTGATGAAGTGATCAACTCTCCTAGCTTGTGAATTCTCAATAAACCTTCTTGTAATTTTTATATATTTTTATCCAACTTGGGTAGATTTAATAACCTCCTTATGTGGTGTCAACACTAACCTTCCGTTCAAAATCATGTAGATTACATCGTTTACTTTCATCGTCTTTTTGCCATTTTGACAAGTCTCAAAACATCCTTTCCACTTACCCTATAGCCCCAAAATTTTACATGTATATACTAGGTTCATAGGGATACAAGATAAAGGAAATAAATATGGAAAAATACTACTCCACCATGACTACCATTATTTCATAAAAGCCTCAGGATCACTGTTTTGAACACTTTGGGACTGAGAGCCCAAAGATAGAGTTAACTTTCCTTTGAATGAAACTTTATAATATACAACATTATGCATCCATATAATTATAATTATGAATCTTGGGGAGTTTTAAGTCACAAATTGGATTATACCATGCATTCCAAACTCTTTTTCTCATCCGTACAGCCTCATGATGCACCTGTAGAAGCCGACTATAGTTATATTTGCTAACAAGGCAGAAAACAAGGAAGGGTAAATTGAAAACTTGGGAAATTACCAATATTTTAAAATTGAATTTAATAATTGAAAACATCCATGGAGCTCCTTGGACATTGGGTAAACTCAGGACCTACACACCCAACTTGCAAACTACAAGAAATAAGCACTATAAGAAACCTTCTCAACAATTGAGTTCTCCAAGGAAAGAAGAAGCATGGAAATGATTTAAAATAATATAGACACTTGAAACACACTATCACATAAATCCAAATCGAGAAAATGTAAAATAGGTTCAAAAGAAGACCCCATTTTCAATGTAATTTTCCAAAACATTGCCTAAAGTGTTAATGATTATTCATAATGAATAATGAACCAATATAAAATGTATTTCCATGAAAGTGAATTAAAATAATATTATTATCCACCCCCAATACCATTCCTCCTAATTCCACTTGTACAGCCCATGGTGAGCATTCAAAGTTGAGCCTTGTTTGTATGTCAAAGGAGAAAATGAGAGAATGAGTTACAGAAGCAATTTTTTGTATTCTCCTTGAAGTTTGGGCATGTAAATGGGTGTATAGATGTGAAGATACACCCCACCCATTTTTTTATTTGCATACCTGATCATGGGAACCGTACAAGTGCCCAAAACTCCCTCAAAATAAGGAGAAAGTCACCTTTCTTGATTGTAATTGACCTTGACTACAACCTAACTGATCCTAACCAGATTATGACCTCTCTCACATTGATTCCTTGCTTATAACTGACTTGATGCCACCTATCATATGTACAAGTCCTTGAATCTAGGCCAGAGTGGGCCCACAAGCTCATTTTTGCACATTTAAGGTGGGAGATGGAAATAAATTGCATAGAAAAGGTTAAAACATGTTAGAAACCATATTAGGACCAAAACCACATATTTCAAGCCTTTGAATAAGTTTGACCCTATTTGACCGGGGTTTACTTTCCTTAAATAGGCCAATTTAAGAGGGAATAACTTCAACCAGGACTAGGACATGGCTAAACAAGATATCTAGGACAATATGAGACCTCATAGGATGTATGTAAAACTTATAAATTTTTTAAAATGATAGGGGTTGACCTCATTTGACTAGAAGTCAAATTTGGTCAACAATTTAGCAACTCCTAGGGGTAACATGCTTGCCTATGTTAAGGACTAGTAGCCTTATTAGTCCATTGGGATTATGGAGTCATAATATGCTTGGGAAACATTAGGAGTAGACCTTCAAGAGACCAACAAGATAGAGCTTTACCTCAACCACAAAATGAAAAGACACACACAAGACACAACAACCAATAAGACAAAGACACACTCATGCTACTGAGAACTTAGAGAAATAAATACAGTAGAAAGGAAATAAATATGTACATGCAACTTGTTCATACCTCCCTTCCTAGATCAAAAGGGAAGTAGCTTAAGTCTCCTTCCTCACTAGATGAGTGAGGATGGCAAGCTTGCTTCTTTTTATATGGTATAATTGATGAATCTTTCCTTATTTTTGTTCCTTGTCTTTATACCTCAACTAATGGAGTCATATCCCATAGATTTATAGAATACATAAACTCCTCTTAAACCTTATATCAAGTCTCATACTACTCTCATCCTCACTCTTTATGACAAATTGTCATACCTAGATATGGGACAGCTTGTTGTGAATTAATTTCTCTTTAAAGGATTCCATCATCCTTCTCAATGGTCACAATGTCTTCAAATTATTCAAAGGGAATCATATCATGACCATGTGGAAGTGTTTCTTGTTCATTTTCTCATTAGAAGTGGGTGGAGGTAGCTTCATGAATAGATGTAGAAAGAAACTCAAGATCACCTTTAAAGGGTCTAAGGTCATCATAAATGACTCCATCATGAGATAGACTTTTTTGGAGGTGATGTTTTTAAACATGTGATTTCTCTCCTTCACCTTGATCTTATTCAACTTGGAGGTCAACCCTCTTACCATCCTCATATTATTGAAACATTTGTAAGTATATTTGCCTACATGTTCTCCTTTTTATTCACATCCTCTTGCTTGTCATGGCTTGGGATGAGTTCCATAGGACTTGTAGGCTCTTTGAAACCTTTAGCTTCCTTGCATATGTCTTCAAACCTCTACCATAAGTCCTTCTTAGCTGACTGGTCTAAGTCATGGAAAGGAAAGACAAGAGAGACTTCTTCTTTTTATACCATGGGATGCAAAAGGAGCTCTTCTACCAACTCTCCCTCAACTTTTCCTTCATCATTGCAAGTATATATCTCCATATTATCAGTCAATACCTCCTCATATTTTATCCAATCTAAAATTTTGATTTCATCCTCCTTCTTTGTGACATTAAACTTAGGCATTTCAAAAATGGGGAGATTAGCCAATGAGGATTCCCAAGTAGTAAGACAACTCTCCACATTAGGAAGGCAAACTTGATTAGTTGGAGGGGTTAAAACAATGGATTCAATAATCTCTTGAGGAGGGGTGGGAGGGTGAGGAATGAATTCAAATGTCTCTTCCTTAACAACTCCATGTGACCTATTGATTTCCTCATGAGCTTCCATTACATCTCTCCACATAGGGAATGTGGGCTCAAGGAAAGCTTCATGTGTTTGAGAGGTTGATGGAGTGAAAGATATGTCTAGAAATCCTGAAGTTTTATGAGGTTTGATATTTTTATTGGTAAATGAAGGAGTAGGATTATAGGGTTTATCTTCCATTTCCATGATGGACTACCTCAAGACTTGACCGGCCAATTCCCACTCTCTTTCAAGATGAGATTTAAAGTTCAATCTCTTTCTTTCACAATCTTCCTCCAACAAGTGAACCTACTCAACCATGATATTTTCCTTCCTTGGGATATTTTCTTGGATGGGTTTCCAAGAAGGGAAACTTGGGGAATTATATGAAGGGTTTGGATTATTAGGGAACATGGTTGGACTAAAAAATTTTAAGAGGCAAGGATGACATACTTGAAGGTGGATGTGGGGAACTTTGAAGTTGACAAGGTGGGGTTTTTTCATAAACTCTCAATCTTTCCTCTAGATTGAAAATCAAACCACACACATAAAACATTTCATAGGTAAGGTTAGGCCAATTATCCCCCTCTATGGGTATCCACTCCTTGATTTTTATAAGGCATTCCTCACACTCTCAATACAAACATTAAGTATGATTTCACCACAACCATATATAGTTTCAAGATCTAGCATGTATTCTTGGTAACTAAGGAGAGTTATTTTGAAATTAGTAATGGAAGGGCTTAGATGAGGGATACAAACTTGATGGGTCTGACCATTGGAAGCATATGTTTGATGAGTATCATGAAAAATTTGGACAAGAACTTTCTCATAGCTAAGAGGAAAAGGTAAGGCTAGACATAACTCCTCAACTTGGGTTAAAATAAGCTCAAACTCACCAATATCCATGAATCACTTCACAAAAGAGTATAGAACAAGAAAACAAATTCAATTGATATACCTAGGATGCTCAACTATTAGATGTGTATGTGGAGTCACCATTGATGTTTGTTGAAATTTCTTCCAAAGGATGATGTCTTGAAGAGAACACCAAAATTCCTCAAGGAATGGACTCAAGAGTCCCACTGGGTATGCCAAAAAATTTTGTCACTTTAATTCACCCAATGGAAGAGATGGGACTAATTTATCCTCATTCAAGTGGCACAATGGAACCAATTTAGGGCTATGGGTATTCCTATCATGGATTGGATCTCTAGATTAGGGGCTAGTTCCCCTTGCTGCATTATTTAAGATCTTGCTCCTACTACTAACAACTTAGGGGGATGAGAAGGGTTAGGATAACTTTAAATGAACCTATTTTACCATAGGTGATGCACCAAATCAATCTGATTACTTCCAACCATTTTTATTTCACACTAAAGACCAAAGAACCAACTAAAACATACTCTTTCCCAAATCTATGTCTTCTTGCATCAATATTACATTGTGGGGTCCTATATGAGATTTAAGGTTAGGAGGACTAGATAAGAGGTCCTGGATGACACTAATGATAAGAATACTCACTTCAACCATCAACATATCTTGAAAACTTTACATGCCTTTTAAGAGGAGACTGCAAACAAGTGAGAGAATTAAGGACAATGCTAAGGAATCCATAGTCTTCACTAATCAAATTCCACATTCAAGTAGAGCACACTATGAACAACTATGAGAGAGGTAAATGCTTAGTTATTTTATTAATTAGAAGGTGTATAATTGAGTATGGCTTTTCCATACTTTGGTGGAGCATCAAAATAATGCCAAAATTGTCAACTCTTATAGAGTTTGAGAGAAGGATAGAGATAAAGAATCCAAGGGTCACTTGGACATGTGTCACTAAGTCAAAATCAATTACATTTTCATGTGAAATAGGAATGAGGTAAACCATGCCAAATTAGGAGGTACACTTGTCAAAACAAATCACAAGGAAGGTGAAAAGTGGCACAAAATTTTGTACTTGAGTTGCCTTACAAAAATCCTCTTTTCGCTATAAAACCTGAAGTCTGATGGTTGATTAGGATAGGAGGGGTTACAAGAAACATCATACATGCATTGGTCTAGTCTTTGATCATTCGTATTATTGTGGACATGCACAATCATCACTAGTAGTTTTCAAAAGGCCCTTTTCCATGCACCCTTACCACTTGGCACTCTAAACCTTCCAAATCTTTAGATCAATTCATAAAATATGGGGAATGACACCTATCAAAGACTTATAAATCATCAGTTGTAAGAAAAAGTCTTTAAAAAGTTACCTTAATCACTTTTCACCACTTTACCCCAAAGCTCACTATTTGGGTCACTATAATAGCCAAACTAAAGGATTTTTTGAAACACTTAGAATTATTTTCAAGAGCTTAAGTGAATTTTGTGAGTTATATAAAGTGTAGAGCTTCCCCTCAAAATTTATTTCACCTTTTAACTCCTACAATTTGTACGCCATCAAAAGTGGTGAAAATAAGATCTATTATCCCATGTTATGTATATATCTATACAAATAATACATATATATATATATATATATATATATATATATATATATATATATATATATATATATATATATATAAACTTTAGAATGTATTCTACAAATTTTATTTTATACCCCTCATCTAATTCTCCCATTTGATTGCACTTATGGCCTAATTTCCATCATCGAGTCTGCCAAAGGGTTTTAGGAGAGTTTGAGAGGCTTTTTGGTCTTACCCTTTATTCATATCCATTTCACTTTGAATCTCCATAAAAATTCCATTTAAGTATCCTCAAGGACATTTCATAACTTTCCTAAATGGTTCAAGGTCCCATGAATTAGTTCATGAAAGTTATGAGTGATGGAAGTTGATCTTCAAGCTTCATTTCTTGCATTCTATGAGGGTTTTAGTCCATTCCCAGCCAAAATGGCTTTATTGATGAGTTAATTTTCCAAAAAAATTAGCCCACACCTCTATAATTGATCCATTATCATGTTAAAATCCTTTATAGATCTTATTAAGACCCGAAAATGAAAATCACCCCTAATTTGAAACAAGGACTATGCCATGTCAACAAACTTACTTGCCTTTTGAGACCCAAATTGACATCCCCCTAGATTCATTTGATTTTAAATGGATTTAAATCATCCCATGTGACCCTAAAAACATGTTTTAATCAATTTTATGTCATGTAAAGGGATAAAATTACAAATGACCCCTAGTTGGGCTTTTAGGCCTAAGGATTCTTACTAGGCATGCATGCAAACCTTCTAGGTTGGAACAACATGTATGATTAAAAACCTTATATTAATGTTTTATAGGTTTATTTATGTCCCTTATATCTTATTAAATTATTAAATTACCATTACTAGCCTTATGGTCCAATATTTCATCATTTTTCTCAAAACTGGCACCTTTGTGCACACTAAAAATGACCCTATTTTGAGACAAAATAGTGGATGTGTTCCATTTTTATATTGGAAAAATAATTATTTTAGATTAATATATATGTAATAATGGTACTATTTACCAAATTTTATCTCTTAAACCCTTCATTTATCCCCTTAAATCCCTAAATTTGTAAGGCAAACTTTTTGAAGGTGTATGACTGTGAGGGTAGGCATGGTTGACTTGTGTTTGGAGTTTCAATGAATGATTTTGGGATTTTTTATGAATTTTATTTGTCATTTTTTATTTATAAAACCTATCCCAACCATTTTTACCTCTTTTTATATTCAAAACCCTGTCCCATGCTTCAAATGGCCTCATTTCATGTAATCTTCACCAAGGTTGAGTGTATGGACTAAGACACCTCTTCTATAAGCTTGTGGGTTTCCAAAGAAATAATTTTGGCCTAAAAAATGTTATTGATACTATATTATATCCTTTATCACTCTATTATCATCATTTTTCATACCATCATAATCCATGGGAGCTCCAAATATAACCCTTTGTTCAAACTGAGACTAATCCTTAATACTGGTTGTAGGTGGCTATTTTACCATGGTTGTAGGTTTTCAAGATGGTTGACAACCAAAAAAATGTGTGTATAATATATTTGGACATATATTTACCAACATAAACTATTACATGAATTAATTTTATGATCATATGTACTCTCAATACCACCTCACCTTGATTGTTGCCAACCTTCATACCATGACTGTGTATGCTCACTTTGATTGGTTATAGGTCCCTATTAGGCCATTTGAATATTCTTTGGGAGTATATATAGTATTATTATATTTACATTAACTATTTATTAATAATAATAGGTTTTATTTTCTATTTATTATCCTTCAATTCCATCTTTTGTACCCTCCAATGAAATATTGCCCTCACTGCCCTATGTACCCTATGTACAAACAAGGGATGACCAAGAAAGTCATCTGATGAAGTGATCACCTATCCTACCTTTTTAATGATCAAGAAACATTATTGGAATGTTTTTATATGTTTCCCAAACTTTTGAAAAGTTAATAACCTCCTTATGTGGTGTCAACACTAACCTTCCCTTTAAAATCATGTAGATTACACTGTTTACTTTCAGTGTCTGTTTGCCATTTTGATAGGTCTCAAAGCATCCTTTAAACTTACCTTCTATTCCAAAAATTTTAAATGGATATACTAGGTTAATATGGATACAATTTTAAGTAAATAAACATGTTAAAATACTACTCCACCATGACCAACATTATTCCACAAAAGCCTCAAGATCACTGTTTTGAACACTTTGGGACTGAGAACCCAAAAATAGAGTTAACTTTAATTAGAATGAAACTAGCTCATATACCACATTATGCCTCCATATCATTATAATTATTACTCTTTTGGATTTTTAAGGCAAAAATTGGATTATACCATGCATTCCAAACTCTTTTTCTCATCCATACAGCCTCTTGATGCCCCTGTAGAAGCTGATTGAAGTTGTATTTGCTAACAAGGTAGAAAACAAGGAAGCACTACTTGTAAACTTTTAAAATAAATACTATTTTACAATGGAATTGAATGAAACATGTTTTAAACATATATTTAAACAAGTTAAAACCTCCATAGAGCTCCTTGGACATTGGGCAAACTCAGGACCTACACACCCAACTTGCAAACTCCTAGAAACAAGCACTATAAGGGACCTTCTCAAAAATTGAGTTATACAAGGAAATAAGAAGCATTTTAAATGATTTAAAATCATATAGAGACACATAAAACACACTATCACATTAATCCAAATCAATAAAACTTAAAACAGGTTCAAAAGGAGACCCCCTATTAAATGTAATTTTCCAAAAAGTTGCCTGGAGTGTTAACGATTGTTCATAAAGAATAATGAACCAATATAAAACTTTGTGACATGAAAGTGAATTATAATAAGATTAATATCGAACCCCAAGACTATTACTCCTAATTCCACTTGTATGTCCATGGTGAGCATTTAATGTTGAGCCTTCTTTGTATGCCAATGGAGAAAATGAGAGAATGAGTTGTAGAAGAATTTTTTTGGATTCTTATTGAATTTTGTGTGTGTAAATAGGTGTGGGGAGGTAAAGAGACACTCCACCCACGTTTTTAGCTGCATACCTGATCATGGGAGCTATACAAGTGCCCAAAACTCCCTCAAAACAAGGAGAAACTTACCTTTCTTGATTGTAACTGACCTTGACTAATTCTAACCAGATTCTAACCTCTTCCACATTGATTCCCTACTTGGAACTAACTTGATGCCACCTAACATCTATACAAGTGCTTGAATCTAGCCCAAAGTGGGTCCATAAGCTCTTTTTTGCACATTTAAGGTGGGAGATGCAAATAACTTGCATAAAAAGAGGTTAAAACATGTTAGAAACCATATTAGGACCAAAACCACATCTTTCAAGCCTTTGACTAAGTTTGACCCTATTTCACCAAGGTTGAATTTCCTTGAATAAGCCAATTCAAGAGGGAATAACTTCAACTAAGACTAGGACATGGCTAAAAAAGATATATAGGACAATATGAGACCTCATAGGATGTATGTAAACCTTCTAAAAAGTTTAAAATGATAGGGGTTGACCTCATTTTACTAGAAGTCAAATTTGGTCAATAGGTTGTTAACTAGGGTTATGAATAGATGAATGGTCTCTAAAAGAAAGTTAAAAAATAGGTGAGTTGGTCATTAGATGGTAGTTAATCTAGAGTGGGTAGGTCTCAAAAATAAACTCAAAAAAGAGGGAAAGGTAGAGGAGAAAATAAGGATTTTATGTCTTTAGGAATCACCTCTTAAGATGGATTATAAGTGGACAAGTGCTTTAATAACTAATGTCTATTACTATCATCTATTGCCCACACATAGACAAACATGGTCAACTAGTCTAAGATAATTTTTATATAGGAAATTCAACGGCCTCAGTGAAAGGTTGCTCCATTTAGAGTAGTTGTTACACACCATTACTCAAGAGATTATGACTCAGACTAGGGAGGTATTTGAGATAACTATTGTATATACACATAAAATTATATCAATGAAAACAACTCTACACACTTAGAATAATGAAACAATTAGCTTACTTGTCAATGATCAATATAATATACTAATCACTCAATAGCTATTTCACATCTAAAAATAGCATCTCAATCATAACAATAAATAATTCATCATACCTATCTTACACTAATAATTATTGAAACATACAACAAAAATTATTAATCCTAAATTACATTGAGTTTAGAGAAAAAATACACAAATACATTTGCTGATAATCAAAATTGATTTTGATTTTGTATTAAATTTTTTTGACCCTTTACAAATGTGAGATACACGTCTTTAAATATAATTGGGGAGGGGTGGCCTCATCCTCCAAGTATATGCAAAAATTTATTACATGGCATAGTTAGAACCTTAGTTCTAATTTTAGTGTCAAAACCATATATAATGTATACATAGAGTTGGCTTACATTCATCAAGAATTTAAGTCAACCTTTACAATATCATGCAATGTGTGCATGTTTACAAAATAAATAGGAAACTTTTACATTAAGTTAAAATCATAAGAGAACTACAAGTACAAAATTGAGGCTGTTATATTCAATTTACATGCACAAAATTAGCCCTTAAGGATGAATGGATGTCTGCATGGATGCATTAACCTTAGTAGGAGTCTTAATTGTATACATTGGTGTTGAATTGGAGGTAATAACCTCAATCTTTTTATTCTTCACCTCTATCTCAAGAAATAACTTGTGACTCACATCATGCTACTACCTTATAATGTCTAAGTTTAATAGTGAGGGTTGGTTTACCTTGTTAACTTGATCTAATAGTTTTGCATGTTCTACCTTTGTATTTTGGAAGTTGATCTTGAAAATATCAACTTCAGTTACCTTCCTTCTTTTAAAACTCAATCCTGCTTCAATATTTTCTAGTCTTAACCCCTATAAACTCTAATTAAATTTCTTGGATGCTTCTTGAATGAGTTGATCAAAATTAATTCTACTTATTAGCTTTTCAGTAGCATCCCTTGCCTTGGATAATTTTAAATTTTCCAAAATATGCAAAATAAGTGCCTCATGTTATTGATATGTGGCCATCAATGCCCAAGCTACTATCACCCATTCTCCAGCTTCATGTGTTCTAATGACCACCAAATTAAGGGTATTAGATGCCTCTAATGGTGTCATCAGGTTTAGATGGCTATATGCCTTATTAGTTATGTAGAAGATCAATAACTTCAATTTATTTTCATATCATTTTAAATAATTAAATAATTGGTGTATTTGAGATATATGAGGGGATAATTCAACCTTCATTGCTTCAAGTTCCTCTAGAGAATTATAACATTTTAAAGTGTCTTCTTGCACTTTAGCCTCAATTCTTACTAGAATATGAATGGTTTGTTATTATTCCTTGCTTTGTTCTAGTTCTTGTTCTAGTTATTGCCTTACATCCCCTCCCCCTTGTGTAATGATACCATGTCATCTTTATGGGATTCATGCTAGGGTCTTAAAATTTTCAATGTAAGGGGACTACCCCAACTATCTATTATGTTTGTTAGAAAAGGCATAGACCTCTTATCTCTTCCCTTCTACCTTTATCCTCTAGTTTTCTCTTTCTAACCCTTTGAATTCTCCATAAGGGCTTATCAAATATGGTTATTATTTATGGGATCTCTATTATTTTAAAATTTGGCATTCGGTAAGCTTTCATTCTTAGTTCAATTGCCTACGAGAGAATCACTAGTTGGGTAGGGTCTATTTGTTGTGTATCTTTAGCTGCAACCTCCACCTCATGATTTTTTATTGATTGTTTCTCTTTTTCTCCTTTGATTATTATGTCAATAAGGGAGGTCCAAATGATCTTAGACCAATCCACACCTCCACATTAGGGGAGTGGATGGACTATAATGACTTACTTACCCTTTTACCCTTTCTTGAAGATGTAACAGTAGTCTCTTGGGAGGAACTTATCGAAGTCATTGGAAAACTAATTTATGTGTAAGAAACATGAAGTTGGGAAGATTCTAGTACTATTTAAATTTTCTTATTGGCCCTTTTATTCTTCATGGTTTGGATTGTGGCAGTCCCAAAGGGAACAATAGTAGCATTGGGAACAATAGATGTAGATGATATTATGGGAGAGAATGAAACAATGGTGGTAGAAGAATCCTTCTCTATCTTGGAAGTGATGAGAGGGATTTACAATATGGAAGAAGAGGAAAATGAAACACCATGGGTAGGGGTGACATCCACCACCTTGGGAGTTATCAAAAGAACACTAATTATTACTAAACCAAAGATAAAAACATATGAAGAAACTAGGGAAGTAGGGTCTGAAGTCTGAGCCTTATTACTTGTTGTGTCATCTATACTTGGTGCTTTCCCTTTATCAACCATAATACCTTCATGGATAACTTTAAGGTATCTCCTAGGAGATACCTTGAAGGAGAAATCCACTCTTGTGCATGTTTGAAAGGTATCTCATAGGAGATACCTTGAAAGTATTACAATGTTCTTTAAGTTATAACCTAGTAATTCCTTCAAGGCCAAGGAAAATTCCACTCATGTGCATGTTGAATGTGTCTCCTAGGAGATACTTTCAATATTTCATTTAATTTATGATATTAGATTAAACAAAACATAGAGAGAAAATGAGATTGAGAATAATAGAGCACATATTCAATGTATATTCAACCAAGCATGAAGGCCTATTAAATAGGCAAACATATGAAATACCCGTGAAGCATGATATGGGTATAAGAAAACTAACCTACGTTGGCTTGCATGAAATAGCAAAGACCGAACAAACAACTAATCTCTTAACCAAATTGGTTAAGGAATCTAACCAACAAAATTACCTTAGTAAATAACCTAAGGTAAATACAATAATATGCTAACACCATCCCTTAATGACTAAACTAGAAACAAGACCAAGTTTATCTCTGAATTTTATGAACTTGTCTGTACCAAGTGGTTTGGTCATTATATCAATTGGTTGCTCTATAGTGGGGCAATAAAAGAGACTAATGTATTCATTTGTAACCAACTGTCGGATGTAATGATGGTGAACCTCAATGTGTTTGGTCCTGAAATGAAATACTAGATTCTTCACCATTTTCAAAACACTTTGGTTGTCATAAAAATTTGGAGTAGGCTTTGATGACTCAAATTGAAGATCCTCCAAAATTTTCTTTATCCACATGGTTTCACAACTTGCACTGACCACAGCTTTATACTCTACTTCTATTGAAGATAATGCCAATGTAGTTTGTAGTTTGCTCTACCATGAGAAAACTCCTGAACCAAAAGTGAAAACATACCCTGTTGTAGATTTTCTTGAATCAACTGAACCTGCCCAATCAGAATCAAAATATCTTGAAAGTTCAAAATCTACAGGCTTCTTATATAGTATGCCAAAGTCAAGAGTACCTTTGACACATCTTAATACTCATTTTGTAGCTAACCAATGGACTTCCTATGGTTTAGACATGAAGTGTGATAGAAAACTCACTGCAAAACAAATATTTGGTCTCATGGTAGTGAGGTAAATGAGACTACCCACTAGCTACCGATACACGGTTTCATTGACCAAAGGTGAATTAGTGTCTGTTGAAATTTTAGCTCCTACTTCCATAGGTGTGTGAGTTGGATTAAAATCCATCATTCTAAACCTTTCTAGCAATGATTTGGCATGCTTATTCTGTGACATGAATACAGTATTACCACTTTGCCAAAATTCAACACCTAAATAATATTTCAGTAGTCTTAAGTTTGTCATGTCAAAAGTACAAAAAATATTAGCTTTCATTTGCTACATGAGATTAGTACTACTCCCAATGATGGCTATATCATCAACATGTATAAAGAGAATCAAGATATCATCACCAAACACCTTTACATAAAGAGTTGGTTCTGAGGTACACCTTTTGAAACCTGACTCCCTAAGATATGAGTCTAGTTTTGTATACTAGGCTCGAGGAGCTTGCTTAAGTCCATACAAGGACTTGATCAACTTGTAAACAAGATGTTCCTTACCAGGAACTTGAAAACCCTGTGGCTAAACCATGTAGACTTCTTCCTCTATATCTCCATTCAAGAAAGCACTCTTTACATCCATTTGGTTCACTTTCCATCCAAATTGAGCAGTAATAGCAATAATCAAATGAAAAGTTACCGTCTTGGTGGTTGGAAAAAAAGTCTCCTCATAATCAACCCCTTCCTCTTGTGCATAACCTTTTGCAAAAAGTCTGGCTTTGTGTTTGTCCAAGGAACCATTTGCTTTGTATTTTACCTTATAAATCCACTTACAACCAATGGATTTCTTTCCTGGTGGTAGTTCCATCAACTTCCAAGTCTTATTTTTCATCAAGGAATCATATTCCAATTGCATAGCTGATTCCCACTCAAACTTCCCTTTGGCCTTTGAAAAAGAAGTAGGCTTAAATACTTGTGAAACAATAGTTGTTAGAGCAAGATTGACATGCTCATCTCTATTACCAAACTGCTTTCCCGATCTTAGTCTTTTACCTTCCACACCTTGTGGCAAGTCTCCTTCTTTTAGTGCTTCAATTGTGGCAGTATACCACTTTGGCTTCTTTGGTTGTTCTGCTAGAACCTCATAATGAACTATATCAATTCCCTCCCTAGAATGTGATTCCACTAATGAATAAAAATCCTTCTCACTTTTCACATTATAACGAATAATTGAATCATTAGATAACAATGACTCAATATCTAAAACATGACTAGTTGTTGTGAAGTATGGCATTTGTTCATTTACTATGTCATCTCTATTTACCACAACTTTGTTAGTAGAAACATCAAGTAATCTGTAGGCCTTTGACTGATCACTATATCCAACAAACATGTATGCTTTGCTTTTTGCATCCAAATTTCTTCTCTTTTGACTAAGAATAACTACAAAAGCTACACAACCAAAATTTTTGAAATCACTTACATCTAGAGTTCAACCTGACCAAGCCTCCTCGGGAGTCATATTCTCCAAAGCTTTTGTAGGACTTTTGTTTAGGATGTATACTATTGTATTCACTGCTTCTACCCAATACCTGTATGGGACATTTCTACTTTGGACAATACAATAAGCCATGTCCATCACCGTCCTATTATGCCTTTCCACAACTCCATTTTATTGTGGAGTGTAAGGTGTAGTGTATTGTCTATGTATGCCTTCAGTGGCAAAAAAATCCTTGAATTGTTTTGAGATGAACTGACCCCCATTATCTATTCTAAGAGATTTCATTGGCCGTCCTACATATTTTTCAACCATAGCTTTCCAAGTAAGAAAGTTAGAAAAACAATCAGATTTCTTCACTAGAAAGTATACCCACTTTTTCCTAGAGAAATCATCAACTATTAATAGGAAATAATGGGCACCAGAAGGGGTAGGTGTCTACATTGGACCATGCAAATCCACATGTACCAGATCCAATACTCCCTTTGCTCTTGAAGCCTTACCAACATCAAATGAATGTCTAACTTGCTTCCCCAACTAACATCCATTACATACATGATGACTATGCCAAATATAAGGAATCCCCTTAACCATCTTAGTCTTACTCAATGTAGTCAAATACTAAAAATTCAAATGCCCATACCTTTCATGCCATAGTGAACTTGTGCTATCAACTGCTGCAAGTGCACTTTCAACAATTGATAGCACAAGTTCACTTTCCTTTGCTTTGATTGGATCTACAAGCTTATATAAGACTTTATCACCGATCCCAGTAGAAATAATCTTGTTATCTTTAGTGGTGACTAAACATTGCTTTTCTTGAAATTTTACAACAAAATCAGATTTTGAGGTGATCTCACTAATTGAAAGAAGATTTTTGTTCATATTCGGTACATACCTAACATTCCTATATGTATAATTTACTATACCATCAAAACCTATATGAACATTACCAAATCCTTTCATGAAATATGTTGTACCATCTCCCAAAGATACAGATTCATTACTAATGTTATCTTCAACAAAATCCACATATAAGTCCTTATGGCATGTATAATGGCGAGATGCCCCTGAATCAAAGTACCAAGCTCGATCCATTACAAAATTACCACTGGAAGCCATGAAAGAAAAATTTGGTGATTCCTCACCTTCACCTTTAGCTACATTTGCATGATGAGCTTTCTTTTTAGGGTTAGCCATATCTTATTGTCTTTTCCTGCAATCTTTCTTAAGGTGACCAAATTTGTTATAGTAAAAACATTTCCATTTAGATCTCTTATTACCACTTACTTGTGAAGATTCTGATGGATAGCTATTTTTACCAGACTGCTTACCCTTTTCCTTGATAAAGAATGCACTCTCTATGGAAGTGGATGTCGACAACACTTCCTGCTCCTGTCGTCTCTCCTTTTTCAATAACAATGTAGAAAATGTTTCAAAATCCAAAGTCTGCATCTCAACAATCATGTGCAAAGACTCCACAAATGACTCAAATGATGGTGGAATATTTTGCATAACAAGAGCAATCAAATCTTTCTCATCAATAGGTTTCTACACTGCTTCCAACTAGTCACTAATGTCCTTGATCTACAACAAAAACTTGGAAATAGAGCCACCTTCCTGCATCTTAGTGGAAAACAACAAATTCTTCAAATACAACACTCTACCAGCTTTAGAAGCCTGATATTTTGAAGATAAAGTTTTCCAAAAATTTGATGTTATAGTCACATTTTTGACCTCTGAGATTAGATTATCTACTACTAAAATTTTTAACAACATGAGAGCCTCATGATGACGTTTATCATAATCATTGGTATCAATGGCTAGCCTTTGTTCTATATCGATCACTATTTGATCAATATTCATATATTCACATATTGTCAAAACCTTGTGACTCCACAAATTAAAGTTCTTGCCAATCAATTTTTGAGAATTTGGTAGTAACAGGTGTTGAATACTAGCCATTTTACCTTTGAAACTTTAGGTGAAGATTCTGATCCCATTTCTCAACCAAATTGCAAACCGTTTTCACCGGTGTCTTAGTTTTGATTTAACTCATGATTTAGGCTTTTATTTCACTAAAAAAGATGAAGAAATGAATTTTTATGATTTTCTCAAGATCCGTATGGTGCCCTTGCACAAATTAATTTAATAGAGGATTTTGAGCCTCTAAAATAGCCTATTTTCACTTCTTTTTGGTCTTATTTATCCTTTTGATGCTTCCTGGCAATTTTCAGACCTTCTGGTTGAGTTTTCCAAATCCCGTGATGCTTTCTCTCTCCTCAGCTCTCCACTAGGTGCCTAAAGCTCCCCCCTAGCAAGACACTGACCTCTCTCTGGCTTCCATAGACCTCCACTTAGGTTCTACAAATGATGGGCTCTGATAGCATATTAGATTAAACAAAACACAGAGAAAAAATGAGATTGAGAATAATAGAGCACATATTCAACATATATTCAACCAAGCATGAAGGCCTATTACATAGGCAAATAAATGAAATACCCGTGAAGCATGAGATGGGTATAAGAAAGCTAACCTACGTCAGCTTGCATGAAATAGCAAAGACCAAACAAACAACTAATCTCTTAACCAAAGTGGTTAAGGCAATTAACCAACATAAATTACCTTAGTAAATAACCTAAGGTAAATACAATAATATGCTAACATATGACAATACCCTTTGAAGTATATCCTAGGAGATTCCTTTCAATGGCCTTATAATTCCTTGAAGGTATGACAATGCTCTTGAGTTTAATTCTTGTTCAATACAAATTAATGCAATTAAGGATTTACCTTATTCAACTTTCTCTTGTTGATCTTATGAGGTTTACAATTTTGATGGGTTCATATTGAATCTTGGAATTAAGACACCTTGAACCCTTGATAAGATCTACATAACACCTTATACACAACAATAAATGTATTGTTAACTATGTTCTTTAATTGAAACACTTATTTACTCATTGAATCCTTTATAAACCATAATAATAGTTGGCAAGTTCAACCTCAAGGTATCTACTAGGAGATTCCTTCAAGGGCCTTGTAATACCTTAATGGGTGACTTGAAATTATATCCTTGAGGGTAACATGAAGTTATCTTAATGGGTGAATTGCAATTATCTCCTTCAAAAAGTTTCACTCTGAGAAGTTGCTAAAATAGGGGGAAGGGTAGAGCAGAAAAGAAAGGCTCTATGGTCTCAAGATTTACCTTGAAAAATGGATTCTCCATGGATAAGTGTTTTCAGAACCAATGTTTGTTGTGAGTAGTTGTCTCACACACACAAATAAGCATAGTCAAGTAGTCTAGGAAAGTTTTATATAGGAAACTTAGAGTTCTAGGCCAAAGGTTACTCTTAGGACATACCTTGAAAGATAAATCCACTCTTTTGCTTATTTGAAAGGTATCTCTTAAGAGATACATTGAAGGGTAAATATAATCTTGTGAAGAGTGTTGATGTACTTTTTATGCACATTAGCTCATAAAAAGGTAGCCTCTAACATTTTAGGATCTCAATGGAGGTAAAATCCACTCCAAGGGACAAGTTATAGGTATGCAATTTTAACAACTAGGTGATATTATAGCAAATAGGGCATGTAGGTTGTTAACCAGGGTTATGAATGGATAAATGATATCTAAAATAAAGTGAAAATCTATGCGAGTTAGTGGCTAGATGGTATCTAATATATCATGGGTAGGTCTCAGAAATAAAATCAAAAAAGAGGGAAAGGTAGGGCAGAAAAGAAGGATTTTATGGATTTAGGAATCACCTCTTAGGATGGATTCCAAGTGGATAAGTGCTTTGAAAACCAATGTATATTGATAGTAGTTGTTTCACACACATAGACATACATAGTCAAGTAGTCTAGGATAATTTTATATAGGAAACTCAAAGGCCTCAGTCAAAGGTTATTCCTTTTAGAGTAGTTGAGTAGCTAATGCACACACTTACTCAGGAGATTATGACTTAGATACAGGAGGTATTTGAGTTAGATGTTGCACATACACATAAAATTATATCAATGAAAACACCTATACACACTAAGAAAAATGACATAATCAACTTACTTACCAATGATCAGTATAATCTGATAATCACTCAATAGATATTGCACATCTAAAACTAGCATATCAATCATAACAAGAAATAATTCCTTGTAGTTTTTGCACACTAAGAATTATTGAATCATACAACTAAAATTATTAATCCAAATTACATATATCTTGGAAAGAAAATACACAAACACATTCACTAAAAATCAAAATTGATTATACTTCTATATTGAAATTTCTTAGATATCTATTTTACCTTTTAGACAAGGTATAGACCTCTTGTCTCTCTTCAATAATAATTTCCCTTCTAGCTTCATCCTCTATTTTCCTCTTTCTGACCCTTTAAATAATCCCCAAAGGCTCATCAAATAGGGTTGTTATTGATGGGATATCTATAATTTTTAAATTGGAAATTTGGGAAGCTTTGCTCTCAATTCAATTGCCCATGGGGAAATCACTAGCTGGGTATGGTTTATTTTGTGTGCATCTTTAGTTGTAGCCTCCACCTCAATCTTTTTTGTTGATTGTTGTTATTTTTCTATTTTGATGACTATGTTGGGAAGGGAGTGCCAAATTATCTTGGAAAAATATATACCTCCATATTGGGGAAGTGGATGGATTGTAATAACTTATTTACCATTTTTCCCTTTCCTAAAGATGTAACAATAGTCTCTTGGGAGGAGCCTATGGAAGGCATTAGCAAACTAATCTATGTGTAATAAACATGAAGTTGGGAAGTGGCTAATGTGTTTTAAATTTTATTAGTTTCCATTTCTTCTTCATGGTTTTAACTATGGCATTATTATCACAAACATTAGTAGTAGTAGAAACAATGGATGTAGATGGAACTATGGGAGAGAATGAAACAATGGTGGTAGAAGAATCCTTCTCTATCTTGGGAGTGAGGAGAGGGATTTTTATTATGGAAGAAGAGGAAAATGAAACATTAGGGGTGGGGTGACATCCACCACCTTAGGGGTTATCAAAAGAACACTATTTGGGACTGAAGCAAAAATAGGAACATATGAAGAAACTAGGGAAGTAGGGTCTGAAGTCTAAGCCTTATTACTTGTTATGTCATCTATGCTTGGTGATTTCCATTTACTATCCATAATACCTTCATAGATAAATTGAAGGTATCTCCTATGAGATACCTTGTAGGACAAATCTACTCTTGTCCATGTTTGAAAGGTATCTCCTAAGAGATACCTTGAAAATATTATAAGGTCCTTTAAGTTATCACCTAGTAGTGCCTTCAGGGTCAAGGAAAATTCCACTTGTGTGCATGTTGAATGTGTCTCCTAGGAGATACTTTCAATGTTCCCTTAAATGTATGATAACAACCTTTAAATTATCTCCTAAGTTATTCCTTTTAATTTCCTTGTATTTCCTTAAAGGTATGGCAACACTCCTAAGTGTAATTCTTTCTTGTTTAATACAAAATGATGCAATGATGGATTTTCCTTATTCAAATCTCTCTTGATGATATTATGAGGTCTATAATTTTTATGGGTTTCAAATTGAATCTTGGAATTAAGACACATTGACCCCTTGATAAGATCTATAGAAGACTTTATACACAATAATTAATGTATTGTTAACTACCTTATTTAATTGGCACACCTATTTACTCATTAAATCCTTTGTACACCACAATAACAATGGCAATTTAAACCTCAAGGTATCTACTAATAGATTCCTTAAAGGTACTTTTAATACCTTAATGGGTGACTTGAAATTATCTCCTTGAGGGTAACATAATGGTATCTTAATAGGTGACTTGAAATTATCTCCTTTGAAAAGTTTCACTTCGAGAAGTTTCTAAAATATGGGGAGGTGTAGAGCAGAAAATAAAGTCTCTATGGTCTCAATATTTACCTTTGAAGAAGGATTCTCTATAGACAAGTGTTTTTAAAACCAATGTTTGTTACAATTGTCTGTTTCACACATACAAATAAACACAACCAAGTAGTCTAGGAAAGTTTGATATAGGAAACTCAGACATATGGGCCAAAGGTTGTTCCTAAGAGATACCTTGAAGGAGAAATCCACCCCTATGCATATTTGGAAGGTATATCCTAGGAGATACCTTGAAGTGTAAATCTAATCTTGTGAAGAGTTTTGATGTGGTTTTTATACACACTAGCTCATAATGAGGTGGCCTATAACGTTTCAAGATCTTAATGGAGGTAAACTCCACTCTAGGGCATGAGTTAAAAGTATTTAGTTTTAATAACTAGGTGATGGAATGGTAAGTAGGTCATGCAAGTTGTTAACCAAGGTTATGAATAGATGAATGGTATCTAAAAGAAAGTTAAAAAATTGACAAGTTGGTGGTTAGATGGTAGTTAATCTAGAGTGGGCAGGTCTCAAAAATAAACTCAAGAAAGAGGGAAAGGTAGGGTAGAAAATAATGACTATATATTTAGGAATCACCTCTCAGGATGAATTCTAAGTGGACAAGTGTTTTCATAACCAATTTCTATTGTTAGAAGTTATTTCACACAGACAGATAGACATTGTCAAGAAGTTTAGGATAATTTTGACATAGGGAACTAAAAGGCCTCAGTCAAAGGTTAATCTTTTTAGAGTATTCATTACAAAATGCACAACCTTACTCAAGAGATTATGACTCTGACAAAGGAGGTATTTGAGATGGTTTTTGCACATACACAAAAAACTATATCAATGAAAACACCTCTACAAACTTAAAGCAATGAAATAATCAAATTACTTTACAATGATCAATATAATATGCTAATCACTCAATAGTTGTTTCACATATAAAATTAGAATTTAAATCATAACAAGAAAGATTTTTTCATAGGTATTGCACACTAAAAATTATTGAATCATACAACCAAAATGATTAATCATAATTACATAGAACTTAGACATAAAATACATAAACACATTTACTAAAAATAATAATTACCAAATCTCTTGTAAGTATATTTGTAATCAACATGGAAGGTATTCAAAGGCCTTTCCTAGGAGTTACCTTGAAAAAAAAATACAATCATGTGCATGTTCAAAGTATCTCCTAGGATATACTTTGAAATAAAATTCCAATCGTGTGCATGTTCAATGTATTTCCTAGGAGATACCTCAAAATAAAAATTCCAATCAAGTGTTTGTTAAAGGTATCTCTTATGAATTACCTTGAAATAAATTTCAAACTTTGTGAATTTTCATGGTATCTATGAAGAGACCATTTAAACGTACTACAAGGCCCTTCAAGGTAGTCCCCTAAGAGATACTTTGAAAGAAATTTCCAATTGTGTGCATGTTCAATGTATCTACTAGGATAACCCTTTAAGGTAATAAAAATTCCTTAAAGATATATCATAGGAGATAATTTGAAGGTTATTATAGTAAATTCAATGTCCTTCAAGATATCTTGAAGGTATCTCTTAAGTTGAGCTGGCATTAGGGTTCTTTCCAAATAAAAAGGTACCATGGTTATATCAAATACATTGCAAGGAACTTTGAAATCAACATGGAAGTTATTATAAGGCCTTTAGAGGTATATATTAGGAGTTAAATTTAAATAAAATTTTGATCATGTGCATGTTCAAGGTATCTCCTAGGAGCTACCTTGAAAGAAAATTCTAATCATGTGCATGTTCAATGTATCTCTTAAGGGAGACCTCAAAATAAAAATTCCAATCATGTGTATGTTCAAGGTATATCTTAGGAATTACCTAGAAAAATTAATATATCTATTAGGAGACCCTTTAAATTTAATACAAGGCCCTTTAAGGTAATCCCTTAGGAGATACTTTGAAAGAAAATTCCACTCATCTGCATGTTCAAGGTATCTACAAGGTCAACTCTTGAAGGTATTAAAATAACATTCAAGGTATCTCATATAATATACCTTGAGTGTAATTATATTACCTTCAATGATACCTTGAAGGTATCTTTTAAGAGATACCTTTCAAAAATATAAACCCAATTACACAAAGATTATAAATAAAATACACAAACACATACGCTGACAATCAAAAATTGCTTCTATTCCTATATATTGAAAATACTTTGAACCCTTAAAATTTTAGGTTAAATGTGTTTAAATATACATTGGGAAGGGATACATAATCCCAAAATTACATGAAAAATTAGTTACATGGAATGGTTATATATTCATTTCTAATTGTGGTCTCAAAACTGTATAAAGTTATCTTACACTTGTCAATAGTTACAGTTAGCCTTTACAAATACATGCAACGTGTGCATGTTTATAAAATGAATAGGAATTTTTTTATAATAAGCTATAACCATAATAAAACTATAAATATAAAATTTATGCTACTATTAGAATGTATATTTACAAAACTAGGCCTTAGGGTTGAGTAGATGTCCACATGGTTGTATTGACCTTAGTGGGAGTTGTGACTATAGTTATCAATGTTGAAATAGGTGTAGGCACTTCAATTTACTTATTTTTTTCTTATAAATCAAGAAAATACTTATGCCTTACATCATTCTATTGTTTTATAATATCCAAGTTTAGAAGTGAAGGTCTATGTACCCTAACAACTTACCGTAGTAGCTTTGCATGTCCTGCTTTTGTCATCTAAAGGTTGATTTTGAAAATTTCAAATTTAGTTACCTTTTTCATTGAAAATATAAGTTTTAATTCAATATATTCTATTGGCATCCCTTATAATCTCTGCTTTAAAATTTTTGAATCTTCTTGAATAAGCTAATCAAAATTTAGTCTACTTATCATCTTTCCTGAAGCATCCTTAACTTTTGAAAACTTTAAGTCATTCAAAATTTTCAAGATAAGTGCCTCATATGATTCATACATGGGGATCAATTCCCTAATTTATGTTACCCATTATCTATTTTTCTCTATTCTAATAACCACCAAATTGAATGTATTAGATGTCTCTAATGGTGTCATTAGGTCTAAATGGTTGTATGCCTTATTGGTTGTGTACAAGATTAACAATATCAATTTATTCTCATTTGAATTCAAAAGTTAAAAAATTTATGTTTTTGGGAAATATGAGGGGCTAATTCATCCTACATTGCCTCTAATTCCTCTAAATAATTATAGCATTCTGAGGCAAGCTCATGTACTTCAACCTCAATACCCATTGGGATATGAGTTGTTTGTTTTTGTTCTTTGATATATTCCAAATCTAATTTGAGCTCTTGTCTTACTAGTTATGTCCCTTCATGTATTTCCACCATGGAGTATTTATGTGCTTCATCTAGGAACCATAAGTCTTCATTATAGGGGATTGACCCAATTATCTATTTTGCCTCTTAGACAAGGCATAGACATCTTCCCTATCTTCAATAATCATTTGCCTACTAGCTTCATCCTATATCTTTCTCTTTCTCACCCTTTGAATGTTCCCAAAGGGATTATAAAATAGGGTTATAACTAATGGGAGATTTTTATTTTAAAATTGGGCATTTGAGTAGCCTTAACACTCAGATCAATAGTCCATAGAGGAATCACCAATTGATTGGGGTCTATTTCTTGTGTGTCCTTTGTTACAACCTCCTTCTCAATATCTTATTTTGACTATTTTCTTTTATTTTCCTTGAGGATTATGTTAGGAAGGGATGGCCAAATGACCTTATACCAATCCAAACCTCCATATTGGGGGAGTGGATGGACCATGATAACTTGCTTTCCCCTTTTTCAATTGCTTGAGCTTATGGTGGTGGTCTTTTGGATTGAACTAGTGGATGGCATGGTAAAAGTGATTTGTGTAGATGACACATGAAGATGAGAAGTGGCTAAGGCTATGACAATTTTATTGGCTTCCCTTTACTTCTTTAAAGATCTGATTGTGGTAGTCCCATAGGGAATACTAGTAGCAATGGGAATAACGGATGTGGATGGTATGTTGGGGAGAGATGGAGTAATGGTGGTGGAAGAATCCTTCTCCATCTTAGGAGTGATCAAAGAAATTTGAAAGAGATAAGAGTAAATTAATGAAACATCAAGGGTGGAGGTGGAATCCTCCACCCCGAGAGTCCTCAAAACAAATGAATTTGGGACTCAACTAAAAATAGGAACATTGGAAGAAATTAGGGAAGTGGGGTTTAAATGTTGAGCCTTCTTATCTATTAGATCATCTATAGTTTTCATCTTCCCTTTATACACTATAAGGCTCAATTCCTTGTCTCTATCCAATTATTATTCTTCATCAAGTCCTTATTCTTATTATTCTTATTATTAGGGAATTAAAGGCAACCTCTATGATTGATCAACTATTGGACTACCTATGAGGGGAGTCCTTAATTTATTTTTATATAAAATAGTGTTCTTGGCCTCTAAGGAGGAACCTCATTGAGTTGACGTAACATTTTCCTCTGTGTCTACCCCTGAGACTATATATTCTTGAAACTGGGGAGTAGTTTTAGGTACTTTTAATGTATCTATAGATGGGTTCTCTATGTCTTCTTTATCAAAGGACTCTAGCTCAATTGGATCCCCTGTAGATCCCCTAAGATTAGGCTCAGTTTATCTAGGCTCCTTAATGATAGATTTAAACTTAAAGGGAAGTTCCTTTAAAGGTTCCCTTTGTACCTTTATCTATTATGAGGGATAGCTATTCTAAAAATCTGACGTTGTCTACCCTACATCAAGTGGAATCCTATTATTAATTTCCTTCACTAAAATTGAAGGCTCTTGTTGGATTATCCTTAAATGATCTTTCTTGAGGCTTGTAAGTTGTGTTATTTCTAATACCTAGGCATCATCATTTGCATTAAAAATAATAAGTCATGGTCATAAGGGACATTTTGGTATGAGATACCAAAACCCTGAATGTGTCTTTATATGTGACCATGGGAATCTCAATCCCTATGTAGCACAATGGGCAACTGGTAGCTTTTTCTTTTATTTCCAGCCTCTCTAAAGTGTTTCCTTTGTGTGTAGCACATTATACCAATGATCATATGCAATCCATAAAATGTGATTTTCTTATTTTTGATCAAGTCTTCGTCAACACTCCACCATAATTCATAAGTAATTTCTTACTATGCTAACTTATTTGGTGTATATCTAGGGAGGCATAGGGGATGGACCTTATGACCAATAATCATAATTACAATATAATTAAGGTATTACAAGTAGTCACCCCTACTAGTTGATAGTGTTTTTACTATGTTTTCTCTAACTCTGGGCATTTTAGTCCCATGGATTGCCTACCATACTTGAGGATAGACATCCTCAGTGATTAGAACCATATTATTCATGTATGCATAGATATGCATGAGCTAGTAATAATCAAAAATATAATTCTTGACATAATCCATAGCTGGGTTCCAAAGCTTGCCAAGGACCTTATAGACTGTGCCCATTATGACATCCAAGAAATAGGACATAATGTAGAAGTGGTCTACTAGAGTGGGCTACTTAATCTTGTGTAGGACTTGTTCTCTCAGTTAGAAGTTTATGATTTATCCCAAAGCAAAGGTTGTACCATTAGTCATCATCAAATGCAGTAGAGGTACCCAATCAAAATTTAAAAAATGGATGATAGGAACGCGATATATTTTATTTATTAATGCCATCCTAATTTGCGTTCCCATTCTAAATTTTCTAATTGGGGTGAGTTTATTCCCTTGATAAGTCATTGTCTTTCTAGGGAGAATCTATAAGCTTAGCACCTTATCCATTGAATTCTATTAACACTAGTCTATGACTATCAAAAATTGCATCTAAAATCAATAGGAATAAATACCTTTGAAAGTCATCCCCAATGATATAGATTACAACTTTCTATTTGTCTATGTGGTGTAGAAATTCATGTTGTGTACTATTCCCCACAAAGAATAAATTTCATAAAAATTCAGTGTAGGGCATCACCTCGATCTTCATCATCACTAAGTGCAATGTTTATCTCTTAAGGGAGAGCAAGTATGTAATGAATTTACATTCTATGATGGATAGATTTCTATCTAGAAAAAACAAGTCAACAAAATCCACAATATCCCATAATTTAGAATAGTTTCCATACCTATTATCAAATATAGTTACGTCAAACACCATGTCTATAAAATATATTACATCCTTTATGGAGAATGGAAATGGTGGAAGTACTCCTTTGAAAATATTAGATGATGATGCCATTGTAATTATTGAGTGTACTCATAGTATATTTTATGTGTATCATAAAAAACTCTTTTTCACTGGTCTCTTATTCACTTATAATAGATTCATAGGTAGCTATATCTTTCATTTGAATAATAACAATTAAGTTTGAATTTATTTGTGAGTAATGAATATTTTGAAGGTATTGCAAGGGCCTTCAAAATATCACCCATTAGTATCTTCCATGTAAATGAAAATTATGTTCAATAAGGCCATCCCAATATGTACCTCCGTTCTAAAGTTATTGATGGGGGTGGAAGACTTTCATTTCTAGACCATAATTTACTTGGGAAGAAGCCATGAGATTAGAACTTTATCAATTGTATTTTGTTTGTTCAATTTCATGGATTCTAGAAACTCCTTTCCACTGGTTACCTCTTTACAGTTGGTGCACAAGTGGCTAGGGCTTTGTTCATAGAGTATCAATAGAGCTTAGAATTTGCTTATGAGTAATGAACATGTTGATAGCCACAAGTCATTCATATATTCTTTTATATTCAATTCTAGTTTGTACACTTTTAATACCCAACATTCATATTATTGGTTTACCTACACAATTTAAAACTTCTTATTTTGGTTCACAGAGAAGCCATGTCTTTACATTCTTTGGTTAATTTTAGTGGGATTTACGAGCTAAGTTTAGTGGGATTTATTGGCTAAGTTTAGTGGGCTATCGACATTTGGGAGTTGGGTTTCATGTTGGTTCCAAGATAAAAATTCTCATGAATTGAAGGCTCTGAATACAAACCCCAAACAAAATATTCAAAGACTAAATCTTTTAGAATAATGTTTGAAAAAAATGCCTAACTAGATCCTCTGAATCAAAAATTCTGATACCAAAATCCATAAAAAATCAAATCCTTTTGAACAATGTTCTAACAAAATGTCTAATTAACAAGTCCTAAATAGAAATCCCAAAGTGCAAAGTTTTGAAAAGAAGTTCTAGGTAAAACCCCTGAATCACAAAGTTTTCAAAAAAGAGGTTCTGAGTAAAATGTCTAATAAACAAGTCCAAAACACTTTCCCTGATGAATAAAACTCCAAACTTAATGTTTGAACAAAATCCTGAATAAAATAGTTTTGAATAAAACTAAGTCCCAAAACCTACATAGTACAATATTCTAGAAAGGCATTTAATAAGTTAGTCTAAAATGTAAAATATCATTGTCTATACTTTTTGAAGAAGGAGATTAAGGAGAAATTTGGTAAAAAAAATTAAATATAATGGATAAAACAACTTAATATAGGGTAATTTTGGGTACAATGGTGTTATTTGAGGTATTTATGGTGTGGTTAATTACATGCCACTACGCCACCCCCATCCTAGAGTTTGTGTAACAGTTGTACATCAAATGCCTATATGAGACTAAAAATAATTGAGTGACCCAAACCACTCCCTCTTCATGTGGCATTTTAGGAATAACATCATAGGGTTACCTCATCTATAAATTTATGATAATTCAGTGTTGGCATAATGACAACAAGAAAGTGTTGAGCATTAAGCTCCCTATAATGACTATAGAAGGAGATTTCCCTAGTGGATAGAACAAAGGTAGCATGTCTTACTTGGATTTCTTTGGTAATAGTCTTTTAGGGAAAATCCTAAAATATCTATGTAAATGGTTTCCCTTTCTTGTGTAATTATATATTTTTAATAACCAGTTCACAGGACCCATTTCTAACTAGATCACTAATTACACCTATCTTAATCTCCTTCATCTCAATGGCAACCAAATTAGTGGCCTGATGTCATGGGAATTAACATGGCTTGAGCACCTTAATGACTTCAATTTTGTAGATAATCTACTTATAGGACAAATACCCACTAAGTGGGCCTTTAATAGCATCAACCTTTTTTTGGATAACCTACTAAGGAGACCTTATTAACAATAATCAATGTGTTGATAGCTAATTTATTTTATTAAAACACCTATTTAATCATTGAATCCCTTATACACCTTAATAACTCTATGCAATTTTAACCTTGAGGTATCCACTAGGAGATTACTTCATGGGTAACTTGAAGGTATCTCCTAGGAGATACCTTGAAGATATTACAAACCTCAATAACACTGGGTAAGTTCAACCTTGAGGTATCTAATAAGAGATTCCTTTAATGGACTTATAATAGCTTCATGAGTAACTTGTAATTATCTCCTAAGATATATCTTGAAGATATTACAAGGACCTTCAAGGTAGAGGAAAATTACACTCATACAACAAGGTAATCATTCAGATCTGAAAGTATTAATGTAATAGGGATAATTGTTAAACTAAATAGAGGTGAAAAGTGCATGTGTGCAAGAGGACCTAAAATTTGTGATCTTATGTTCAACCTATCATCATAAATACACACTCTCCCAAGTATTTGAAGGCCCTTCAAGTTATTAGCTTATCACCCAATAGTGATTTCAAGGAGAAGGAAAGTTTTAATCAAGTGCATGTTGAAGGTATCTACTAGGAGATATATTCAATGTCTCTTTAAATTTATGACACCACCATTCAAGGTGTCTACTAGGAGATTACTTCAAGGGCCTTGAAATACACTTGTCATACCATAATGGTTAACTTGAAGGTATCTCCTATGAGATGCTTTGTAATAAAAATTCACTCTTTTGCATGATTGAAAGGTATCTCCTAGGAGATACCTTAAAGGTACCTGTTGATGGGCATTTTGGCACATATTAGAAACATACTTACCCATCATCTTTCTCCTTTGAAATAGATGTTTATGGATTCTTTTACCCATTAGATTATATTGGTAGTTTAGAATTAAAATTTGTTGATATACAATTAATCACTACTTAATCACACAAAATTTCATGAATTGATGCAATATGCAACTTGCATTTTATAAAATAATAATATTTAAATCATTTTAATTACTTTGTAGAATGTCTTTAGGTGTGAAAGGAATTCCCATACTTAAAAGGAAGAATAAGGCCTCACTCCAAGATAGTTTAGATATAGTACCATTTAAACTACCAAAACTAAAATTAAATCCACATCACCATCTTCCAATTTATGGTGGTGACAAAATTCCTCTTGCTAATTGATATTTTGAGTTGTTTATTCTGCCAAACATGCATGCAGATATATACTTTTTCAACACTACATCAAGAAAGAATCTTCTCAAATTGGAATAATCCTTGTGTGTGATAAGGATGAACTTAAAGATGCCCTTCAATCCCAACTATAAGTATGGAATCAAGAAGTGTGAATTCTACATCGAGATACAACTAATTTTAATAAATTTACACCCAGTAAAATGGAATTGACAAAAAAATATCTTTTATCCTTCTTGTGAAACATTTAGGTCTCATTTGAATATGTATGATAACATTGAAATATCTAGGTTGATAGATAGAGATAATTTGGTCATTAAAATATAAAATATGTTGAAACAAAAACATGAACAAGGGGAATCAAGATCTTCTACTTGCCACCATGCAAATGTGTATTTAAGATACCCTGAAGTCATGATAGAAAAAATATTGAAGAAAACAAGAAAAGCAAGGGAAACATATTTGTATGCAAATTTGAAAGAGGCTATACAAGTACTCACACCAATGGAGAAAAATAAGATCAAAAAAAATGTTGATATACTTTTTTTGACACAAAATTATGATCAGACACAGTGAATTCTCTACATGGTATATTTCCTTTAGCAATTACACCTTGAACATTCATGTAGATCTCTATGAATTGGGGAACACTAATATCAAAATAAAAAATAATGTTTTTATAATTCATTCATTTGTAAAACATAATGAGTTTCCAATGAATGATGCTTTGTTAATTATTTTGAATCCAAGTAACCCTCAATGTATTATCAAATCAAAAGAAGTCATAGAAGATATGATGGAGAAAAAAACCATAAGATTCAAAATTGTAGTTTGCCAACACACAATTATGACACAACAAAGAATTCTCTTACAGGAGGAATATAATTCACTATCATTGAGAAATAAATGTTCTATTAGAAGGGAAATATTTCTAAAAACTTGTACTCCATTCAATATTGTGCACAAAATATGTAACCAATATAATGAAGCCAATAAAACAATTTATAAAACAACATTTTTAGAAGAATTTCGATCTACATGTGACCTTATCCAACTAAGAGGTTGGAATAATCTTAAAATAAAAAAAATGAAAGAAATACATAAATAAGATATACACTTGTTCACACAAATGATCTCTTTAGCATAATAATTGTAGCAGAGAAAATGCCTTCTTTTCATGAAACAACCCATTTGGGATTGTTTTGATAAGACATTTAATTTGTTTGAAAGTGGTACTTTACTTGGTTTGGACAAACAAGATTTAAATATGATTGATATAATAATACTTAAAAATATTTAAGGGCTTTCAGACAAACAAAAAATAGAACTAGCATATTTATTGGAAAAAGGGTCTATTTCTTTCTTGAAAACCCCTAGGTACAATGACATGGATACTTGGTGCAAAAAAGTGAAGTTGGAAAGTAACATATTATCAAAAAAATTAGATTATTTAAATAACCATAATTTGACACTACCATTAGATAAAAAAATCACACTTGAAGAGGTAATGGAGTATTCTATAATTTTTATGAAAAGGTTTGACAATTTATGTGTCCTAAATGAAGGTATTTCAAAAAAAAAAAAGGTTGGGAAGCATTATCTCTAGATTCAATAAGCATATTGAAAAAATATCTACATAGTGATAGAGGTCAACTTTCTAGGATAGATATAGAAATATCTAGCTACCATTATGGGCCCCTATGTCTTTGGCCGTCCATTTTAGAAGATTTCAATGAAATATTCATTATTGGTGTGAACGTTGATTTGATAATTATTGATCTTTTGAATCTTATTGAAAATTTTAAGGAAGAAAATCTTTGCCTATTTATTCAAGAATTGATTGATAAAGTTATTACTGGGGATTTGAATGTATTCATCATCCACAAAATAGAACATTTTTATGACATTCAAACCTCTCTCAAGAATCTATGTGTTGGTGATTTCCATTGCATGAAAAAAAATGGCTATCATACTATGGGGTCGAAATAGTGATGGATTGTTGGACTCATATTATAGGTATTAATTTTTCTCAAGATCCCACTAATTTTTAGCTTCAATATTTCATCCTCCATTCACAACAAAGTAAATTAGAGTAATGTTTTGACATCAATAAAGACGTACCAACATTTCAAATGATTGGTTCACGCAAAACAAGATGGTCATTTAAAAATGAAATAGATAACTTATTTTGGGAAACACTTATCTATACATTCAACAATTCAGATACATGTGAAGATTTAGGGGTATACACAAGAGTTGGATTGGTTTGTGCTTTTACACAATTGCAAATAAATCTATCTTGCATTATAGAAAATGAAGAACAAACACTTTTTAATATTTAATTTCAAAATTGTTTGACAAATTAAGATCAATTAATACAAAAACAACCACTTCAATCAGTACTAGGTGCATAATTTTTTTTTATAAATTTTATAATCATGCTTCATTTTCCAAATATAACATCTTAATAATCTTTCAGTGTGTATGCTTTATTTTTCAAACCTAACAGCTTAGCAATCTTTTGGTGTGTAGCACTAATCGCATTGCATGCAAGTTATGAAACAATAATAATGAAAAATTATATCAATGAACATGGCACATTGCAAGCTAAAGAAGGTAAGATAAGATCATGCATATTTTTTCAAATAAATATTTTTTAATTTATCAACTATTTATATATTTACAAAATATTTCTTCATCTATTTGTCTCAATTAAAATAGTTGACAACATAGCTCTACAACTTTGTGTCTCCAACACAAAATCCCATGACATAGCTCTGTAGGTGATTTCCTCCATGAAAACAACACAAGTTAAAACCCTAAAATAAGACACAATTTTAAAATACAAATATCAAATAAATTGATGATGAGAATTTTTAGTTATTACATTATATAATACCTTGTAGGGAATAAAGAACCGAAGGTTCAACAAAAAAGTATACCCATACAAACTACAAAAAGGCAAAAAAAGGTGAGAATCCCTTTCAATAAATGTGTAATTATACAATTTCATACAATAAAATATATTAATTATCTTTATTTATTTAAACACATTACAATTGAATTTTTCTTCATGGACAGGAGATTGTAGAAGAAAATAAAATATAGACTTACATTAGCTTAGAATTTGGATGTGTGGGTTTGTTTTATTGTTATGTAGACTTGAATGTGTTTGTATTTACCCATTAAAATATTATTTACATGTTTAATTTACCTAGTTTAAAATAACATAATAAGTGTTATACTATGTTTTCAATACAATAAATATTGATGCAAAGTATCTGTGTGATCTTTATCAATAAAAAAAGGTATATTATGATAAAAACAATTATATTGCTATTGATTTAAATAGTTTTTAAATTGTTGTGTCTTATTGGAAGTATATGAATGGGGCTCAACTGTAGGTGTATATTCATTTGAAATTAGTAATAGTGAACTTTGGATTAGAAGAGTAAATCCTATTTTGTTTGATGTGATGAGTTGTATAAATATACAAATGTGTATTGGTATGCATAAGAACAACTGATACTTTATTAATGTAATAATATAGATGTTGGTTGATCAATTTTAAATTCCTATCAATGTCTATGAGAAATGAGTTATGGTAAAACTAGATTATTTTATAATATAATAAAGTTATGATCAAATTATAAGGATACAATATGAACATTTATATGCATACGTATGCTACAAAACGAGAAATAGAAATGGTACATCCATGTATAATTAGTATAGTTACATGTGACTTAACATGTATTTATTTTTATTAATGTTTATATGAATCTTTATAAGATTTAAGGAAATGCATTTAAAAAATTCATCAAATGAAATGCATTATGTTTATATGTTATAATATGAAATGCAAATCAATAAGGGCATCAATGACAAATCTAGTAATATGTAAAACATTTTCTTAGAAAATTTCCATGTTATATTTATTATAATATAATATTTTTAATAAATAGTTCATTTCTTTTTTAACAAACTACAGACATTTCAAAGGAGGAACTAAAATCTTCTTCTAAAAAACTATTGATTTTGGGGTTGGATGACTTATTGTTTGTTGTGCATAAAACATAAGATATGCAAATGAATGATACAAGAAAAAAAAGATTATATAATTAAAAATATGTCATACTACATTTGAGATCATTCCAAGGAAATTTTGAAGGTGGCATTGCAATCTTTTTCTCACATTGGCATTTGGTCAATGATAGAGGACAATCATTTGTGGCTACTCATTCAAGCCATGGATTACACAAGTTCAAATTTCATGTTTGTTTGGTGGAAAATATATTCTAATCCCTTTAATATAAACATAAAGAAATTAGATGACTTTAAGTTTAAAGGGACCTTTGGAGATGATTTTTCAATTGACAACACATTTTTCATTGATTATAATTCTCAAAATTATGTTACAAATCAAAAATTGAAAATGAATCATTTTATGTCACATAGATATATTGGAAATGGAAGTTGGAAAGATGAAAAGGATTTGAGAATCAAAATTATGTCTATCATCACACTCTTGGGAGAAAGCAAAAAATCCATGCTAGCAATTGTGAACTAGTGTTTAAAAGGATGTAACTTCACCATATTATGATTATTTCAAGTGTATTTTTTGACTATAAACTACAATTCTAGTAATAAACATTATCATCAATTTCATACAAATCAATTCTAAATTATTTCAAATGTAGTTCAATTTATTTCAAATTAATCAATTCGAATATAAAAATACTTTGATCTCATTAAGTAAAATTTTATCTATAATTGGAGATTAATTGATAGTATTGAATCAGGTCCAAGTTTTAAAGCTAATCCCCTTGCAAGTGGATACTCCATCGGTTTATCTTGAAATTACCCAAGTTGATCCATTAGTATATTGACACTTGCTCATGAAGATATTTCCAATTAACAACAAACAATTCTCAAGATATTTTATTAAGTAGATGAACTAATTACTTAATAATTATGTTTTCGTCCATAATTTGGCCAATCAAATAATGCCACGTGTCCCATTAATGGAAGTTATTTTAAAAGATCAATGATCGATTTGAAGGACCAGAAGGGTGTCATAAGTTTGAAACAGTCCAATCTATTCAAAATGATCTATTTTGAAATGGTTTGAAATAATTCAATTTATTTTTAATATATAAAACATATTTATAAAAAAAAATTCTCCAATCCACTTTAGTGGGTATAAGTCCAAATTATTTAAAATATTCCAATTTAATCAAAATGATCTATGCTCAAATGGTTTGGAACAATCCAATTTATTTGGAATATACAAATTTATTTTTGAAAAAAATATTTTTCACTCCACTTTATAAGTATAAGACCAAATTATTCAAAAGAGCCCAATTTATTCAAAATGATCTATGCCTAAATGCTTCGAAACAGTTCAATTTATTCAGAATAAAAAAAATTATTTTTGGAGAAAATTCTCTCCATTCTACTTTAGTGGGTATAAGTCCACATTATTTGAAATGATCTATGCCCAAAAGGTTTGAAATAGTCCAACTTATTTGGAATACAGAAAAAAAAAAATTGGAGAAATTTTTTTTTCCACTCCACATTAGTGGGTATAAGTCCAAATTATTCAAAATAGTCCAACTCATTTGCAATGATCTATACCCAAATGGTTTTAAATAGTCCAATTTATTTGGAATATAAAAAATATATTTTTGGATAAAATTTTCTCCACTCCACTTTAGTGGGTATAATTCTAAATTATTCTAAATAGTCTTTCTTAATTGAATATGCAACCTTAGTTCTATTCGTGATATCTTTATTTTTTCCTAGATTGCTTATAATTTGATTATACTTTAAATGCAGGGCATGTTTTTATAGTCATTGTGAAACAACTTCAATTTTTTTTTGGAAATTAACTTTTAGAATACACAATAAAACATCAAAAAGGTCCCACTACATGAAATTAATACAATGTAATGTATCACATAAACTACATAAGAA